>JBAMCM010000295.1:0-105065 GCA_037075145.1 Scaptodrosophila latifasciaeformis | reverse complement strand
TAAACAAAATAATAAATAATCTACTCCTACAAAATTATATTACATTCTTTGTTTAGAAGTTCATCTGTATACCTAAACAATACTTATATATCACAAAGTGATAACAACTATCATTATAGATCATATATTTATGGTAGCGATGCTAGCGAAAGTCATTTAACTACACAAGGATATTACCCTCGAATGTCTTCACACCGCAACCTATTAGATGGCAGTGTCTCAATCAAGAGCCTCTTTCAAAATAGCAATAAAGTAGAATTATTTGGGAACCAGTCTGGAACCAAAAATCTCAGAGTAATACGCTAAACGTCTGGTGTGTTGTGTCGGATTCCAAATTGAAGAGTTTAAATCGCTAATCCTTTCATAAGTGTTTTATTTAATTTATCTTCTCCGTTGTTGTCTTCAGACGACTAATTTTAAACTATTTATATCTAATGTGTACAATGTCTTTTTTTTATCGATTACAATTTCATTTATCAGCTGATCAACAATTCATTTGTAGCAATCAGCTTTTTTGTGTATGCAAACGATTTAAATTACGTTACTTTCAAATTATAACTTCAATAAATTACAAAAGAAAACTTCAATAAACTTAAATGACTGACTGATTTCGGCGTTTGCATACTCCCGGCCTTGGAAGCTCCTTTCAACAAACCATCACCTTCTTCAATAGGCAAAGGACAAATCTTGTGGATATTGCTTGCTTTTGACAGTGACTACTCGAACTGTTCAATCGACACCGGGGTGTATTTCAAAGATACGGCCTAAAGCCCATTGTCCTGGCGGTGTATTGTCTTCAGCAATCAATACCAACGCTTCGTTTTGGACATTATTATAGGATGATGTCCATTTGCTCCTCTCTTGTAGAAGCGTTAAATATTCCAAAGACCAACGTCTCCAAAATGCTTGTTGTACTGCCACTACACCTTTGCATCGATTGGTAGCCGACAACTTCAACAGACTCTTATCAAATGGATCGGCAAGCAGTTTAAGCGGTCGACCTATTAAAAAATGACCAGGTGTTAACGCCTCAAAATCATTCGGGGCCGATGACAATGGACACAATGGTCGCGAGTTCATAACTGCTTCTGCTTGTACCACGGCAGTGGTACTTCCTCGAAGTTTAGGGCCGTTCCATTGACGCTTTTACTTAGCAATTGTTTCGCCACCTTAACCGCACTTTCCCACAGTCCACCAAAGTGTGGCGATCGTGTAGGTATGAAATGGAATTTTACTTCTAGGTGACTGCACTGATCCACTATACAGTGCTCGCTTTTGTCACTCCACATCAGCTCTGCCATCGTCTTCAGCTCCCGAGACGCACCAACAAATTTGTGCCATTATCACAAAACAATTCGGAGCTGAGCCCACGGCGTGCAAAAAAACCTTTTAAGTGCTGCGATGAATGCGTTTGTACTAAGGTCTGACACCAGCTCCAAATGGCAAGCCTTGGTGAGAAATCACACGAAAATGCATAAATACACCTTGACTGGCCGTCATTCTCTTCCATTGAAATGCATCCACAGTGGTCCAGCGTAGTCTACATCAGCTCGTTCAAACGGGTGCACTCCGGTCTGCACTCGTCCTATCGGTAAAGAACCCATAATTTGATTATTTAATACAGGGCGCTATCGAAAGCATTGCTATATAACTCCTTACCGTCCTGCGAGCTTGTTTTCTAGCATTGATGTCCCAAAATCGCTGTCACACAAACGCACACAAAGCAGACGCTCCGGCATGCATGTTAATTCGATGGATATACACAAAAAGTGCTCTTATAGCGACATAATCATTTCGCAGCAATATGGGGTGTCTAACATCAAATGGTACATTGGCACGACACAATCTGCCACCCACACGAATTATATCTATACCCTCACAGGTATCTATAAATGGGTTCAACCCCTGAGTTTTGGTTGAGCCTATTTCTCTATTGATTTTTAATCTCTCCTTTTCCTTGTGAAAGTTTAATGCCTGCAAATTTGCAACAATATAAATTAAACCTCATTTAATTCAGTTGCTGTTAGCGCTTCAGTTCGGTTTGCTTCAATCTTTATCAACAACTGCCGCCAACGATAAATATACCCAAATACTCTATTCAATTTCCAAAAATCCTTAACATACTTGCAGCCTACTATCAAATCATCTGCGGTACCTGGAGTACTGGCCAACAAACTCAACTTAGTACTGCGTTTTTCTGGAAGTACTTTTGGACCTTGCCATTCTACTATCGGCCACTCGTCTTCCGATAATCCCAGAAATTCTGGTCCTCGCCACCACAAAGACGAGCATTTAAGTTCCATTGTGTACAGACCACGAGAAACGATGTCTTCAGGATTCTGTTTTGATTCTATTTTAAGCCATTCCTGTCCTCCTGTCTTCCTTTCCTCCTGTCCTCCTTTCCTCCTGTCCTCCTTTCCTCCTGTCCTCCATTCCTGTCAAATATATTCCATCGACTTGTATGAGAAGCGATCCAACTGAGAACGATGGTTGAATCTGTAAAATACCTTACCTTGGAGAACGATGTACACACTTCATAATTTTAGCCACCAGCTGGGTCAAAAGTCTGGCACCTTCTAGCTCCAATCTACTATTTATCTGATATAGCGCCTTGTTTATCTATGCATCGAACATAAACCACTGCGACAAAGGCTCGAGTGGAAGCATCGGAAAATACAATCAATTCTATTCTTTCTACTGCATTATCAACTGTGACCACAGCTCTAGGCAAGGAACACTCACGTACGAGTTCTAATTCGTTTCTATATTTTTGTCATTGAAGCGAATAAGAAGTCGGCAATCCTTCATCTCACTCCTGTGCTAATAACCAAAGCTCCTGCATAAATATCTTCCCTAGTATTAGAAGAGGGCTTAGAAATCCGAGTGGATCAAACAATTGTGCTAACTCTGACAGGACAACTCGTTTCGTTATCTTGTTGGAATTCTTTGAAGTATAAGAGAATTGAAATTCGTCTACCTTTGAATTCCAATAGATTCCAAGAGTTTTCGCTGTTTCCGTTGTTTGCAACTCTAACGGTTCCGTTGCCTTCATATTATCCTCCTTCAGCAGGGTATTAGACCGCCATTTATGCAATTCGAATTCTCCTAACTTCAATAACTCTGTTATCTCATCCTTTAATCGATGAAGTTGCTGCATGGAATCTGCCCCAGATAGCATATCATCCATATAAAAGTTATTCGTTACTGCTTCATTTGCCAATGGAAATTGATTTCCAAACTTCTCTGCTAAAAAATACAGGCTACGCACCGCCAAAAGTGGTGCCGAATTCGTCCCATACGTAACAGTTTTCAGACGCAGAATTTTGATTGGCTCGAATTATTATTATTATTATTATTATTATTATTATTATTATTATTATTATTATTATTATTATTATTATTATTATTATTATTATTATTATTTTTATTTAGAGATCAATCTGGCTTCATTTATGTCAATAATATTTCTTTTTTCTTTTATATAATCGCAAAGCTATATTTACAGATGTTTTGTTTATATTTTGTTTTGTTTAATTACTAGTATTATTACTAGTTGTTGTTATGTATATATGTATATTTTCTTTTGTTTGTAACTATCTAATCAGACGTTCCTTGTAGCGACTTGTATGCCTATTTATCTGTTCCTCAATGGTTTCTACCTTGAGGTCGTGATGAAGCGTGTTGTTGCGAACTACTATTGCGCCACAAAATACACTGATAGTCACAGTCCCGAGATCCGACTGCAATGTTGCTCCTACTAGCGTAATATCATTCAAAGACAAGCCATTTCTCGACATGCACGACGCGTCAAATACGACTCTCAACTTAGTCGTCAAACTTTCAGGCCGTATCACTGGATGATGCGGAATAAAATATTTCACTTGCTGCCTCTCGTTCATTGGCAGTTCTTCCAAGTGACCTAGCTCCCTATATTCAACAATAAACTCGGTGTAGGCTTTCTTTAGCTCCGGATTCCTTTTCCTTTCCAAATTTAGAAACCAAGTCAATGCGATATTATACGAATCGCCTAATTGTTTTTGTGGCTGCTTAAATGGTAGGCGAACTACAATACGATTATTTGCTGACCTCTTTACCGTCTCATAAAAATTTCCTCACAGAGTTGCTCCGACTCTGTTAACTCACCAAATTTTGCAACTTTCTGTAAGACTGGCTTGCTCAACCCCATTTTGATTTGACCCTTTGCGATTAGCTTAAAAAAGAACTTTACTCCGATAAGCATCTTGGTTTCGTTAGATGAATCAAATAATGGATCAGCCAGTTGTATATTGCTGGGTATCAATGACTTCAGCAATTCCGTAGTTGTAGCACTATATTGCGTTATTTGTGGTAGCACACTAAATTTGCCTACTGCCATAAAATTGGTGACCCTGGACTTAAAAGTAGCTTAAACTTCACCAATCACTCTTGAAGTTGAATTTCCAAAACCTTTAAGAGAATATTCCGCTTTACCTATGCGCAATTTTAATTGGGAAGCAAATTGGCCTGTCACGAAATTGACTTGACTGCCTGAATCTAATACGCATCTACATTTATGAAATTTGCCATCGGTGCATCGAACAAGTACTATCGCCGTGGCTAAAAACTTGATCCTCTATCCTCCTCTGCTTTGTAATGCAGTAGTGTTAGTAGGATTAATCTGACCTTCAGTATTTGTACTTTCAGTTTCTTCTGTGATAGAAGAGTGTGCATTTCCTCGAATGCTAGAACTGCTTTTCCAACAACTCGGTTAAGATGTAGCTTTACGTAACGAACTGACGACTCCCACCTTCCACCACAGTGTGGAGCATGCGGCGGTACAAACTTTGATTTTATACCCTCTGCAGCCAAGACCTGGGGAACAGCTTCCTTGATAACAGTTGTTGCATCTCATTAAGTGATTTCTGGGTAACTTCGAAGTTTCCGCCATTGTCGCTGATAATTTGAGTAGATTTTCCACGTTATGGTATGAACCGTCGAAGTGCAGCCAAGAAAGTATCCGTACTTATATCAGTAGCCAGTTTCAAATGTAACTCGGAAGTGACCAAGCAAACAAAGAGAAAGATGTAGCATTTCTCCTTCCGTGAATTGCGACCCTTGAATACCTTGAGTGTTATAGGGCCCGCGTAATCACAGCCAGTATTTTCAAACTGAAATGCCTGACGAACACGATCAGCCGGTAAATTTGCCATGTATTGTTGGGCTGTGAGTTGTCGTTGTCTGAAACATTTCAGACAATCGTGGGTTACTCTGCGAAGAAGATTTCATGCTCTAAATGTCCAATACTGCCAATACGAACACAAACAATGCCGTGACCCCAGGATGTAGGTAGTTATGTGATAAGCTTTCGGCAATATAGCCGGTAGCTCCAAGTTGCTTAGTCATCCTCCAACCAGTTAGAGGCCGTGCTTGTCGATAAATGGTGATAACGTGAGTAGCTTCGAGCTGCTACCTAAAGAAATCTTGTTAAGTACAGACTGACGATCTCTTCCGAATAATGTTTGTGCATGACGTATGCACACTATACGTGTATTATTGATTTCCTCAATCGTCAACGGAATGCTATTTGGTCTTAATTGCGAGTGTTTGATTCGGTGACCACATATGAGTTTCTACGTCACAATTCAAGTTAAGAAGCCACAGCTCTTTTAAAAAATCTTAAAGTTAATGTCCCTGGCGCTAAAGGGCCAACTGGATCGAAGATACGGGAGACATCTGGAAGCATCATCCTTTTGGTGCAGCTATTGTCCTTTGACAGAGACACCTTATATGAAAGCGTGTCTAGTACCGGTTACCAATAAATTCCTAGGACCTTAATAGCAGGATCTTCCGCATCTTTGAATATTTCTTGGTTGATCAGCAATGCGTTTGGTATTTGAAACCCATTTTCCTTATTCCAGTTTCGCACGTGACAGAAGCTCAACTAGCTCAACGACGCCTACACAAATCCTTCGCAGAGCTGGCTCCTGTCAAGATATTATCAACGTAGATGTCTTCTAACAGAATCTTCGCAGCTTTCGGAAAGTCCTCAATGTGGTCATGCGCAAGTTGTTCCAGAACCCTTACTGGAAGATATGGTGCACAGGAGCAGAAGCATGTTCCCTCCAAACAATTCCTTAATTATCCATAATTATCCAGTAATTATCCATGGTTGACATGAGCGATGTGACAGTCGATGAGCACCGGGTCAGCATCGATGTAATAACCCATCCAAGAATAGTGGACACGGCAATGATGTTCCCATGGCTATCTATCTTTTTGCAGCCCGCCAATTCTGTCCATATGTAATCCACACTCAATAGAATATCCACAGAATCAAGTGCATTGGACATGGACTCTGCAAGTTGAACGCCATCCAATATTTCCAGAGCAGATGCATCGATAGTTTCCCCCTATATCGCAGACGTTATTTCACTGAGAACATGTGCCCGAATTTCTAGTTTGCTTTCTGACCACCGTGCTTTAAGATGCAGAATTCTATACTAGGTGGTCCAATTGACCGGTCTTGACTATCAAATGACCGGTCTTGAAACAATTGAAACATAGCAGTTTACCCTTCACAAATGAGCGACGATGCTCGATCGACCACTCCTTAAACTTTGAGAAAGCAGCAAGCACATGTTCAGTTGATTTACATTTCAGACAGCCACCTCGATCTGCTGTCAATAATACACGGCTTTCCTTCTTCTGTTTTGGAAAACGTGAACCAACTGCTTTTATATAAACTAAACATATTAGGTTTTCCATCTAACCTTGTTGCCTGGATAAGGGATTATCTTACTTCAAGAACTCAAAGAGTTCTTTTTAAGAAATCATTATCTAACAGTATAACTGTTCAGTTATATCACACTCTCGTGTTTTTATGTATGCCGATGATGTTAAACACATTAATCTGCAAACCGATTTAAGTGCTTTTGATTCGTGGTGTCATTTCAATTTGCTAAATTTAAATGCTTCTAAGTGCAAAATTATGACCTTCTGTCGGGGCACTCCACTCTTGGCCTCCTATCATCTTAATCAAAATGCACTTCAACGTATAGACTCGATAAATGATTTAGGGATTTTACTTGATTCTAAATTAAAATTTGATAGTCACATTTTATCCACTGTCAATAAAGCCATGGGAGTTCTTGGATTTGTGAAGAGATGGTCTAAAGAATTCGATGACCCTTATACAACCAAGATTTTATACGTGGCTCTTGTTCGCCCAATTTTAGAATACGGTTCATGCGTTTGGTGCCCTCAATATAAGGTGCATCAAAATCGTATTGAGTCCGTTCAAAAAAAGTTTTTGCTTTTTTGCTCTCCGTGGCTTAAATTGGAATTCGGAATTAAGCCTTCCCTCGTACTCTAGTAGACTACAACTAATAGATTTGCCTTCCCTAGTAAACCGTAGAACCCTTCTTAATACTCTTTTTATGCATAAAATAATAAACGGCATGGTTGACTCTCCTGAGTTAATTAGCCGAATTAGTTTCGCAGTTCCTTTTAGACCTCTGCGGACCTTCTCTCCTTTAGTAGTCTGTCCAGCCACATCTAATTATTTAAATTAAATTTTTTAAATTTATGTAGAGACTATAATAGTTTGTACCACTTAGTTTGCTCCTCCTCTAGCATGCAATCTATAAAAACTAACATATTATTGCACCTTCGTTTAAATCCTTCTCTTCCCTAGTAGAATACTTGATTGCCTAATCTATTCCTCTTCCTTCAAATATTTACGATAAAAATAGTTTTTCGCGAATCGTGTCACGTGACTCTGCCCCACGGTCGGTTGGGCGTCTGAGCTATCGAGCTTGGTAACCCGCGCGTAAACAGGCTTCCGCCTGGTTTCGTTGGGCCACTTGATCGTACTGTTGTTTGTACGTCTCCGTCCATTTCAAAAAAAAAAAAAAAAAAAAAGTTTACAGCAAAGGGCAATGTGGCGTTCTTCTACGCAACCTCTTAAATTAAATGACGTAGTGCTCGTTAAGGACGAATGTCTACTAAGTATGCGATGACCATTGGATAGAGTGATTACCTTAATACCAGGCAAGGATGGAATATGCAAAGTTGCTGAACTAAAAACTGCGTCTGGCGTAATCAAAAGGGCTGTGCACAAACTCTGCCGCCTGGACCTTAAGGATTCGGTTGAAACACAGGGTTTCAACGGGGGGAGCATGTTCGTGCCAGCCGAAACAAATCTATCATAAATATTTTCGCATTTAAAAATCCCGCCAAATACTGTAACTACTATAGTTAGTTCAAAAGATGTACACACTATTAAGCAGCATCATTGCGTTATTGCACTGCCTCCTTTGTCATCTTCGTTGCGCTTACTTTCGGTTAAGCTTACACATAAGTTCTCTTGTACGAGCTTTTATCTTGTTTCGATCTCGCTCTGTTATATTGCAAGCAAGGCAATCGGCCCCGCTTCAACATAAGTTTTTAGTTTTGTTCGTTCGTTGGTACATGCAAGCTTCAGCATAAATAAAACATAATTATAACGTGAATCATTCGCGCCTTTTTTTCTATTATTGAATTTTAATAGTTCACTAAAAACTCATTAAAATAAAAATAAAAAATAAGCCGCACTAACACAAAGGCATGCTTAGACACAAGCATTTATATATTTAAGCATCAGCAGTTGAGTTCAATGAAAACATAAGAACAGTTGGCGACTTAAAACAAGCGGTAAAAGACAATTGATTTTGTGACGTACAGTACGCGCAACAAATAATAATAAAATATGGAAGACACTTTAGACGATACCATTTCACCCGTGCCTGTATTGCCCGATGCTCATAAGGCAAAATTTTATAAACGCAGGGCTGCTTCTGCTGAGCGATTGGATCTGTCATTTAGCCACTCAATAGTTGCTGCTTCAGAAGAGCAGGAAATATTGGTACGACTTGAGCTGATAGATCGCATGGAAGCATCTTTCAATTTGGCCCATGATGCTTTTGGAAGAGCTGGACTTTAGATAAATCGGAAGTGAACTGCGCAAAAATTTCCACTGTTTAATTGTCGACACAACAAGACAAGTGACAAGTGACAAGTGACGAGTGACGACAAGTGGTGCCATCCTCCACACTTTGCCAAGAGACTTTGAATAACCCAACTGGACCCATTGTTACTGGCTACTCTTGTCGAGTGCGACTGCCCGAACTCAAACTGCCTAACTTTTCTGGAGGATATTCCGAATATGCAGAGTTTAGGTTAATATTCAACTCTATCTTTGACCAAGAATGCAGTTTAAGCAAAATTGAAAAATTCCGATATTTGCGTTCTGCGTTGTCAGGATCTGCGTTGGAAGCGATTCGAGCCTTGGTCCTTTCCAGCGATAACTATACAATTGCATTGCAATTTTTAGAAAGAAGGTTTCATAACAAGCGTTTAGTTTTTAAGGCACACATTAAGGAGATCCTTGGCTTAAAGAGAGTGGAATCTTCAACATATGGGAAGCTGAGGGACTTTGCCGATAAATTCAATGTTCACAGACGAGCCTTGGAGTCCCTGGGCAGTCCAAACGAAATCGCGGATTCAATTGGGATTTTTACCTTATTGCAAAAACTCGACATTGAAACGCAATCTAATTGGGAAAGGCATGCCGCACTGAACTATAATAAATCTTTGCCGCCTGCAGACAACTTCTACATATTTTTGGATAATCGGTGTCAAGAGCTGGAAAGCGTTTAGCATGCTATGAGCTTGCATAAGACCAGTATTAGTCCATCGAATCAAGGTACTATCCAATCCAGAAAGTCCTTCGTTGCAACTCAGGTAAATTCATGTCCTAGTTGCGCTTTTTGTGAGGAGCCTACTCACGGAATTTATTCATGTGGCACATTTTTAAACTTATCGTCTGCTCTTCGACATAAGGAGGTTAAAAAATTGGGGCTTTGCTACAATTGCTTGAAACCAGGATATCGAACCAAATTTTGCAGTGCTGGGAATTGCAGTTCTTGTGGATCAAGGCATCACTCGCTGCTTCATTTTGAAGTGCTACAACCTGGCTCACCATCGTCGTCATCTTCAAATGGAGCATGTGCTGTTCCATCCACTTCTCTTTATGCCCAAGATTGCTCCTATGATGTGGTGCTCCTGGCTACCGCTGTTGTCCTCGTGCGCAATCGAGATGGTTTGTTCGCGCCTTGTAGAGCATTGCTTGACTCAGGATCTCAGCTAAATCTAATTACAGCACATATTGATCATCAACTACAATAAAAAAAAAAAACAAGTCCGGACTTGTAGATGTGGCGGTAGCCACAAATAAATCCTCTCTAAATCGATATGGATATTAAGGGCTGGGAAGTTCCTCCCAATATAGAATTGGCTGATCCGTCTTTTAACAAGGCTCAACGAGTGGATATCTTGCTTGGTGCCAGCTTATTCTATGACCTTCTTTGTGTCGGCTAAATTAAAATCAGCCCTGAGTTACCACTTCTCCAGAAGACTCGTCTTGGTTGGGTTGTAGCTGGAGGAACTCATCAAACTTCAGGTGATTCGCTTGTGGTTATGCAGAAGGACATGGATCATATTGATTATCGCCTGGAAGAGTTGGTCAGAAAATTCTGGGAACTGGAAGGTTGAGAGAAGATTGTTCATCCAAGAAGCAAGGAAGAACAAGAGTCTGAAGACCACTTCAAAAAGGGTTGTATTATTATGACTTCTGAAGAGTATGTGTTCGTTTGCCATTCAAGCACAATCTGGAACTGTTGGGCGAATCTTAAACGCAAGCCTACAAGCGATTTTTAAACCTTGAAAGAAAGTTGACTCGCCATCCTGATTTGAAGGAAAGGTACTCAGCTTTCATGAGGAGTACTTGGATCTGAAGCGCATTTCGGTGGTTACTCCTGGTTTAAGTGGCCGCTGTAAATATTTCTTGGCGCATCACTGTGTAGTGAAGGAAGACAGCACAACGACTAAACTTCGAGTAGTCTTTGATGAATCTGTTGTTTCTTCAACAGGATACTCCCTCAATGATGTTCTGATGGCAGGTGCTAGCACACAAACTTAACGTATTCCTTTCCGTTCCTAACCGGTCGCTCTAACTGGGGACATATGTAAAATGTACCGATGCGTGAGGGTCAACGAAGAAGACAGTTTTTATCAGTGCATATTTTGGCGTGATTCTCCTCAAAATCCAATCAAAATTTATAAATTAGACACCGTTACATATGGTACCTTTGTAACCGTGAGAGCAATGAACGAATTGGCTAACGATGAAATTGACGATTTTCCCATTGGTGCGGTAGCCGTAATTAATGAATTTTTTTTTTTTTTTGGATACTGCATCAGTATCTGATGCAGTGGAGAAAATGACCCAGACAGCTAGTCTTCTAGCACGAGGTCATTTCAAACTTAGAAAATGGGCTTGCAGAAGACGAAAAGGAAAAATTTTTAAAATTTGATGACGGCAGCGATGTCACTAAAACATTGGGTTTAGTACAGAAAGCCTCCTATGACCGGTTGCTGTTCTCGCTGTCTCCATTCAAAGTCAACTCCAAACCTTGTAGACGATCGGTCCTGCCCACCATTGCACGATTCAAAAATATTCTTGCAACGCCTTTGTAAAAACCGACTATCATGGGATGAGAGCCTACCTTTGGAACTTCACACGACCTGGCAGAAAATCTGCAATGGTTTTCTTAATATACCATTTCTCTCTTTTCCCAGAACTGTTTTAAGTCCTGAAGCTAATTTTGAGCTACACGCATTTTGTGACGATATGTATATATATGAAGTATCAAGTGCGGACCAGTCATTCGCTATGTTCCAAATCTCGCGTAGCCTCTCTGAAGACTCCAACCATACCAAAGCTGGAGTGAAGTGGAGCCTTACTGGTGGCCAAAGTTAAGAAGATGGGCATCTTTAAATGACCGACTTATTGCTGGTCTGACTCTAAAGTAGCTCTTGCGTGGATTCGAGAAGAGCCCTTTCGTTTCAACACATTTGTTGCAAACCGAGTGGCTACTATTTAGGATCTTAGCAGTAGCGTAGAATGGCGTCATGTGCCAACATCGTTAAATTCTGCTGACATTCTGTCCAGAGGCGCCCACACCGATGCCCTGTGGTTTCATGGTCCAGCATATTTGGTTAGTTCTCGAGCTGATTGGCCTACCCAATATCCTTCAGAAGAAGCCCACCCTGGAGTTGTGAAAGGATGTGCTAATGGTCAACAATTTCATGCAGCGAGTTTTTGGTTTCATTTACAAATTCATTAAAAGACTAAGACATCATGATTTGACTGTTTCAGACATACACTTGTATATACATACTTGTATTCTAATGCGAGTTGTGCAATTGGCCCATCTTCAAGACGACTTCAAGCAGCTACAATTAACCAGAATCATTATGAGATCCAGTTCCATAGCTGCCCTCAATCCCTTTATAGACCCCAGAGGCGTACTGGGAGTTGGAGGACGTCTCAAAAATTCATCCCTTGATTATAGTGCGAGACATCCCATAATTTTGCCCAGTCGCCATCCAATCACTGCTGCAATGATTTCCCATTATCATAAGGTGAATTTACATGCTGGGCCTCGAGCCTTGCTTGCCAACATACGCTTACAATTCTGGCCAATTGGCGGTCTCAAAATGGTTCCTCATACTGTGAGTAAATGCATGACATGCTTCAGAGCCCGGACCAAGTTAATGGAGCCCATTATGGCAGATCTGCCCAAGGACCGCGTTCACGATTTACGAGCCTTTTCTGTTACTGGTGTGGACTACTGCGGTCCCTTCCTTTACAAATCGAAGGTCCGGAACAGATCCCCCATTAAATGCTACCTTAGAGTCTTCGTCTGCTTTGCAATAAGGCCATTCACATGGAGTTGGTTAAGGACTTATCTACAGCTGCATTTCTTGGAGCCTTAAAGCGATTTGTGGCGACACGTGGCAAGCCTATGAAAATATGGTCAGACAATGGCACCAATTTCGTAGGAGCCAAGAATGAGCTCTCCGATCTAAGACGGCTTATGACAACAAATTCGCTTCGAGAAGAAATTCGTATCTGGTGTCTGGCGGACAACATTGAGTGGAATTTTATTCCACCTCACTCCCCTCATTTTGGCGGACTCTGGGAGGCCGCGGTTAAGACCCTCAAACATCACCTTTATAGATGCGTCGGTCGATCTCTGTTTAATTTCGACGAGCTTCGTACCCTCATCTGTCAAATTTCTGCAATTGTAAACTTACGACCTTTGCTTGCTCTTACAGAAAACCCTGCTGGCATAGATGTGTTGACGCCTGCAGACTTCCTTATTGGCGGCCTTCAGAAACAACTTTGGAGCCTCATGTGACCAGCCTTAACTACAACAGACTTGATGGTTGGCAGCGTATGGTTCAGCTACAACAAATCTTTTGGAATAGTTGGCGAGAAGAATACCTCACAAGTTTTCATTGGCAATTGTCTGTCGTCGCGTTCGGACGTGTTTTTTGTGCTTTCAAATTAATTACTTTTTACCCCGCCTAATTTCTGTTAATTTTTGTTCATCTGTGCATCGGTGCATTATCTTTGCATTAAAATAAAGAAACTAACTTTGCTTTTACACTTTGAATTTTTTTTATTCTTTATTTTCGCGCATTATTGCAAACTAAAAATTGTTCTTGTGGACAAAATTTGTTTCAAACAAGAACAATTTTTCGTTTCTGCTATTGCATGCACTTAACTTGTACGCGCTCTTGCACTTTTCGTTTTCGATTTCGCTTTCTTACGCTCGCACATTTTTACGCTCACCGTACGCTCTCGTTTTTCAATTGCCTCGCGTTTCTCTTCGGAGCCTTTCAACGCTCAGTCTTTTTTTTTCTTTTGCACTAAGTTTGTTTTTTATTTTTGTGTTTTGTTTTCGTGTGGCTCTCCTGAGTCCGACTTTGTGTTCTTGTAAGTATTAACCCTTGGTTGTGCTTATTTTCTATATCTTTATCTTTTATTTTGGCTTTATAATCGCCACGAAATTTTAAAATAAAAATAAAATTACAAAAAAAAAATTATATACATAAAAGAAATGTTTGTCTGTGGTAAAAAAAATTGCCAAAATGCAAAATCTACCTCTATGCCGGTCATTGGGTGTTGGCTGTGTGATAACCTCATACATGTTAAGTGTGCTGGTTACACAGGTCGCGTCAATGACTTCATTGAGGCTCGTACGGGTTTAAAGTGGAGTTGTGAGGCTTGCCGGGAAGTTGAGATGGAGATGCGAGCATTTATGCGGCAGACTAGGTGTGGGTTTAAAGATCTTCACCTAGGCTTTGCAAAACTCAATCAGGCTTTTTCAGTTTTGGAAAGCCAATTTAATGGCCTAAAGCTTTTAAATAGCTCTCCAAAGCGTAAGAAGTCTGGCTTGGAAACGCAGAATTGTTCGCGTGTCCTCCAAGTCCCGGCAAATGGGCCTCCAACTCCAACTATAAATAAGCAGCTGATTTCTTTTGTGTCCCCTGGGCCGGTACTTAGGTCTGCTAACAATAAAATGTTGGCAGCTCCTAATGCTTGCACTCTGGACACTGGGACTTCAGGAAACCCACCTAGTCCGTTGCCTGTAGCGTCCAGCTCGTCTGCTCTGGATAGGAATATATCCGCTCCAATGGCGGTTGGGATTCCACCAACTACGGAGGCTAATTCTTCTGCCCCAGTTGATGTGAATCCTAAACTTTTGGTGGGGGTTCCGCAGAGGAAACAAGTCTTTGTTTCCAGACTGGCACCCGATCCTACTTCGGAAGACGTAATATCGTATATTAATTCGAAAGTCCAGGTCTCAAATTTAACTGTGGATAAATTCAAGTTTTCGTATTCTAGGGAGATCGCATCTTTTAAAATTAGCCTTCCCCCTTGCTTCTTCGAGCTTATTTGTTGTGGAGATTTTTGGCCAGAGCATGTTGTAGTTAAGGAGTTTACGGCGAAGAAAAAAAATCGGCATCCGGTTTCCCTAACGCCTTCGTCACTCCCAAAAAACTAGAACCCTTTCTTCTAGCGTATCAAAACGTTAGAGGACTTAAATCTAAACTTAGTCGTTTTTTTCTTAGTAGTTTTGGTTTCAGTTATTCTGTAGTAGTACTAACCGAGACGTGGCTTAAGCCTGACATTTTGGATTCCGAAGTGTTAGGTAATAACTTTTCAGTTTTTAGACGTGACCGTGTGTCTGGTCGTGATGGCAACGTTCTTATCGCTGTTAACTCGGCCTTACCTTCGGAACTTATTTCTACTAACCCTGTCGATATTGAATTTATTTGTATAAAAATTGATTTGAATGGCATTTTCCTATTTCTAACAGTCTCCTATATTCCTCCTTCCTCTGATCTTTCTGTTTATATGTGCCATTTAAACTCTATTAAATACGTTTCAAATTTTGTAACCGACAAGGACTACCTTGTCATTTTGGGTGATTTCAATCTCCCAGAAATATGTTGGTCCAATGTTCCTTATTCCAATTCGGTATTACCCAGTAATAGTCGCGGTTTTATTGATGGTATGCTTGAATTGTCACTATCCCAGGTCAATTTTGTCAAGAACTCCCTGAGTAGGCATTTGGATTTGATTTTTTGCTTGGATCCATCTAATACACTTGTAACTAGAATCGATCCTCTGTCTCTTCCTGAGGATCCTTATCATCCTTCAATTGGCTTATCAATTGACTTTCCTTGTCGAAAAACTTGGTCTGCTTGTCCGTCTATTGCCTATTCACCTAAGCTAATAAATTTAAAAAATGTTAAGCTTAGGTTGTTCAAAAAGTTCAAATTATCCGGGAATCCTAGCGACCTCTCCCGTTATCTTTTGGCTCGATCCAAATTTTCGGTTTATAGCACACTATGCTATAAGGCCTACATTTCTCGGTGTAAAACTCAATTTCGCCGGAACCCCAAACAATTTTTTAATTTCGTCAATTCAAAGCGTAATACCTCTATTTTTCCTTCGTCCTTATCTTTCATGGATAAAAAAGCAAATACTGACCAGTCTATTGCTGATCTTTTTGGTACCTTTTTCCAATCTACTTATTCGACGTCAAATTTTAATTTGGATCAACACTATCCCTTTGACCTTCCTCGGTAAAATAATATATACTCTCCTTTAATTACGGAAATTCAGTTGCTTAATGAACTTAAGCTAATCAAACCAGTTTTTTCCCCGGGACCGGATGGGGTTCCTAGTTGCGTATTAAGGCATTGTGCTGAATCTCTGTGCAAGCCCATTCTTAAACTTTTTAGCTTATCAATCAGTCTCTCTTCTTTCCCTGCTATTTGGAAGGAGTCTTTTATTATTCCTCTCCATAAAAATGGTAGCATATCTGATGCTAAAAACTATAGAGGCATATCGAAACTGTCAGCTATTCCTAAGATTTTTGAGAGACTTTTAACTTCTCATCTTCAACATTTATGTAATTCTCTAATTTCACCCTGCCAGCATGGATTTGTAAAACAAAGGTCGACCACGACTAATCTCTTAGAATTTTCCTCATTGGTAATTAAAGGTTTTAAAAACAAATCCCAGACTGATGTTATTTACACAGATTTTAGCAAGGCTTTTGATTCAGTTAACCATTCCTTGCTTTTATATAAACTAAACATAATAGGTTTTCCATCTAACCTTGTTGCCTGGATAAGGGATTATCTTACTTCAAGAACTCAAAGAGTTATTTTTAAGAAATCATTATCTAATAGTATAACTGTGTCGTCCGGGGTTCCTCAAGGCAGTCACCTTGGTCCCCTTTTATTTACTCTTTTTATAAATGATCTTCCATCAGTTATATCACACTCTCGTGTTTTTATGTATGCAGATGATGTTAAACTGTGTTTTTCTTACAGGGATATAGAATCACACATTAATCTGCAAACTGATTTAAGTGCTTTTGATTCGTGGTGCCATTTCAATTTGCTAAATTTAAATGCTTCTAAGTGCAAAATTATGACCTTCTGTCGGGGCACTCCACTTTTGGCCTCCTATTATCTTAATCAAAATGCACTTCAACGTATAGGCTCAATAAATGATTTAGGGATTTTACTTGATTCTAAATTAAAATTTGATAGTCACATTTTATCCACTGTCAATAAAGCTATGGGAGTTCTTGGATTTGTGAAGAGATGGTCTAAAGAATTCGATGACCCTTATACGACCAAGATTTTATATGTGGCTCTTGTTCGCCCAATTTTAGAATACGGTTCATGCGTTTGGTGCCCTCAATATAAAGTGCATCAAAATCGTATTGAGTCCGTTCAAAAAAAGTTTTTGCTTTTTGCTCTCCGTGGCTTAAATTGGAATTCGGAATTGAGCCTTCCCTCGTACTCTAGTAGACTACAACTTATAGATTTGCCTTCCCTAGTAAACCATAGAACCCTTCTTAATACTCTTTTTATGCATAAATTAATAAACGGCATGGTTGACTCTCCTGAGTTAATTAGCCGAATTAGCTTCGCAGTTCCTTTTAGACCTCTGTGGACCTTTTCTCCTTTAGTAGTCCGTCCAGCCACATCTATTTATTTAATGCATGAGTCTTTTTTAAATTTATGTAGAGACTATAATAGTTTGTACCACTTAGTTTGCTCCTCCTCTAGCATGCAATCTATAAAAACTAACATATTATTGCACCTTCGTTTAAATCCTTCTCTTCCCTAGTAGAATACTTGATTGCCTAATCTATTCCTCTTCCTTCAAATATTTATGATAAAAATAGTTTTTCGCGAATCGTGTCACGTGACTCTGCCCCACGGTCGGTTGGGCGTCTGAGCTATCGAGCTTGGTAACCCGCGCGTAAACAGGCTTCCGCCTGGTTTCGTTCTTTGTTCTTTGTACGTCTACGTTCCTTTCAAAAAAAAAAAAAAAAAAAAAGTTTACAGCAAAGGGCAATGTGGCGTTCTTCTACGCAACCTCTTAAATTAAATGACGTAGTGCTCGTTAAGGACGAATGTCTACTAGGTATGCGATGACCATTGGATAGAGTGATTACCTTAATACCAGGCAAGGATGGAATATGCAGAGTTGCTGAACTAAAAACTGCGTCTGGCGTAATCAAAAGGGCTGTGCACAAACTCTGCCGCCTGGACCTTAAGGATTCGGTTGAAACACAGGGTTTCAACGGGGGGAGCATGTTCAGGCCAGCCGAAACAAATCTATCATAAATATTTTCGCATTTAAAAATCCCGCCAAATACTGTAACTACTATAGTTAGTTCAAAAGATGTACACACTATTAAGCAGCATATTGCGTTATTGCACTGCCTCCTTTGTCATCTTCGTTGCGCTTACTTTCGGCTAAGTTTACATAAGTTCTGTTGTACGAGGTTTTATCTTGTTTCGATCTCCCTCTGGTATATTGCAAGCAAGGCAATCGGCAATCGTTGGTACGGATTATCCGACCGATTCTCCCTATGGAAGCTATATGATATAGGTGTCCAATTTCAATAAAACTTTGCACATCTGCTGGGTATTCTAATTGGCACCCTCGTGCAGATTCAGCCTTTACCGATGTAGAAACTCGAAAGACTAAAATTACTGTGACTAAAAAACCATCAAAACCTAGCCAATTAACTGTGCTTGCTGTTAGCGACGTTCCAGCTTTAGAAAGACTTCTCGACTCGGCGGTATCCTCTGACTCGTACGAACTTAAGGTTGCGCGAGTTACCATAGCAACGACGACCTTGTCCTTCATCTCGAACTCATCGCTACCCTGTGCATAGCAACGAACGGGATCGTAAGCACCGACAAATAAGAAACATCTAAGGAAGCTTTCGTCTCTACCTGCGACCCTCAACTAACGCGATCAAAAGCTCTACCGTCTAACCGTAGAAGAATACATAACTAATTTGAATAAAAGCTCATTCAGTCTGAATTGTACCACCTACCTACACAGTCGGTCGTTAAATTTATCCGGATAGGAAAAAACCACTATACAGTAAAAAAACAAGAGTAAATTCATCAGTACATAGGCTTCCCACCGTCTCGAGCTAAGGCACTTGGTAACTGGCGCAGTCGGCTCGTACTCCACATCCATTGGAAGGAGAGAACCACGAGTATAATAATCAAAAAGTAAGCGAACAAAGAAAATAAAATAAAGTTCTGATATTACTTGTGTACATACATGTATACGTATGTATATACAAGTAAAGAAATTAAATATATATGTATGTATACGTGTTATTCAAATGTACAATGTATTTAAGTGGTGCAAGAAGCATAGTGCATATGCACATGTAAATATGTGAAATAAGAGATATTCATTAAAAAAAAAAAAAGATATAATAAAAAAATTAATGTGTATATAAGTGGCGTCTTGTGGCGTGGAGTTGGTTACGGTGAAATTGTGGTAGGCTGGATGCAGCCAGTTCGAAACACGTGTTTCGGACCGACGTAGTACTGGTTCGAGATGTGTATCGTGTTTGAAGATTAGAACCGTAACTGTCTGCAACTGCCATCAGACAATGCCAGTACACTTACAACATGGTATGTGTATATATGTATATATGTATATATATATATATATATATATATATAGATATATGTGTGTACATGGGTATATATAAAATAAACAAACACAACGATTCAACTATACTCTTATTTTATTTTTTCATTTCTTTAACAGACATCTAAATTTCCATAAAATAATTAATCATTAGAATTAAAATTTATCTTGCAAATATATTAAGCTAGTCTTTTATAAACTTGTATTAAAAACAAAAATATATACGTATCCTCTATATAAATCTACTAAACATAAACTACACAATACACACAATTTAAGGAAAATGTCTAAAGCAAATAAAACAAAACAAATATTAACCAGACAAACTAGACTAGACCCTGACTTGTTAACGGACGATATAACAACCGACTCGGAAACCCTCACAACCGATTCCATATCGATAACCACACCTCAAGAGGTATTCAATTCCCTCCGTATACCGGACGCAATTAGGTTTCTACCAGTATACGAGGATAACCCTAAGGCACTCAAGGAATTTATAGTCAACGTTGAGGAGATATTGATAATAATAAAGGGCACGGAGATGACTCCATATGGCAAAATGCTGTTAAGAGCTATTCGCAACAAGATTGAGGGTAAGGCAAACGAAGCGCTACTATCGTCCGGTACTCCACTTATATGGCACGACATCAAACAAACCCTGATTAATACATTTTCTGACAAACGCGACGAGCCTACGTTACTGTACGAATTGCATTCTTTATCTCTTCAAAATTTGTCAGTTACTAATTAGGTCAGTAAAACCAACTTCCCTTATAGATGCCTATGAGTCTGCTATCAAGGAAAAAAACATTTATTATCAGGAACAATCCCGAAAAAGGAAATTTGAAAATACAGGTAGTGGCACAGCCTCCACATATAAGCGCAATGACCAGTGGAGACCTATAGAGAATAGATCAGACAACCAACAACAGTCTTACTCTTATAATTATAGAAGTAATCGGAATCAGTCTCACCGTAATAATTATTACGGAAATAACAATCGAGACGGCAATTCGCGTTTCAAACGAAATAATTTTAACTCTGATCAGAGATTGGCCATTATGCAAAAACCTGAACAAGCAAACCAACAAAATAGGCTTCAGGGAAACCTTTTCAATATTGAAACACCTTCAACACCTGAAAATTTTCGTCAAGAGGCCTCGGACAGAGAAAAACAATAACTAAAATGAAGCCGAACGTTAAACTCGGGCGCTGCCGAGTTTGGGATACCCTGTACCTAGTAGACGGAATTAAAAAAAAAGGTGGCAACCCTAGTCGGGTGGTAACCCTGGTCGCCTGCATTCACATAAAACCTCTGGTCTTAATATTCCTTTGAATCCAAAAACACATTGTTCACAATATTGCAAGCACGCCTTCTATCGGACTGCTCATTCGGCAGTTTGCCAGTTAGGCAAGGGAAATTAAAATCTTGACCCTCAAAATTTGTTTTTTGTATATCTCGAGTAAATATGGTCCAATTTTAGTCATGTTTGATATCAATCGAAAGATTTTTAGATTCCTAACAACTTTTCAGAAGCAACTAATACTTAAACCCAAAAGGTTTAGACATTATATGGCTTTGAAAAAATGAGGGGTGGAAGGGGGGCGGGGGGAGAAAAAATAAACTTGACCAGCGTACACACATAAGGAGTCCGAATCCCAAGTTTGGTTATCCTAGCTCTTATAGTCTCTAAGATCTAGGCGTTCACACGGACGGACGGACAGACGGACAGACGGACGGACATGGCTATATCAATTTCTCTAGTCACCCTGATCATATTGTGGGTAACTTTTGGGGGTCTCCGACGTCTCCTTCTCTATGTTACATACATTTGCACAAAATTAGTATACCCTTGTACCTTTTTAGGTACAGGGTATAATGACAGATCTTCCATACATCGTTATAAAATCACTCGCAGAACGACCATTAGTTTTTCTTATCGACACAGGCGCTTCCAGATCACTTATGAATCCAGAATTTGCTACCCCTTCTAGAACTAGAAAACTTGCTCAACCACTTACCTTGACAACAGCCTTAAATTCGCATCAAATACTTGAGGAAGTCAGATACCCTGCATTTAAAGAATTTAACACGTCTGCAAATTTTACCTTTTTATTGTTCAAATTTCACAATACCTTTGACGGAGTGATTGGCATGGATATACTTCAGCAAATAGGAGCAGAAATTGATTTGGTAAAATCGCAATTGAGAACGACGTTAACCCACTTACCCATTTGCTTTCAAAACAAATCAAATCCTCAACTATATATTTTCGAACCCGGGAGTGTAAAGATCATTCCAATGACAGTGAATTTGCAAAACGGCACATTTCTCACAGAACAAAAAAAAATTGCTCCGGATCTGTTTTCTTCTGAAGGATTGTATCAGGCCACAGATTACATCAGCTACATTGAAGTAGTAAATCATTCTGATTCCTTTAAGCAAATTGACTTGAGCACGCCAATAGTAGTTGAAGAATGGCAACAAGACAATGTTATAGAATTTAATTTTTCCGATTATGCAAAATTACAAGACAAGCCGGACATTAATTATTTTTAAACAATTACATCTAGAACACCTTAATACGGAAGAGTACATAGAATTAAAGAAACTTTGTTCAAAATTTAAAGACATATTTTATAATGAAGACACCAAATTAACTTTTCCCAATACGATAAAACATAGCATCCCAACTACGGATGACATCCCCATATACACCAAGCCATTCAGGTATGGACACTTCGAAAGAATAGAAGTTCAAAACCAAATAAGAAAGTTATTGGACATGAACATTATAAGAGATAGTTATTCCCCATGGAGCGCACCAGTTTGGTTGGTCCCTAAAAAGCAGGATAAAAACTTAAAAAAAGAGTGGAGATTAGTGGTGGACTTCAGAAAACTAAATGAAAAAACAGTTAAAGATAGATATCCTATGCCAGTTATTACCGATGTTCTCGATAAACTAGGAAAGGCCACTTATTTCTCCGCTTTAGATCTGGCTAGTGGTTACTATCAAATCGAAATGACGGCCGAAGACATGGCAAAAACAGCTTTTTCCGCGGAAGGTGGCCATTACGAATTTGCCAGAATGCCCTTCGGATTAACAAACGCTCCAGCAACATTTCAGCGAGTTATGGACAATGTGTTTAAGGAATTAATTGGCAAATGTTGTTTAATATATTTGGACGATATTATAATTTTCTCATCTTCGCTGCAAGAGCATATGCAAGACCTACATAAGGTTTTTTCCAAACTTCAGTCCACAAACCTCAAGCTGCAAGTTAAAAAAAACAGAAATTTTAAGAAAAGAAATTGAATGTTATTTATTTCAGCGGATGGCATTAAGCCTAACCCAAACAAATTAACAGCAATAAAAAATTTTACACTCCCCAAAACAAGGAAGGAAATTAAATCATTTTTAGGATTGCTAGGATACTACAGAAAGTTTATTCGTGATTTCGCAAGGATAACCAAACCCTTAACAGTACAGTTAAAAGGAAAAAAGACGGTTAAAATTGACCAAAATTTCGTCGATACATTCGAAAAATGCAAAACTCTTCTATGTAATGATCCTATCCTACAATATCCAGACTTTTCTAAACAATTTATTCTGACGACAGACGCTAGCAATGTAGCATTGGGAGCGGTACTGTCTCAAGGCAGTTTAGGAAGCGACAAACCTGTATCCTTCGCCAGCAGAACTTTGAACGATACCGAGCCGAATTATAGTACAGTAGAGAAAGAAATGCTGGCGATTATTTGAGCAATTAAATATTTTAGACCATATTTATTTGGCAAAAAATTTAAAATCGTTACAGACCATCGACCGCTGACTTGGTTAATGAATTTTAAAGAACCGGGCAGTAAACTTGTCCGCTGGAGACTTAAACTACTAGAGTACGAGTTTGAAATTGTTTATAAAAAAGGGTCACAAAATGTCGTTGCAGATGCGTTAAGCAGAATGAATGTAGAAATAAACTGTAATGATATTGAAACATTGGAAAGCACAGCGGGTTCTACCTTTCATTCAGAACAACCAAACGACAATATTCAGATCTCAGAGAAACCACTTAATGATTTCAGACTTCAATTGATCCTTGGAGAAGGGCCGAACTCCGAGTCCTTTATAATAGTCCCTTTTAAAAATAAAATACGACGAACAATCATAAACCCAGAGTTCAACTTAGAACGCATAGCCAAAACATTAAAAATTCTTCTAAAACCCAACAAAATCTGCGCAGTATACACAACAGACAGAATATTTAATTTAATTCAGAAGGCGTACTCACAATATTTTGCTCACAGTAATATTTATAAACTTGTTAAATGCAAGACATTGTTAACAGACCTGATAGGCATCGACAACCAAGAAGAAAAAATACGTGCGCAACACGAAAATTCAAATCATAGAGGAGCAGATGAAGTGACACTAAAACTCAAAAGAGAGTTCTATTTCCCAAACATGAAGGAAAAAGTAAAACAGATAATTCAAAACTCTATTGTATGCAAGACTTTGAAATATGACAGAAACCCACCTAAACAAGCCTATCAAATAACAGAAACCCCAGATGGACCATTAAATATAGTACACACGGACTTGTATACTATAAACGGCCGATACGTAGTTACAATAATAGATAAGTTCTCAAAATTTGCGGCAGCTTATACTATCCCAACCAGGGATAGTATAAATATCACGAGGACTATTTTGCAGTTTATTCAAAATTTTGGCATACCAAAAAAACTCATTTGCGACCAAGGTGCTAATTTCAATCTAACCTTTTTAAAAGTTTTTGTTCACAATATAACATAGATTTGCACACCACTTCGTTTCAGCAATCTTCAAGCAATGCTCCAGTTGAGCGGTTACATTCTACACTCACCGAAATCTATAGAATCATATAAGACCGAAAATCAAACAAAAAAAATCGAATGCAATCACGAGGAAATTTTATCAGATACATTAATCACATATAATAACGCAGTCCATTCTGCTACTAAATTAACTCCATTCGAACTTTTCTCGGGAAGAACCCATCTTTTTAATAAAAATATTACATTTGATAACTATCATGACTATCTGACTAAATTAAATACATTTCGTAAAGACCTATACCCAAAAATTAAGAAACAAGTAGACCACGCAAAAATTACTAAAATACAAAAACTTAACGAGGATAGACCCGAACCACTCCCGGTTACCCCAAATCAAACTATAAACAGAAAAGAAAATAGAAGAAATAAATTAACGGCAAGATTTACTCAAAAAATAGTTCACGCTGACGCAGGTCCAACATTGCTGACAAAAAAAAAAAGCAAAAACTTCATAATTCAAAGATAAGAAGGAATATTAGTAGAATAGTCAATAAGGGTAGCAACATTACAGATCCTGACTTCACATCAACATCGAACACGACCTAAACAAAATAAGACTTTAAACTGACAACTACAAAAATAAAAACAAATGAAATTGAATTATTAAAAACAAAAAAAAGGCCATTAAGACAAAAATATATATTTTGTTCAAATAAACTTGTTAATATTAATAAGATTAGTATAAATGTAACCTTAAGAAATTTGGAAAAGTTTACGTTCAAAAAAAAAAAAAAAAAATAGGTATAATATAAGATAAAAAATAAAAAAAAGAAAATTAGATTAATAAGTTTAAGATTCAGATTTATCTAAAAGCAAAAAAAAAAAAAAAAAAAAAAAAAAAAAAATTTTCTAGAAACATTAATGAATTACGAAAAACTGTATCGATTGTTAGAAGTAAGATAAAATTCAGGAATAATGAAATTCTCCTTAAGACACCAATATTCAAGCAAAAAGAAATTGTATTCAGTAAAATCAGTATTAATATTAAGATTACTTCATTATCTGTAAACAAACTACCTATGTAATTGCTTATAAGGCTATCAACAAAAATCTTCAACTGAACAAACAAAAAGAAACAAATCAGAAAAAGCTATAATCTCAATCTATATAAGACATAAACAAAATTAAGTCAAACCAAATGCATACCAAAAAATTCGGAACGTTAAACTCGGGCGCAGCCGAGTTTGAGATACCCTGTACCTGTAGGGAGCGTAAATCAGTATTTCTGACAAAATAATAAAAATACCATCTGATTTCGATTAAATTTTGCACAATTGATTGGTGTCCTAAAGCACGACTTATTCCCAATATTAATAGAGATATTTTTAATACCAAAGAAAATACGACGTTAAAACAATTTCTGCACTCCCAAGAGGCCATACGGAAACTGTATGTTATGGTACTCCGATCAGATTAAAACTTCGCTTTTTGGGTTATTACAATAGAAACTATCATATGGTATTTTTGGTTGCGATTCGTGCATAAAAAACCCGATTTCTGACAAAAAAAAAAAAAAAAAAAAAAAAATCCCAACGTTATCTTCGGGGTGCCGAAGATTACAGACTCTTTTCGAAGTTGTTTCTGCCGTAAATCACATGAACGGGGTTGGTCAGTTAATAGGGCCGATTTCGATTTGTATGACAGCTATATGATATAGTAATCCGATTTTAATAAAATTTAGCACAAACGCGTATATTTATGTAGAAAACGTGTTGGCCGTGTTTTGAAAAGATCAGTCAATAAATGTGCGAGTTATTCCCTAAACCGATTTAGGTTCGTATGGCAGCTATAAGATATAGTATCCGATCCGACCGATTCAAACTAGTGTACTACCTAGGTAAAAAAGAAGGCTAAATACCAAGATTCAGCAAAATAGCTTTTAAGACGACGGAGTAAATCGCATAGAAACAGACGGACAGACGGACAAACGGACAGACGGACATGGCTATATCGACTCCTCTAGTGATTCTAAGTATTCTAGATGTAACTTTTGTGGGTCTACGATGTTTGGTTCTGTGCGTTACAAACATAAGAGCAAAGTGAATAGACTCCTTTTTCTTCGAAAAGAGTCTAAAAAAACAAAAAATCGGAGTTTTTGTCCGATTAGCCCTATGGGAGCTATATGATATAGCCATCTGATTTCAACAAAATTTTGTGCTATTAAAAACTTATACTAAAAACTGTCTTGTGCTTAATTTGGATGCGATTGGTTCATAAATAACCCGTTTTATGACAAAACAGCACAGAAATCGGATTTCTTGACCGATTAGCCCTATGGAAGCTATATGATATAGTCATCCGATTTCAATAAAATTTGGACGTATTCAAAACTTATACTAAAAACTGTCCTATGCTTAATTTGGTTGCGATAGGTTCATAAATAACCCGTTTTCTGACAAAAAAGCACAGAAATCGGATTTTTTGACCGATTAGCCCTATGGAAGCTATATGATGTAGATCTCCAATTTTATTAAAATTTGCACAGCTACTGAGTATTTTAAAGTTCACATTGTTTCTTAATTTGAATAAAATATCTTTAAAGATAAAGAAATTATGACGTTAAAACGATTTTTGCACTTTCGATCGGCCCTATGGGAGCTATATGATATAGTTGTCCGATCAGATCGAAACTTCACATTCTTATTGAGAACATATAAGAACTTCCAACTGCAAGCTTTCGTAATAATATGATAGCAAACAAAAAAGTTATGGCCCATGAACTTTTTCCTTTTTTTGAGGTTGTTGTGGTTTTATACTTTTTATTCCGAACCTAAATCGGATATTAAAAAAATATAATAAACTTGATCTAACCTGCAGAACAAATGATTATTAGCAACAAACCGGAACTTTCTAGGCCTTACCATCTCTGAGAACGAGGTGTTCATACAGACGGACAGACAGACAGACAGACAGACAGACGGACATGGCTAGATCGATTTCTCTAGTCACCCTGATCATACATTAGGTAACTCTGGGGGGTCTCTGACGTCTCCTTCTCTATGTTACATACATTTGACAAACTTAATATACCCTTGTACCTTTTTAGGTACAGGGTATAATAAACTACAATAAATGTCAACTAGAAATTAAGCCTAACAGCGATAAGATATTAACAGTCCAAGTATTTTAGATGTAAAAAAAAAAAAAAAAAAAATGTAAAGTTCATCATGACACAAATATATAGAATATATGATATATACCTTGACAAACAAGCACAATCTGCAGCTTCAAAAAATTAAACTACATCCATGGACAAAACAATAGATTATCGTCGTCAGTGTACTAAGGCTTATACCTACAGATGTTCCAAACGATAGGCCAGTGTTCCTTGTCCAACCCATTCGTTACGGGCCTCACTCCGTACTAGGGGGGGAGGAGTTACCATAGCAACGACGACCTTGTCCTTCATCTCGAACTCATCGCTACCCTGTGCATAGCAACGAACGGGATCGTAAGCACCGACAAATAAGAAACATCTAAGGAAGCTTTCGTCTCTACCTGCGACCATAGAACCGTAGAAGCATACATAACTAATTTGAATAAAAGCTCATTCAGTCTGAATTGTACCACCTACCTACACAGTCGGTCGTTTAATTTATCCGGATAGGAAAAAACCACTATACAGTAAAAAAAACAAGACCAAATTCATCAGTACATAGGCCTCCCACCGTCTCGAGCTAAGGCACTTGGTAACTCGCGCAATAGCAATTTGCGCATATATGCTCGCGATTCTAATGCACACAGATCTATCACTTTCCGAAGTAAATCTCCAATACACTCACTTCTGCCTCCCTGAAGATAGAGCCTATAGAGTAGTGGCGTGTAACTTGGCTGCATCTACTCCTGTTGAGCAAATTCTTAAAGCGTTCACCTCCGGAGGTCACACTGTGGTGAACACCTATAATCCAAAGGTGAAATCCCAGATTGTTGGCTCCTCTGAAACCGATCCAGGCAAGGACACTGGGCAAAACGTTTGGTTTATAGACATTAAAAAGGCTATTAATAACCGGGAAGCTCTAAAAATAAATAAAGTTGGCCGACAAAGAACAGTGTGGAACTGCCGAGAAAAAATATTGATATGCGTCAATGTTACCATTGTTTTTGTTTTGATCATACCAAACACCTCATTGGACTGGTTCTAGTCAATGGCAGGCAAAAACCTATGACGACCTGGTGTGCGTTAAATGTCATGGAAAACACGAGGCAACTCATAAAGGCTGCAAAATATACATTCAGAGGCTCAAAAGCCGCAAATATGGAATCAACATTACTCCCATGTCCCGAGCTGGATACTCACAGCCTATTCGCCTCAACAAGCAACAAGTAATCCCAAACTCAATCGTGCGCCAGGGCCTTTCGTATGCTGATGCCTCTAAACCTGGATAACCGAGTATGAGTTTTGACGGAAATAACTCCCAACGACAACAAAGTTCTATCGCAAACTCAAGATACCAGACTTTTCGGGATGCTAATCAACATCATCAAACTCAAGCCAGGCTCAACATAGTACAAGTCATCATTTCAATGCAGCAGACCATTGTCGGTCTCCAAAAAACCATCGCTGAGCTACTTGAAGAGATCAAGGAACTCAGAGGTTCTAAGTCGTTGATGCAGCGCAAATAATGGCTTGTGTACTACGCCTCGGATCCTGGAACGCTCATAGTATTATGCTAATGAGCTAAAAATATTCCTCAGCAAGCACGAAATTGATGTTATGCTTATCTCAGAGACTTTCCTACACACCGGCTCCTACTTCAATAACGCTCAGCACCGTCTATGGGGCGAATACTAGAGGCTCGGCTCTACATGACGCTATTTCCGGAAATTCAACTCAGGTTCTGGCTACAGGCAGATCCACTTACTACCCGTATAACACAATGGATGTTCCTACATGTATCGAATTCTTCTTATACAAGGGTATAGGTAGCAGTCTACGAAGAATATGACCTAACATCTGACCACCTACCACTGATCGCCTCGCTAACATCGTCGCCACATAGTATCACTCCTACTACGATGCTTGTATCACCTGGTTCGAATATTAGCCTGTTCCAGGACGAGCTGAACAATCCATTTAACCTTAATACAGAGATAAATACAGCGAATGATATTGAGAAAGCGGTTGAAACTTTTATTGAGAAGATCAAAGATGCAGCCCTAATTGCAGCTCCTGGCGGTGCAGTTCACCAACGCATCGTGCGCAACAACCTCTCTCTCTCTCTCCAGAAGCAATAGGTCTACTAACTGTCAAAAAACGGCTCAGATGGGAATTCATTAGGACTAATGACCCAAACATCGACAGACTGTATCGGAGGACAGCTAACCGAGTGAGAAAGGTATTGGCCATCCTAAAAAGACAGGCAACTGACTCGTTGGCAAGTTGCGCCAAAATTTCCGGTCCGAAACCCAGATGGCTCTTGGGCAAAATCCCCTGGGCACAGAGCTGAAGCACTTGCCATAAACTTGGATGGAAGATTCCAGCCGTTTGAGATAGCATCGCCAAGACGCGTACAACTGGTTACTGAATCCCTAGAAGCCCCATTGCAGATGGCTCTTCCTGTAAAGCCGATTACTATCAAGGAAGTGAAAGATGATATTAAATCCCTTCGTAACAACAAGGTTCCTGGTGAGGATCACAACGACAACCGTTCCATTAAGCTATTGCCCAACAGAACTTTCTTGTTCCTCGTTCCGATTTTTAACTCTCCTCTTCCACTGGGACACTTCCCAATAGTCTAGAAGAAAGCGAATATCAATATGCTCCAGAAAAGCGGGAAGCCAGCAGATGAACTAGACTCCTATCGCCCAATAAGCCTGCTTCCAGCATTTGGCAAACTACTGGAGAGATGTATCCTGAGAAGAATGCTCCAGTCCAAAGAGGTAAAAAAAGCTATTCCAAAGTTTCAGTTTGGATTTAGACTCAGGGATGGCACACCCGAGCAGTATGTCGTTGGAACTTACCTGGACATCCAGCAGGCTTTTGACAGAGTGTGGCATGCAGGACTCTTGCACAAACTTAAAAGTCTGCTAAACCCTAAGCTCTTTTTGATAATAAAGAGCTTTCTTCATGAGCGCTCTTTTAAAGTTGTACAGGACGGGCTATCCTCCCAAACAAAGAGAGTCAGAGCAGGGGTACCCCAGCGAAGTGTGTTAGGTCCAACACCGGATAGCCTGTATACGCACGACAGCCCATCAGCAAACAACATTTCGCTTACAGACGCCAATGACCTGCTAGTTGCCACCTTTGCAGATGACACTGCAGTCCTGGCCAGAGATACTTGCGTCTACACAGCCACTGATACGCTTCAGCTTTATTTAAAAAAAATTGAAAACTGGGCCCTTCGCTGGAACATCGGAATCAAGCCGGAAAAGTGTGTTTCCGTGACTTACACCCTGAGAAAAGGCACATCACCAGGTGTGTTTCTGCATGGAGAGCTCCTCACACAATCGGACGCCCACAAATACCTTGGTGTCACCCTAAATAAGCGACTGAAATTCCAACGCCATGTAACGGATGTAGCTCGGGGGCTTAAAACTAAGGCGTACAGCATGGCTTGGCTCCTTAGGCCTGGAAACAAGCTTTCAATTTCCAATAAGACCAGAATATATAAAGTTGTCTTGGCTGCTATTTGGAAATGTGGCACCCAAGTTTATGGCATCGCCACTAAGTCGAATCTAAACAAAATTCGTGTGGCGCACTCGTAAAATCTTGCGTAAACTCTCTAGAGCGGCTTGGTACATCCGCGACAAAGATGTCGAACACGAGCTGAAGATACCTAGGATCGGCGATGTTATAAACAAGCAAGCAGCCGCGTATATAAACAAATTGGGAAGCCACCCGAACCAATTGGCCCGAAAACTCCTGACGAGGAGACGCGTAATGGGACTGAGAGCTAGAAGAAGGCTCCAGCACATTCACCCTACAGATCTGCAGCGCATATATATAATTTAATTGCCTAAATTAATTCATTTTTTAGTCTCCCTATTTCGGTTAAAGTATGCATATATGTAAATATTCCCTAGAAATTAATAATCACTGTAGTATAAGTTATTAAAAATAGTAACAGTTGTCTACAATAAAAAAAAAAGTGAATGATATCGGCCGTCACAATGTACACAGTTGTGAAGTGATCCAGATTTGGCTATCAAATGACCGGGCTTGAGATAATTGAAACATAGCAGTTTACCCTTCACAAATGTGCCACAATGCTCGATCGACAACTCCTTAAACTTTGAGAAAGCAGCAAGCACATGTTAAGTTGATTTACATTTTAGACAGCCACCTCAATCTGGTCTCAATAATGCACGGCTTTCCTTCTTCTGTTTTGGAAAACGTGAACCAACTGGTGAGTCTCCTTGACTGAGCTCAAATTTAATCTTAAACAAAACTGGAAATACTTGAATTTCTGAATCCTGTTGAAAGGGAATCAAGCTAGACTTCCCGTTATGAAATCTAAAGATCAGACCCATATTAAAAGGGCACTACTTGCAGTACACTCATATATCTGTGGGCCAATTACTCCAATTACCTTAAATAATAAAAATTATTTTGTGATCTTTGTTGATCAATTTAAACATTATTGTGTTACTTATTTAACGATATTTTAAACATGGTTGGTGGTGCACAATTAGACAAAAATTTTTGGGGTGAAGCAGTATTGACTATAACTTACTTAATCAGTAGAATTCCAAGTAGAGCTCTTCTTGATAGTTTAAGAACCCCATATGTGGTATAATGAGAAGCCCAATTTAAAAAATTCGGAACGTTAAACTCGGGCGCAGCCAAGGTTGAGATGCCCTGTAGCTATAGGGTCCTAAGTCTGTATTTTCTATCGATTTTTCCTAGCCTCTATCGCATATATTGGGTTGACCGAAAAGAAACCGGTGATTTTGAATACAAACGGCGTTGACAATTTTTTGAACGGCTTATGACTCTGTTAATGCATTTTAGCTTTTGTCAGTTATCAGTTGACACTTTTACCTTGCTTTAGAAAAAAAGCGCGCGTAATTTTGTTCATTTTATTTTTTTTGGCGGGAATTTTAATATGGAACCCACAAAAGAGAATTCGCGTCACATTTTACTTTATTATTTCTGTAAAGGAAAAAATGCAGCTCAGGTTGCTAAAAAGTTACGTGATGTGTATGGTGACAAAGCCTTAAAAGAAACACAGTGTCAAAGTTGGTTTGTCAAATTCCGTTTTGGAGATTTTTCACTCAAAGACAAACCACATTCAAGTCGGCCAAGTGCAGTTGATGATGACATTATTAAGGCTTTAATCGAATCGGATCGTCATGTTACTGAACGTGAGATTGGAGAGAAGTTAAATATACCACAATCAACCATACATAATCATATACGACGTCTTGGGATGGTAAAAAAAACTTGATACTTGGGTACCACATGAATTGAAAGAAATTCATTTAACAAATCGTTTAAACGTTTGTGATATGCATCTTAAACGCAATGAAAATTGTCCATTTTTGAAGCAAATCATAACTGGAGATGAAAAATGGATTGTTTACAATAACGTCAATCGAAAACGATCATGGTGCAACCATGATGAAGCGCCACAAACCACTCCAAAGGCTGATATTCACCAAAAGAAGATTATGCTGTCAGTTTGGTGGGATTGGAAGAGTGTTATATATTTTGAGCTGCTTAAAAGGAACCAAACGATTAATTCGGATGTCTACTGTAAGCAACTGGACAAATTGAATACAGCCATTAAGGAGAAGCGACCAGAATTGGTCAATCGTAAAAGTGTCATATTCCACCAGGACAACGCTAGACCGCACACATCTTTGGTCACTCGCCAAAAACTGAGTGAACTTGGCTGGGAACATTTGATGCATCCACCATATAGCCCTGACCTTGCACCCTCAGACTCCCATTTGTTTCGGTCTTTGCAAAACTCTTTGAATGGAAAAATTTTTGATATGGACGAGGAGATAAAATCGCACTTGCTTCAGTTTTTTGCAGCTAAAGGCCAGCATTTTTATGAGCGTGGAATAATGAATTTATAGGAAAGGTGGCGAAAGGTCATCCAACAAAATGGAAAATATATAATTGATTAAAGATAATTCTAAAACTCAAAAAAATGTTTTTAATTTTTTTGAAAAAATCACCGGTTTGTTTTCGGTCAACCCCGGCGAGATATTTAATATTTAAAGGCAAATTGTTATATGAAATTGCGTAAATATCGACATATTTTGCAAGTGCTCATATGCAATTTAACTCTAAAAAACAACAACAAGCCCAAGATCCGCTATTTGCACTCGTCGCGTCGCGGTTTTTGACTTTTTCTACCTGCAGTGTCTTGCCGACTCTTTTCATTGCCTGTACAGCAGTTTTTTCGTGATTTGAACATATTTTGTTGCTCAGCTGGGCCAAATAAAGTGATTTGTGCTAGTGTTTAAAAACTGCCTAGTGAGATGGAAAACACAGTGACCCTTTTGGTGGATAAAGTGCGTTATTTAAAACGTAAAATTTATTCTATTTTCAAAAGTGCTAGCCGACTTGATACAGCGTTGGCACCAGACAAAATAATTTTATTCCAATCAGCTGAGTTAGCAGTTAGATTGGAATTTCTCGACCAGCTGCAAGTGTCATTCGATTTAGCTCATAATGATTTGGAAGAGCTTGATTATGACGAGATAGGCAGTGAAATGCGTGAAAACTTTGATATGCTGGTGATATCTGTGAAGTCGCGGTTAAGAGTACATCTTGAGAAATGTCAGTGTCAAATGCTACTCTCCTCCACGCTCCGGCCGGCCAATACTCTTGATCAATCGAGTGTCACCGTTGGTCGGGTTCACAGAACGCGATTACCCGAAATTAAGCTGTCCACATTTTCGGGTGGATACACGGAGTATGCGGATTTTCTGTCAGTGTTCAACTCGCTGATAGATAAGGATCCCGATTTGGATGGAATCGAAAAACTTCAGCATCTGCGTTCATGTCTGAACGGCCCGGCGTTGGATGCGGTTCGATCTTTGGAAATCTCCAGTGCCAATTATCTTGTGGCTCTGGACATTTTAAATAAACGTTTCAATAATAAACGTCTTGTTTTTCAGGCACACATCAGAGAAATTCTTGGGCTCAAGAGAGGGGAAACTGGATCAGTTGTAAAAATTCGGGAGTTTTCCGATAAGTTGACTCACACATGCGAGCTTTGGAGTCATTAGGAACTTCAGCCTAAATATCTCAGCTTCACCTTGTTACTTCTCGGCATGCTCATGAACTTCAGCTAAAGAAAACCAGATCTTTAGAAACGGTTTCTGGTCTTGGCGACACTTGCGTCGCTACTGATGGCATCACTGTTAACATTTGCATGTAATCTAAAATTTCCAAATACTCTACTACATTCTCAGCACTTGTTGCTCCGACGATCACCGACAGCCAGCCAAGTATAGCCCTTGATATCACAAATTGGAAAATACCTTCAAATATCGAAAGGAAAGGGAATACGAGAAGCATTTCGTTGACAATTTTACTCGTCTGTCTACTGGTGAATACTCTGTATGCCTGCCTTTGAAGCTCACTGCTGATTCACTTGGAGAGTCATACAATCAAGCATACCGTCGATTCCTTCATTTGGAAAGGAAATTGGAGAGGCACCCAAACCTGCGCGTCGAATATACTGCCTTCATCAAGGAGTATCTTAACTTAAACCATATGTCTCGAGCTGCTCCTACGTCTATTACTCTCTGCAAATATTTCCTGCCGCATCATTGTGTATTAAAGGAGGATAGCACTACAACAAAACTAAGAGTAGTTTTTGATGGCTCTGCTCAAACTTCATCTGGCTATTCCCTCAACGATGTCATGATGGCAGAACCTGTTATTCAACCGAAGCTGATTAGCATTCTTATACGCTTTCGCACTTATCAGGTTGCTCTCACAGGAGACATTTGCAAAATGTATCGTTGTGTGAGAGTAAGTTCGCCTGATAATTATTTGCAATGCATCTTATGGAGGGATGCACCAGATACAGATCTGGATGTGTACAAATTGGATACTGTTTCTTATGGCACAAAGTCAGCATCATTTCTTTCTGTTTGTGCAGTGCATCAGTTGGCATATGATGAAAGGGATTCGTTTCCAGTTGGGGCAGCTGCACTGGTCCAAGATTTCTACGTGGAGGATTTCATTTTTGGAGGCAGTTCAGTTCAGGAAGCTATTGATAAAGTGCACCAAACTGCCAATCTTCTTTCTCGACCTTTGGCTCGACATACTTCCTGGATCGAATTATGCAATAGTTTCCACAGTGTCTCACGACTTTTATTTCCAAGAGTGGTAATAATGGAAGATGCCAGCCTGGAAGTCCATGGATTTTGCGATGCCAGTGAGGAAGCTTATGGAGCTTGCATCTACATTGTTTGTAAAGGTCACACACCAGAGAGTCATCTACTTTGCTCAAAATCCCGAGTCGCCCCCTTAAAAGCTCTTTCGGTACCAATCTTGGATCAATGATGAGCCCTTCCGATTCAACGTCTTCGTAGCAAATCGCATAACATCTATTCAGGAGCTTACGTCTGACATGTTCCCACGGCTTGCAATCCTGCTGATATACTGTCTAGAGGAGCGACTCCTGAGGTGCTGGCTGAGTCAACACTTTGGTTTAATGGGCCTACGTATCTCCTTGGCAAGCGTGATAATTGGCCTCCTCGCGTCCTTCCGGAAAAGCCCGCACTTGAGTTGCGGAAAAGGCTGTTGCTAATTAAATCTCCTTATATGGATATCACCCAAGGACTCAAGTACTTAAATTCTTTCCCTTCCATATAGCGCGAGTTTGGGTACATGTATAAATTTATTAATCGGAAAAAACATCCCGGACTCAACATTGCCGACGTGCATCGTCGTACTTTTCTGCTCTTATGAATAATTCAGCTATCCAATTTATGGGAGGACATCAAGGATCTACGTTCAAATGGTGCCGTTAAGAAAGCAAGTTCAATTGCTTCCTTGTTGCCGTTCATTGACGATTCTGGACTCATACGATTTGGAGGGCGACTTGGAAATTCATCGCTTCCATATGACGCTCAACATCCAATTATCCTGCCTCGTCGTCATCCAATTACCCTTGCTATAATTACGCACAGTCACAGAACAAATTTTCAAACGGGACTCCGCGCACTCTTGGCTAAAGTTCGTCTTCAGTATTGGCCAATTGGAGGTCTGAGAACTGTTTCAAAGACGGTTAGCAAGTGTGTGGTGTGTTCTAAAGCCAAGCCAACAGTTCTGGAACCTATCATGGACAATCTTCCAAAGGAGCGTCTTGAAAGTTTTCGTGCATTTGCCATCTCTGGAATCGCACTAGGCCTCCCATCAAATGCTACATTGGCGTATTTATCTGTATCGCGAGTAAGGCCGTCCATTTGGAATTGGTCAATGATTTGACAACGGCATCCTTTATTGGCGCTCTCAAAAGATTCGTTGTCACTCGCGGGAAACCCAGTCAAATTTGGTCAGACAACGCCACTAATTTTGTCGGAGGCAAAAATGCGCTGTTGGATCTGAAGAAGCTCTTGCTGAGTGATCCTCATATGAAAGCGTTTCATCAGTTCTGCCTCGCCGATAGCATCGACTGGCAGTTTATCTCTCCTCGTTCTCCTCACTTTGGTGGATTATGGGAGGCTGCTGCGAAAACTGCCAAGCATCACTTCTATCGCTCGGTTGGCTGCTGCTGACTCCTGCCCATTTGCTTCTTGGTGCCCCTCCAGGTACTGTTATTGAGCCCGATCTGACCAGGCTCAATTATAACCGACTTGATGGTTGGCAGCGTGTAACTCAATTACAGCAACAGTTCTGGAATCGCTGGCGTGAGGAATATCTCACACTTCTACAACAGCGTGCCAAATTGCGTAGTCCTGATCGACGCCTGAAGGTGATCGGCGTGGTTCTCATAAAGGATGAAAATCTCCCACCCATGCGCTGGCCATTAGGAAGAGTGACGACTTTGATACATGGAAAGGATGGCGCATGCCGCGTTGCAGAGCTCAAAACTGCAGAAGGATCCACAAGTAGGGCTGTAAATAAACTATGCCTGCTGCCCCTTTCTGATGATGTTGAAAGACAGGCTTCCAATGGGGGGAGTTTGTCAGGCGCAGCAGCAAAAAACGCATCATAAAATTCTATTGTTTGCCTAAATCAAATTCAAACTCTCTTAAATTGCCTCTTAAATTGTCAAACCTAAAATTCTTATTTTTGTTACTTCTTTTGCACTATTTTTCGCACAGCTGCCCTTGGCCTTCTGCTGAGTGCAGCATATATTCATTTTTTACAATTCGATTAGCTCTGTGTGCAAACGGTCGCGTGATCTTGGCTACAAAATAAAACATTGATTAAACTTAAATTTCTTCGTGTGTCATTATTGAAATAGTTGCCAAAAATCATTGGTATCTCAACAAGTATATTCTACCGATATTTCCTAGTGGACTATCGCATATAGTTAAGCCTATAATTACTTACGCGCTTAAATATCAATTAATCTTTCCAATTACCAAATATAAATGATTTGTAGGTAAAACAGATGTATGGGAGCTATATGATGTAGTCATCCGATTTCAATAAAATTTGGTGTTATTAAAAACTTATACAAAAAAGTACTGTTCGGTTCAGCAGTAAATAATTAAATATTTAAATTGTTTAATTTAGCCCCTCTCGCCTGAACAGCTGATTTTTGTAATATTAATTTCTAACACATAATGCATGCGTCAATTGTGCGTTTGTTTTAAACAGTTAGTCTTCGTCTTGCACTCTGGCTCTTCGAACAGCTCGCGCTGTTTTCGTTTGTTACGCACACTAACTCGCAACCATATACTAATTTGCATACATACTTTCGAATATAAACGCATAAATACTCTCTCGCATACCTGCATTCTCGTTTGTAAACATATTGTACATAAAAAACTAAACCACCACTTATAATTTGTGAAACTGTGAATAATTAATTTCGAGTTCAATACCAAATTAAATTATAAACGAAAATTAGAATAATCAAAAGCGCTCATTTACTGCTGTGCTTGAGCCAAACTTGTCGCCGTCGGTAAATAAACACAGTTATCGTCGTTCTAATTGTTAGTTATTTCTATTCTCTTGTCGGCTGTTTTTAATTGCTGTGCAAGTGGGTTGACTTTACCGTGCGGTACATTAAGTACAGTTCTCGCTCATTATGGAAGGCTCCACTAATGATGCCGAAAACCAGATGCTCTTTTTAAAGAGAAAAACAAAATCGTTGTTTGAAAGTATTGCATTCAAACTTTAGCAAATCATCTATTGAAGCTTCGGACGACTGCAATTTGTAAGCAACTCTAAAAATAGAAGTTGCATTCGAAAAAGCCCATAATCCGCTGGAATGACTTGATTTCGATCAAATTGGCAGTGATGTGCGTGAATCGTTTGATGATCTTTCGGTTACCTTTAGCACTTGTGTTCAACGTGAAATTGCCAAGCGTACCGCAACCATGCCAGCTTGCTTTACATTTCTGGTGGATCCCAATACTGCAGCTAGTAGTCCGATACCCCCGGTCTCGGCTGTAGCTAGATCTAGAGCTGTGCCAGCCCTACCGCCAATCAAATTGCCTACGTTTTCTGGTGGTTACACTGAGTGGGCCGATTTTTACTCAATGTTTACCACAGTGATTGATAATCTCCCGGAGTGAACAACCATTGAAAAACTCCAGCACCTGCGGCTCTCGATAAAGGATTCTGCGCTGGACACTATACGTTCATTGGAAATAACAGAGGCTAATTATTGTATCGCATTAAATTTGTTACAAAAACGTTTTGATAATCGCCGTTTAGTCTTTCAAGCACACATCGTTAATATGCTGGGGCTCAAGAAAGTGGAAAATGGCTCGGCTGGACCACTTCGAGAACTTTCTGATAAGTTCAATGCACACATTCGTGCTCTCACCAGTCTGGGCAACATGGAACAAGTAGCTGGATGCATCGTTGCGTATTGCAGAAGCTGGATCCAATCTCTCAAGCAAGGTGGGAAGAGAAGCTCGAAGATCCATCATTTAAAAATGTGATTCCATCGTGGGAGCAGATAGCCACGTTTTTGGAGCAGCGGTGCAGGACGCTTGAAAGCGTGGATTTTGCCATGGCAACATATACGCCTGGCTCTCAGGTGGGAAAGACATATAAAACTAACCCAACAAAAACCTCGCTAGTTGTCACTAACCCGATTCCGAATCCTGTTGACTGTGCATTGTGTGGAAATCATGACCATACCATTCAAAGATGCCCTGGATTTCGGAATTTGTCGCCTGCACTTCGTTTAAATGAAGCCAAGAAGCTAGCATTGTGTTTCAACTGCCTGAAAAAAGGCCATGTATTGCGAAATTGTAACTCCGGATCTCGTCAAGTGTGTGGTCATAATCTCAACACCCTCTTACATTTAAATGTCTCTCATAATTCCAACCTTGCTCTTCTAACACGAATGTTGTAAACCCTCAAATTGCTTCGACGCCAGCCGTCTCCACTTCTCTTGTAGCTAAAAACAACAGCAATGATGTTGTGCTACTCGCCACAGAAATGATTTTAGTAAAAAATCGCGTTGGTACATCCCAAATTCATTTGATTACTTCTCGATTCGCACAACAGCTCCAACTCAAGAAAAGGCAATCCTTGGAAGGAATTTCTGGTTTATGAAATCCTCCGTTTACTACAGATGGATTCTGTGTTGATGTGAATTTGCAATCTCAAAATTCGGATTACTCGACCGTCATCTCGGCAGTATTAGCTCCTGTCATCACTGATAGCCAGCCCAGTGTCCCTCTCAATACCTCGAACTGAAAAATACCGGATAACATTCGTGTTGCTGATCCCATTTTTTACAAGCCCCAGCGTATCGACCTCCTAATTGGAGCTAGCTTGTTTTATGACCTTCTGTGTGTCGGCCAAATCAAGTTATTACCTGGATTGCGTCTAATTCAAAAAACAACACTTTGATGGATCGTAGCAGGAGGTGGTTCGCTTTCTGTCGGCACTTCCCTTGTCGCAAACCGTGCATTGCCTGAAATCCAATCTGAATCCAGTAACCAAATCGATGCTGTACTTCGGCGATTTTGGGAAACTGAAAGTGTTCAAGAACTTGCCATCCAGTCAACAAAGGAAGAACTTGGCTACGAACAGCATTTTAAAAGGTTATCATCTGGAGAATACTCTGTTCGGCTTCCTCTAAATCTTAGTCTCGACCAAATGGGCGAATCGTATCAGCAGGCGTTTCGGAGATTTTTGTTGCTTGAAAAAAGGCTTCAGCGTAATGAACAATTAAAGTCCCAGTATGCCGAATTCATTCAGGAATATTTGGATTTAGGTCATATGTCTCCTGTATCTCCGCAAAATCGGCCTCTGCAACAACCAGTACCGGATATTCTCTGAATGACATTTTGATCGCTGGACCCACAATTTAGCCAAAATCTTCAACATTTTAATTCGCTTCGCACCTTTGCTGTTGCTCTTACAGGACACGTCGGAAAAAGGTATCGCTGTGTTAGAGTCAGCCCTCCAGATAATTATCTCCAATGCATATTGTGGCGAGATTCTCCTCAGTCTGACATCAGTGTGTTCAAGTTGGACACAGTAACTTATGGTACAAAACCCACTTCGTTTCTTGCCGTTCGATCAATGCAGCAACTATCCATAGATGAGCAATTATCATATCCAATTGGTGCCAAAATTCTTTGTCGTGATTTCTATGTAGATGATCTTATATCTGGTGCGTCATCTGTAGAAGAAGCCATAGAAGTACTTCAACAAACTAAAGGCATTCTCGCTAAAGGTCGTTTTGAACTGAGGAAGTGGTGCTCGAGCCACAGTAACGTTCTTCATGGAATTCCCGAAAAAGATAAAGAGTCATTTTTGAAATTCGAAGATGGAAGCGACTTTACAAAAACTTTGGGACTTGCTTGGGATCCAACGACAGATCAATTACTTTTTGGCTAAAATTTTTATTCAGCTGTTGTGGAAGGCTAATTTGGATTGGGACGAAAGTCTACCACTAGGATTGGATACCGCATGACAGGATTTTCGAAACACCTTCAGTTACGCCCAGCGTATTTCATTTCCTCGTTTTGTTTTTGCTCCAAATTCTGAAGTAGAAGTACATGGGTTCTGCGATGCAAATATCAATGCCTACGGCTCCTGCATATATGTTGTCTCAAAGGGAAAAAACTCCATCTCAAGACTCTTATGTTCGAAGTCCCGGGTAGCTCCGGTAAAGACGCTTACAGTACCGAAACTTGAACTTTGCGCTGCTGTTTTGTTATCCCAACTCATAAGTGAGATATCGAAGATGAATCTTTTTTCTGGACCCTTTCATTGTTGGTCGGACACGAGATGAGTCTTCAAGCTACAATGTTTCTGTTGCCAATCGCATTGCTGTCGTCTAGGAACTCCCTTCTGATTTTGAGTGGCATTACGTGCCACTCCTAATTAGATACTTGAATCAACGTTTTGGACTTCTGGTCCAGAATTTCTAATTGGGTCTAGCAAAAGCTGGCCTGCTTCCTGCTTACTGGAAAAACCAAATTTGGAATTGCGTCGAAAAATTCTGTTAATTACAGATCCTAATGCTGATCCGATATTGAAATGCAAATACGTAAACTCATTTCCTGGAATTCAACGGGTATTTGCATATGTCTACAAATTCATTCATGGGATTCGACACCCTGGTCTCCGGATTTGGCACATCTACCTTGGTTCTCTGATCATTTATCGGAACATTCAGAAGAGCTGTCTACATGAGGAGATAAGAGACATAAAGATGAAAGGTGTGGTCAAGCGCTCTAGCAGCATTTCATCATTATTGCCGTTTCTGGATGGATTTGGCATTCTTCGTGTTGGTGGACGCCTCATTAATTCAACTCTTCCCTACGAGTCTCGGCATCCTATTATATTGCCTAAATTGTATCCCATCACGGCTGCAATCATTACTCATTTCCACAATAAAAACCTCCACGCTGAACCCCGAGCGCTATTGGCAGCCATCCGGCTGCAATACTGGCCAGTCGGCGGACGGAAAACGGTCTCTAAAATCGTCAACAAATGCGTAAGATGTTTTCGGGCCAAGCCGCGTTTGGTAGAGCACGTAATGGCTGATCTGCCAAAAGAGCGACTTGAGGGAATCCGAGCATTCGACACGACTGGTATCGACTTCTGTGGTCCATTCTTTTACAAACCGGAAATTCGCAACAAGGCTCCTGTAAAATCGTACATATGCGTTTTTATTTGCTTCGCCAGAAAGGCTGTTCATCTTGAGCTCGTCAAGGATCTTTCAACTCCAGCTTTTATCAATGCTCTGAAACGATTCATCTGCACTCGTGGAAAGCCACGTCAGATTTGGTCTGTTAACGCTACCAATTTTGTCGGCGCAAGAAATGAACTCGCTGAATTGAAAAACCTCTTCCTCAGTAATGATCATCAGAAAACAGTTCTGCAATTTTATTTGGCAAATACTATCGAATGGCGCTTCATCCCACCTCGCTCGCCTCACTTTGGCGGTCTCTGTGAAGCGGCAGTAAAAACCGCAAAACACCACTTCTATCGAGTTGTAGGATCGGCTGTATTAGTATTCGAAGAGCTCCGTACCCTTGCTTGCCAAATTATGGCAGTAATTAATTCTCGACCGTTACTTCCAATTTCAGAAAATCCAGAAAATTCTCGATGTTTTGACAACGGCCCACTTTTTAATTGGTGGTCCGCCTTCTACATTCGCTGAGCCTGATGTCACACACCTTAATTTCAATCGACTGGATAGTTGGCAACGGCAAGTTTTTTGGTCTCGTTGGCGAGAAGAATATCTATCCCTCCTGCAAGAGCGTTCCAAATGGCGCTCACCGAAGCCTGAACTGACCATCGATCATCTCGTCCTTATCAAGGATGAAAATCTACTTCCGCTTAAATGGCCACTGGCACGAGTGACGGAATTAATCTCTGGATCTGATGGTGTATCGCGAGTGGCAATACTCAAAACATCCAACGGCTACATCAAGCGAGCTATCAATAAGCTGTACCTGCTTCCCCTTAAGGATTCTGTTGAAGCTCATCCGTTCAACGGGGGGAGTATGTTCGGTTCAGCAGTAAATAATTAAATATTTAAATTGTGTAATTGGGCGCCTCTCGCCTGAACACCTGTTTTTTGTAATATTAATTTCTAACACTGCATAATGCATGCGTCAATTGTGCGTTTGTTTTGATCAGTTAGTCTTCGTCTTGCACTCTGTTTTCGTTTGTTACGCACACTAACTCGCAACCATATACTAATTCGCATACATACTTTCGAACATAAACGCATACAAACATAAACATATTGTACATAAAAAACTAAACCACCACTTATAATTTGTGAAACTGTGAATAATTAATTTCGAGTTCAATACCAAATTAAATTATAAACGAAAATAAGAAATATCTCTTGTGTTTTATTTCTTAAAATTCGACCAAGTGCTATCAAAAAAACTTGTTAGCCCAACAAGTACCTTGTCCTTAATATGGCTGGAATTGGTTCATAAATAACCCGTTTTCTGACAAAAAAGCACAGAAATCAGATTTTTTGACCCATAAACCCTATGGAAGCTACATGATACAGGAGCTATGGGAGCCATATGATGTGGTAGTCCGAAACCTATTATCCTTATAAATACCATATAAGAACTTATAATTGCCAATTTTTGGAGCAATAAATTGGTAAGCAAGAAAGTTATGGCCTATAAAATTTTTACTTTTTTGCGGTTGTTGTGGTTTTATGCTTTTTATTCCGATTTGGATATCGAAAAAATGTAATAAAATAGATCTAACCTGCAGAACAATTGATTATTAGCAACAAGCCGGTACTTTCTAGGCCTTACTATCTCTTAGAAAAAGGTGTTCATACAGACAGACAGACAGGCAAACAGACAGACAGACATGACTAGATTAATTTCTCTAGTCACCTTGATCATACTTTAGGTAACTTTGGGGGTCTCCGACGTCTCCTTTTCTATGTTACATACATTTGAAAAACTTAATATATCCTTGTACCTTGAAAGTTACAGGGTATAAAAATGACCACATTGATACTAGCAAGAAAGTTATGAACATGAATGTGCACAACAAAAACAACAGTTATAAAAATAATTCTTTTAAAAATCGGGTTACTATGCCGAAGAAATTAGTCACGGGAAGCTACAAAAATAAAGTTAAATGTCATCATTTTGGCGGAGAAGGCCATTTTAAAAGATTGTTATCATTATAAAATAAAGATAAATAATAAAAATAAAGAAAATGAAAAACAAATTCAAGCTGCAACATCTTACGGCATTCCATTCATGGTAAAGGAAGTGATAAAGGCCTCAGTAATGGATAAAAGCGAATTTATTCTTGATTCTGGTGAGAGTCGCCATATTATTATTGACGAATCGCTTGTACCTCTGCTTAAAATCGCAGTGGCCAAGCAAGGCGAATTTACTTATTCCTCTAAACGTGGTATTGTAAGACTGCAAAGAGACTAAGAAATTACACAGGGGGATGTCCTCTTTTGTAAGGAAGCCGTTGGAAATCTGATGTCAGTAAAGCGGCTACAACAGGCTGAAAAATCAATCGCAATTGACAAAACCGCTGTAACTATTTCGAAAAATGGTTTGATGGTTGTCATGAATTCGGGTATGTTGAATAATGTTTCTATGATTAAGTTTCAAGTATATTCTGTAAATGCGAAACAGTAAAATAAGTTTCAATTGTGGCATGAGAGGCTTGGCCATATAAGCAATGACAAATTATCAGTAATAAATCGAAATAATCAGTTTAGTGATCAAAATCAAAATTCGTTTCAAATGAAATTTGTGAATCCTGTTTAAAGGGGAAACAAGCTAGACTTCCCTTTAAGAAATCTAAATATAAGGCGCATATTAAAATGCCACTATTTGTAGTACATTCAGATGTCTGTGGGCCAATTACTCCAGCTACCTTAAATGATAAAAATAATTTTGTGATCTTTGTTGATCAATTTACACATTATTGTGCTACTCATTTAATGAAATTTAAATCGGATGTTTTTAGAATGTTTCAAGATTTTGTAGCGAAGACTGAAGCTGATTTCAATTTGAAGATTGTTAATTTACATATTGACAACGATAGAGAATTTCTTTCAAATGACCTGCGCCAATTTTGTATTAAACGGTGTTTCTGAGAGGATGATAAGAACTATTACAGAAAAAGCTCGTGCCATGGTTAGTGGTGCACAATTAGAAGCAGTATTAGCTGCAACTTACTTAATCAATAGAATACCAAGTAGAGCTCTTCTTAATAGTTCAAGGACCCCATATGAGATGTGGTACAATAAGAAGCCCAATTTGAAATATTTAAGAGTTTTCGGAGCAACTGCATATGTACACATTAAAGACAAAAATGGAAAATTTGATAATAAATCATATGAAAGCATTTTTGTAGGTTATGAACCAAATGGTCTTAAATTGTGGGATGCTGTTCACGAAAAATTTGTGGTTGCCAGAGATGTTGTTGTCGATGAAACCAATATGGTAAATAATATGTTAAATTTGAAACTGTATTCCTGAATTCCTTAATGATAGTAAGGAAAGAGGCAACACAAAATTCCTGAATGAAAGTAAGGAAAACAATCAAAGTTTCCAGAATAAAAGCAAGAAAGGCCAACAAGACGATCTCCTGAATGAGACTAGGGGATCAAATAACCCGAATGATAGTAGGGAAAGTGAAACAGCAGTCCAATTATATTAAATTGGAAATTAAAAGAATCCAATTGGGAATGATATAAAGAAATTATGAATAGAAGAAGTGAGAGATTAAAGAGTAAGCCACATATATCCTATAACGAAGAGGATAATAGCATAAATCAATTTGTTTTAAATGATTTTACAATTTTTTACGATGACCCAAGTTCATTCGATGAAATACAAAATAGGACTGATAAATCCTTTTGGGAAGAAGCTACCAAGGCAGAGTTAAGTGCTCATAAAATTAATAATACTTGGACAATTATTAAAAGGCCTGAAAACACAAATATTGTAGGTAACAAATGGGTATTTTCTGTTAAATATGATGAACTAGGAAATCGAATTAGATATAAATCTATATTAGTTGCTAGAGGATTTTCTCAAAAGTACCAAGTTAATTATGAAGAGACTTTCGCAGCTGTAGCTAGTACTCCAAGTTTTCGTATTATGTTATCATAAGGAGTACAGTATAACATAAAAGTCTATCAAATGGATGTAAAAACAGCTTTCTTAAACGGTACGTTAAAGGAGGAAATATATATGAGAATTCCTCAAGGCATATGTTGTAATGGTGACAATGTGTGCGAATTGAATAACTCAATTTACGGTCTCAAGCAAGCCGCTAGATGCATCGGACTTCTATATCATATAGCTGTCATACGAACCTAAAGCGGTTTAGGAAATAACTCGCACATTTATTGACTGATCTCTGTAAAACTCAGCAAATACTTTTTACATAAATATACGCGTTTGTTTTGAATTTTATTAAAATTGGACTACTATATCATATAGCTGTCATACAAACCTAAAACGGTCCTATTAACTGACCAAACTCGTTCATGTGATTTACGGCAGAAACAACTGTGAAAGGAGTTTGATATTTTCGGCATAGAGTATATTCATTTTGCTCTAATGTTTGTAACGCACAGAACCAAACATCGTAGACCCACAAAAGTTACATCTAAAATACTTAGAATCACTAGAGGAGTCGGTATAGGAGTCCGTCTGTTTCTATACAATTTACTCTCTCAGTTTCTAATTCTATTTTGATGAAACTCGGTATATAGCTTTCTTTTTTACCTAGGTGGTTTACTTATCAGAATACGTCACATAGCTGACATACGAACCTAAATCGCTTTAGGGAATAACTCCCACACTTATTATCCCATCCTGTTAAAATTTTCCATGCTTATATTTTTTATAGCAATTAATATATGGACCAAATTTCGTAAGTATCGTACTACTATATCAGATAGCTGCCATTCGAACGTGAACCGGTTTAGGTAATAACTCGCACATTCATTGTAATATTAACTGACCAACCCCGTTCATGTGAATCGGCCGGATCGGAATACTATAGCATATAGCTGCCACACGAACCTAAATCGGTTTAGGGATTAACTCCCGCACCTATCATCCCATCCTGTTAAAATTTAGCATGCTTATGTTTTTTATAGCAGTTAATATATGTACCAAATTTCGTAAGTATCGTACTACTATATCAGGTAGCTGCCATTCGAACATTCCATTCATTTCCAGAAGGCCATTAAAAAAAAAAAAAAAAAAAAAGTGCCGCTTTTCGCGGCGGATAACATGATTGGGTTGCTGGTGGGGGGTTAGCGGCGTTTAGCACTCGATTTTTTTAATTTTCACATGCAAGAGGTTTCGGGGACCCATATACTAACTACTTGTGAGCTGCAGCTACGGCTAACTCTCTACCTGCAGTACTCAAGTGTGCTCGCCCAATGTTTTTTGTCCTATTTCATTTGGACATTTCAAATCTATGGCCATAAATTTTCTATTTTATGAGTGCTAAGGTCACAAGCATTGTGTCCTTTTACGAAGTAGTTTTTTACCTACTAACCGTATTGGACTTCGAGCATAGAGCAACAAAGGAAAGTGAGAGCACAGTCTTACTTTGAACATTCTAAGCATCGCCTGCTCATCGCCTGTACCCACTCAACTTCGGACCCACCAGTACCAGTGTCGCCTGTTTCATCAGCCCCTTCGCCAGCTCCTGCATCAACCGCTCCGTTAGCTCATCCGTTTCGCCAGCTCATCGCCTGTACCCGCTCAACTTCGGACCCACCAGTCCCAGTATCGCCTGCTTCACCAGCTCCTTCGTCAGCTCCTGAATCAACCGCTTTGCCAGCTCATCAGATCCAGCATCAACCTCTTCGCCAGCTCCTGCATCAACCGCTTCGCCAGCTCATCAGATCCAGCATCAACCTCTTCGCCAGTTCATCCGCTTCGCCAGCTCATCAACCGCTTCGCTAACTTCAGTATGAACTCCAATCCTAATGACATTTCAGTGATATTCATTGATAGTCAAGAGGATCCAATGTGGTCTACAAGTACTGAGACCTCAACCCAAAACACATTAGTGGATTGGGATTGGTCACTCCCAAAGCGCCATACCCATTTCACACCAAGGTATGATTCCTGTGAAAATCTCATTTCCCCCAACACTTACGACCAAGTATTGGAGGAACTAGGATACGATGAGGAACAGTTATTTAATATAGCAAGTCAATGGAAGCTGGATGTGATATTTCAAGAAGTAATTGAGTATATCGAGGAGGACAAAAAGCAAAAGGAAAAGGATACAGTTTGTGAATTTTACAAGGCCTCTGTGGATGATGACAATTTCATTGTGATTTTTATTTAGAACTAAAATATCAGCGAATCATTAACACGCTTGGAAAAAATCTACCTGAAAATTGGATCATGGTAGGTAGTATTTATTATTTTTCTATTTTCCTGCAGTTTCACATTCTGTTTGTTTATAGACCTTCGTAGACAAGCTAAACACAATAGGATCTCCTATTGGTCAAGGGTATACCAAAGTGGAAAACCTGATTCAGGGTGTGAAATATTCTATTACGGACTGCAAGCTGAAAACGACTGAGTTTGGTGAAAAGATAGCATTATACCTGCAGGATGAAGAGAGAAAGAATCTGTGGATATTTCTACCTAAGCACTATGTAAAAATATTTCCAGCGAAGAATCCTTTGAAAAAACTTAAGGAAAACGATATAACACATGTAATATATAAGGGGAAAGGAGAAAGTAGATACCACGCAGCGCATTTTGAATTTGTTTGTTCAATCTTATAGACAATAAATACATACAATTTCGATATAAATAGTAGTTCAATTATTTAACGAAATTCAGTCACACTTTCGATTTCAAAAAAACATGTTCGCTGAGACCATAATTAAATTTTTAAACCAATTCGAGGACATGATATTCGACGAGCATGTTGAGAGGTTAAAATTCCTGAAAGAGAGAATTGAGAGCTACCAGAATTCACGCAGGAAACTGTCAGTATACGGAGAGCATTTCGATACCTGTCCGTGGTCAAAAGACGATTGTCGGGACGGTCCAGAAACTTGTGGATGCCATCGTGTAGCCAAATTTAAAAAGGAGGCATCAAAACTAATGGATAAATATTATAGTCTAGAACACCGTCTTCGCAATATTAATTAAATATTTTGTATAATTTTAAAATAAAATAAAACAAATTTTGAAGCATTTAAATCTATATGCTTTTTTATTTTTATTAAAAAAATATTACATTTTTTTGAAACGAGATTTTATTAATCCTAAAATTAATTTATCATTAAATATAAAATTGGTTTTCCTGAATTTGTTAAGAAAATAGCTCAAAGACTTTTTCTTACTTTTAAACAAACCATATAACATGCAGTAATGACCACAGGTGGTAGAAAAGTAGCCTTGAATTCGTTGCTTATTATAGCTATATTTTTTAGCATTTTGCTTTAAAAATTGAAGAAAATATTTGTTTTTTGGATATCGCCCATAAGAAGTATTGTTTTTGCTAAAGTAAAATGCAACCCAATGGGTTCCTGGCTTATCACAAGGATCAGTACAGTAAGGGCTGGATTTGTATATCTTAGATTTTTCAATTCGTCCGATGGGAGAACTGCCTTTAATATAGTTTTTGCTGAAATGTTGCATTTCATTAATTTTTCTATTTGTAGCGTATTCATTATGTTTACATTAATAAATAATTTTTATATTTCTATGTTTATCTATATCAAGCATTGAATCGTATTCACAAAACACCAAACAAGTTACTGCTTCAGGTAAAGGTTCAGCAAAGCGTCCCTCAATTCTTATCGTCCCTTGTGAAATTAAGTTAGAGCAAAGAGTTGTATTTGAATGATCTGCTGTCAAATCGAAGGCTAATATAAAAGTATTCGTATCAAACATGTACTTTGTAATTTGAAGACCTCTATAGTATAATGCTTTATACCAATCGCTTTAAAGAGCATATTGTATGCTCGTGAACTTTGAACGCTATCTTTGTTTGAAAAATCAAATTTTAATGGTTGAGATGGGACTTGTACTCCATTCACAAGAAGATTAAATCTTTGTAATTTAAAGTTCTCAAAGTAAAATGGATCTAATGATCGGTTGCCTGAATATGCTCTATTTTTAACCATACAAAATGCTAGAAAATTAGGTAGTTGACCAATAACTACATTATCGATTGATAATGTATTGTTTCCTGGATAGAGAGTAAATGCTTTCACCTCTACTTTATTGTAAGGATATAATGCTGATTTATTTTGAATAACTCGATGATGCGCTAATAGAATACTAGGGTTTATGGTAACATGATTCATGAATAGTTGCGCTTCTAATATTTTAAGGGAGGATTCAGAGTCCGACTCTAACAAATAAAATGCAGGTTTTTCTAAGTTGAATGTTATACGTAAGTCTGCGTTACTTATTAATAATTTATTCTGATTAAAAATATCCCCATGTACTTTTCCATATAATTCTACTTTATTGCTATTTTGAAAGAGGCTCTTGATTGAGACACTGCCATCTAATAGGTTGCGGTGTGAAGACATTCGTGGGTAATATCCTTGTGTAGCTAAATGACTTTCGCTTGCATCGCTACCATAATTTAATATTGTTTGAATATATGATCTATAATGATAGTTGTTATCACTTTGTGATATTAAGGTATTGTTTAGGTATACAGATGAACTTCTAAACAAAGAATGTAATATATTATTGACTACGCTTGTGGAACTTCCGGTCAATTCGTTATTTTTTCAATCTCTTAGTTGAACGACTAGTCTTAAATAGACGCTAGATAAATCTCTATAGGTTTCTCCATTTCCCAAGCACACGAATTCAATGCTGCTTGCTCCATCTAAAGATGCGATTGGATTGTCTGTTACCTCTTCAGTTCGAAGAACAGAACTTTGTATGGGGTGCGGCTCAAATAAATCCAATTCACTTTTCATACACTCTATATGATGATGATTCATTTTTTAACTTTTGAAAATATAACTATAATATTTGATTTTATTGATTTTCCTTTTTTAGTGCTTCGGTTTCCTTTCTTAGTTGTTGAATGAGTCTTATGTCTTTTAGTTCGCTTCCTTTTATTCTTTTTTCCAGACCCTTTTTGTGTTTTTAAGATTTTATTAATTGCTTTATTTGAAAGATTTTCCAGCGCCATTTTAATTTGTTCTTGAAGTATATTATCCAATGGTTTTCGTCCAAAGTCATTTATAATACCTTGACCCGTTGCAATAGCTTGATTTTTAATAGCATTAAGACCAGAAAAAATAGTGGCTTAATGTATTTTAAAAGTCCACTGAAAAAATTTCCAATTCCTCTCCCGTGTTGAACTATTCTAGGGGCACTATACAAATTTCCAATGTGACTTATTCCTGAACCGCTTTGGTTACTATAATATTCGTGATAGTGTTTATCCATGCTTGTATCTGTGTGTCTGACTTGTTTTCTTTAAAGTAGCTGTATTTATAGTATTCCTGATTTCCTTTTGAAGTGAAGAATAACATAATTTGGTGTTGCTGATGATTCGAAAGATAATTTTTGTCCTTGTAAGTTGGTGATTAAAATAGAAATATCTCTAATATAACTTATTTGAAGCGGATAGTATTCAATATTTGTAAATTTAATGACTTTTTGCTTTTCATCATAAAACAGAACTTTAAGACAGCGTATATTTCGATTACCAACACAGCGTGGTTTTATTATGTCGGTATAAATAAAGCATACTTCATTATTGATTGAATCGTTTTGTATATCAATAACACCGGCTTTTTCATCATAGTATGCATAAGGAGAGAGGAAATTGCTTAAAAATATTTCTGATATTCCGACTTCCCAGTCTTCGCCAACTTTATCGAAGATTTGCACCATATTAGTAAAACTTGATTTCACATTTTCTGGGTAAATATTCATAGAATTACTATTAATAATTGTAGTATAAAACTGATTGCAGCTACTCATTTTAGTCGCACGAAATCCAGTTCAATTTATTTTTTCCAATTGAATATTGTTATGTGACTGTTTATATTTCTTGAGTTTGTTCTCGAGTTTGTTTTTGAGTCTTATTTGTTGTTTTGTTAATGTTATGTGACTGTTTATATTTCTTGAGTTTGTTCTCGAGTTTGTTTTTGAGTCTTATTTGTTGTTTTGTTAATGGATCTCTTGATGCTTTATATTTTTTTGTTTTTTGACTATTAATTTCACCATCAGAAATCGTTGAAAATGTTCTCTTACTCATCGATTCTCTTTTATTTTCAATTGGCTCTTTTCTTAACATGTCAGGGAATTTTTCTCTGACTTCATCCGTAATCGCTTCCAAGAATTGTTTTTATACCCTGTACCTAAAAAGGTACAAGGGTATATTAAGTTTGTGCAAATGTATGTAACATAGAGAAGGAGACGTCGGAGACCCCCCAAAGTTACCCACAATATGATCAGGGTGACTAGAGAAATTGATATAGCCATGTCCGTCCGTCTGTCCGTCTGTCCGTCTGTCCGTCTGTCCGTCTGTCCGCGCGTACGCCTAGATCTTAGAGACTATAAGAGCTAGGATAACCAAACTTGGGATTCGGACTCCTTATGTGTGTACGCTGGTCAAGTTTATTTTTTTTTTCTCCCCCCGCCCCCCCTTCCACCCCCTCATTTTTTCAAAGCCACATAATTTCTAAACCTTTCGGATTTAAGTATTAGTTGCTTCTGAAAAGTTGTTAGGAATCTAAAAATCTTTCGATTGATATCAAACATGACTAAAATTGGACCATATTTACTCGAGATATACAAAAAACAAATTTTGAGGGTCAAGATTTTAATTCCCCTTGCCTAACTGGCAAACTGCCGAATGAGCAGTCCGATAGAAGGCGTGCTTGCAATATTGTGAACAATGTGTTTTTGGATTCAAAGGAATATTAAGACCAGAGGTTTTATGTGAATGCAGGCGACCAGGGTTACCACCCGACTAGGGTTGCCACCTTTTTTTTTTAATTCCGTCTACTAGGTACAGGGTATCCCAAACTCGGCCGCGCCCGAGTTTAACGTTCGGCTTCATTTTATTTATTTATTGTATCTCTCCTTTTCTGCACTTTCTCCTCCTTCAACATATTAGTGAGCTTTTCTCCTATTTCTTCAGTTTGAGCTTCTGAATGTTTAAATAAATTAGATTTTTCATCTCGACCAAAATTATAATTAGGTTTTCGTTTCTTATTTTGAAATATATTTAACTCTTGACGTATTTTAATCCATTTATTAAAGTCACTAAGCTTATTATTTAATAATATTGGTATTAACTTAAAATTTATAAGATCTTCTCCGTTATCTGATTTAACAAGTTTATTATAAGCATTCGGATGCATAACTATTACCTTGTGTAATTTTTGTTTGTTATTATACATTTTCTAGAATTTTTCCAAAAATGCTTGAAAGCAATGATGTTATTAAAACTGGAAGAAATGCTCCGTGTTGAATAAGAACTTTCCTCTTTGAATTTATAGAACGCTTTGGACATGATATATAGAGAAGAATATTTTTATACTTTTTCATTATATTCAATTGCTTTCCACTCAATTTATGATTGCCTTGCAAAGTATTAAGTACAATTTCTGTAATTGTTTTAATCAGACTTTTATCGCTGGAATACAATATCGCCTTGCGTAATTTATTGTTAGCCTTTTTCAAAACATAGCATATGTTTGTGATCCTTTAATCGTTTCAGATTCTTTTTGTAAACCATTTTCGCTAGTATCACAAAAACAATATGCGTAAAATGGGTTAAAAATGTTTGTTCTGTAGCGAAATAGATCGTTGACGCGTTGGGTGAGATCTATTAACAAATACCCATGTGGTTGATCTGTTACATCTTTATATATACTCATTAATTCAGAGGGATTTTCAGGATGTATTTGTCGAGCAAGATAATAAAATTGGAGTTTATCTCTTGGATTCTTAAAAACCACAATATATTTTGTGTTTAAAGATATGTCTCTTGTATGCGATGACTTATGAAAAATGTTCTGGGTAACCACAATAACAGATAAATTCCTATGATGTGAGCCTTTTGTAAAGAGTTCACAAACATTTTTATTAAAAGCACCCATCATTAGGTCATCTAAAATTAAAAGAATAAGTTCATTCGACTCGTTTTCGATTTCCTCAGGAATTCCTTTAAAATATTCAATATTTTGGAAATTTGGCTTGGCATGATCTTCTGCATAAACCAAATTACTCTATTATTAGCAACATTTATTAACCTTTCTTTTTAGTTTCAACAGGTTTTCTAGAAATGTAGTTTTTCCTGAACCGGATGAGCCGCTTATAAGCATAGTAAATGGATGAATAAATTGTACAATCATTTTTTCACTGTTTATTCTATGTATACATATAATTGATAATTTGAATTTTCCAGATACACAAATAACTTAAATATATTATTTAGGGCACATTTATTTTTTATATGCTTGTGTATTTTATATTTTATAAAATAATTCGGAAAGCGGTGTCAAGCTAACTCCAATATCTATATCAATGATATTAGTAGTAATATATTTTTGTAAAAACTCTTTTTTTTATTTCCTCGAACAATAATTGTCGAGAAACTATTTAGAGGAGCTATTATATCGGCAAGACACAAATAATGAATATCGTCTCCGGACCAATCCAAGCCGTTTATATTCTGTTGAATTTTAAGTTGAGTGCACCTGGTTTCTTCAGTAAGTTCTTTGACATCATAGGGCGGCTTGATATAGGAAAAATTCTTTTACGAAAATTTGTTTATTATTTCCATACACATATTGAAAGTCACCTAGAACGCTAGTATCTCTATTAACTTGAACCATTTTAAATCAAACGCAACTTGAATACTAAATGATATCACAATAATGGCTTCGCCTTATATAGCACACAAAAAAAAAAAAAATTTAATAGTAATTAAAAAAAACAAGACCATGAAATTGTTTTTGGTTTTGAATACTACATTTTACATAATTTAAAACTAAAATGTGGATTTTCTACAAGTGGAAAATTTAAACCAATCGTCTGGCTTCAACAAAATAATAAAAATTTTATTGGATTCGAGAAGGAGGATTGGATACAATTACTCACCTTCAAGGAATATATTCAGCTCAGACTAGATCAATTTGAATTTTTAATGCCTGACAGTATTTATGAACAACCCATGCTTGACTCAATAAAATGTAGATTTAACACGCTTATGCTTTGAAATATCAAAAAAGATGCGTGGTCAAATAAAAACCGATGTTAAAATATATAAGCAAACAGTATTAAAAAGGTTGTAAGACTATGAATAAGAAATAAATACAATAAAAACATGAGTAAAAGACAAATTGTTTTGGAAATTCATAAACCGGCAAGAAGATCATTTCAGAGACGAAAATTTGTTCAAAAGGGTATAAACGATACCTGGCAAATAGATTTAGTTGAAATGATTCCATTTCAGAAATCAAATAAGGGTTTTCGATATTTACTTACAGTAATTGACACATTTTCGAAAAGGGCTTATGCAGAGCCTGTTAGATCGAAAACCTCTGATGAAGTTGTTAAGGCTATGCAATTGTTTTTTAGAACAGCAAAAATTTTTTCCTAAAAACATTCAGTCAGATCAAGGAAAAGAGTTTTTCAACATAAAATTTAAGCAATTAATGGAGAAACATCAAATAAATCATTATCATACATTTACACATTTAAAGGCTTCAATATGCGAACGATTCAACAGAACCCTAAAAAATCTTATGTGGAAAATGTTCAGCTATCACGGAAATTATGAATGGGTTAATAGGTTACCAAATCTACTATCTAAATACAATAATACATTCCATAGAACAATTAAAATGAAACTAAATGAGGTGACAAAGAAAAATGCAAGGTTTATTTTGAAAACGTTTTATAACATACCAAAGGTTTATCCCCGTCATAAATTGAATGTAGGAGATTCAATAAGAATTAGTAAGCATAAAGGCATATTTGTAAAAGGATATGAACCCAATTGGACTACAGAGATATTTAAAATACATAAAATCAAAATGACTTCACCTGTTACATACATCATAAAAGATAATAAGAATCAAATAATCGAAGGGTCTTTTTATGAACCTGAACTCCAAAAGGTTAAAGATAAAAATGCATTTTTGGTTGAAAAAATAATCAAGAGAAGGGGAAACAATGTATACGTTGAGTGGTTAGGATTTGACAGCACTCATAATTCTTGGATAAATAAATCAAAATTACTGAAATAAGAAGTAGTGTTAATACAGGAGCGAAGCGTTGAATAACTCAGATAATGGATAAGATAAAAAGTATTATAAAAAAAATGAAGTGGAGTCAAGCAAGGTTTCATATACCAAGCTTCTTTATTGTAATTATTGTGGCAGCGATACACATACTGAGAATAATTGTGCTAAGAAACGAGATCAGGAGAAATGCTCTCAAAAATGATGCTTTTATTGATTGAATGCTACTTTATCATAAAATTATTATTCCAAAATCAATATGTAAATAAAAATCTTTTAAATCAATTTAATAAATATTTGAGTTTTTTATTATATTCTTCAATTACATGTTCAAAATATATAGAAGTGTAAAATATCAATATATAAATAAATATACAATATTAAGATTATTTAAAATTGTTGAGTTATAATACATTATTTGGCCTTATTTTATAATGCCCCCAAGCTAGAATACTAATCCCATTTTCTTCTATAAATCTCTTATCATCTTTATAATTTAAACTAACTTTATTAACTATTTCAGTATACAGTGTATGATTTCTACTTCTAATGACACTTTGTTCACCATAAAATGTTTTTCTATTTCGTATACAATCGATATAATTCTCATGAGTCAACTTTTTCATAACCGATTTTTTTACTCCTTTTATTTTTTTGTTTTAACCTTCTCCTTCAACAATGTATGAATAGGCTTTTGCTTTAATACCTGCAAATGATTCATAATTTTACCACCATTTTCATCTTTCATTAAGCCTATTTCTTTGTTGTTTGCAGGTAAAATTTGAAATCTATTGTCTATGTATCCACATAATTTATTTTAGGCGAGGGTTGCTGCGTGCATAGGAAATTATAATAGAAGTCATACATTAAAGTTTTAGACAGTTCTAGAACTGACACTCCAATATAAATTGGCTTATCATAAAAGATTTCCAATTTATTAAGTTCAATTGCAACTAAGTCATTTTCAAAAAGTTCAACACTATGGAAATTTGGCTTAGCCACTAACTGTCTAAAACCTTGAGAATTACGTGTAGACTCGTACCTTTGCACCAGACTCACATCTCGCTTCTTCTCTACATTTTCCATGGTTTTTCCATAAGCATTATTCATTAATTAAAATTTTTTTTTCAAAATCATTATTCGCATATTTTCTGCAATTTGTATTTAAAATAATATATGGTTTTAACCAAAATTCCTGTTTGAAAGCTAAAACTCGGTGAATTTTTTTTTAAATCAACCCCTGTTGAATTGCTAATTGCAATTGTTTTAAATGAATAATATTTTTTTTTTATTTTCCAAGTCTGCTATTAGTTTTATTTGTTTTCCCCAGGTGGTATTTTATTTTCAGGACAAAATGGAAGACAATTATGTAGATCATGGATGCTACTTGGATAGTTCTAAAATATATCCATCATCATTGTCAGCATTAACTGATTCAAACTGAATTTCGTTTATTTGATTTTAACTCAAAAATTTAATATCGGAAATTGGAAGGTCCTGACTCATAGCCTAACCATAAAGGTTGTTTGCATCAATGTATGACAGAAAAACATTTTCGTGTGTAGAGTCATAATTTGTTAAATACTCATTGTTCGCTTTGGCTAGTCTTTGAGTGCATTGAACTAACCTGCCTCGAATACTAACTTTTAAAAAATTGTAAATATCAGGATCGCTAATGAGTTATAATTTTACTTTAGTGAACTTAAGCATAGCGTCCCATGATAATGAAGGAGCCGTTACATAATTTATTGGATCTAATGAAAAAATTTGTCAAACAAATATGCCTGAAATTCTCAAATACGTCAGCTAAAATTAGTACATCAGCCCATAAATACAAAAGAAGGTAGTCGCGCAAGGTATCGCACTCAAAGACACTCCAAACTGTTTGAGCAAAATTAAAATCTTGCACACTGCATTCCTCTTCTGTTAATGAGTTATAAAAATATATAATAGGAGGCAGTGTACGCTCATTTATTTTTTCCAAGGAATCTAAATCATCGTAAGGAAAGACTTCCTTCCTACACATTGAGTCAAACATTACATTTTTATAAATACGACCAAACAACTTAAACTGGTCCGTATTTAAATAACTAGCTAACTTTTCTAAGCTTGAATTTAAAAATCTATTAGAATCTATGAAATCTATATTAAACTTAGATCTATGCTTTTTAATAATTGTTTTTGTAAGAGTTATATATAACTCTTTATTACACGGAATTGCTTTTAAATTATTTCCTAATTCACTTATAAATAAATGTATATCATACCTACATAAATTATGAAATACTATTGGGAAAAAGGGATATTTTAACTTAAAACATTCTTTACACTTACTGTGTATTGGTCCCATATAAAAACCGGAAATGGGTTAAAATACTTCTCCCTTCCTTCGTTTTCGTTTATAAAAACTTCACAAGCGTAGCATCGTCCATTTTCCTGCTCTTGCTGTTGAGTTGCAGTTAATGCGGTATGAGGTCTACACCAATACATATCATATAGTTTATGACATGTGTTTTCCAACTCTTTGCAGAACTCTTTCATACAATCCTCTCCTGAAATGAGAAAAATATAATTAAAATATCTATATAATACTTTAAAATTTTAAATGTAGACTTACCTTCATATGTCCACACTTTATTCTGTGAAGGTCTATATTTATGTACTACATAAAAGGAAACCGCACATGCTCTATGTTTTTGAGTTCTTGTAAAACTCGGAGTATTTGGGTCGTTCACTGGGTGGTGATATTTCTCCAGGAGTGCTTCAATATCCGCATATATAGTTACGGGTGGTGAAAGTTTTTTGTGTGCACTTGTAAAACGCGTTGTCGTTCCTGGCTTGGGGTAATTGGCAGTGACCTTTCCACATTCCTTTTCGCTGTGAGTTTTATTGTCACTTGTGTAATAATGTTGACAATTATCACAAAATATTCAATTTTTGTTGTTACTCTTTGTAAATTGAAGCTTAGTAAGGCGTTTTAAATCCCTTATCAAAACAAAATGATACAGGCCACTACTCGCATTATAAATTGTGAGCATGTTTATGTGGAATGGTCTTATAGTATCGGCTCTTCTAGTAGGACCAACCACTTTATGTTGGCCATCTAAGCTTCTTTCTAGCGTGTAAATATTGACACTTATTCCTGGATTCAATTTTTAAAATTGCTTTATTCCTTTTGTATCAATAGGAAAAGCATGTCATCGAACCTTAATGTTTTTCCTTGGAATGTTATTACTGAAGAATCAATAGCCAAAACATTGTAAAAACTTGTCCTTGTAAGTTTCCTTAATTCTATCCTTGTCATTCGAGGACATTTTTTAACTACGATCGCCGAGAGCACGGACCACTTGAAACAGTAGATATCACTGTTGTGGACGTTTGTGGTTGCGTTCTTCGCTTGAATGTGTGATGGCAAAGCGCAATATGCTGAAGCTGGGATGTTTTCCAGTTTACAAATTGTGGTTTCGTAGTACTTAAACTTCTCGATGGCCCAGCCACTATCTTTCTCCTGAAACTCACTCGCGATCAAAGGGAGATTTTCCACCATTGCGGTTAGCACTTCATCTATGTCTTCAATATTGTATTGTATCCTCTGAAACGCTATCTATGCTTGTGATCCTCTGAAACGCCATCTATCCTTGTCCACATGTATTTACCGATCGTACCAACATTGACTAACCATAATATTTGTATGGATACAGTTAGGTACACAACCTTCTTTGCTCATATGCACTTGCTTGTTATCCTCTGAAACGCTATCTATCCTTGTGATTCTCTGAAACGCCATCTATCCTTGTCCACATGTATTTACCGATCGTACCAACATTGACTAACCATAATATTTGTATGGATACAGTTAGGTACACAACCTTCTTTGCTCATATGCACTTGCTTGTTATCCTCTGAAACGCTATCTATGCTTGTGATCCTCTGAAACGCCATCTATCCTTGTCCACATGTATTTACCGATCGTACCAACATTGACTAACCATAATATTTGTATGTATACAGTTAAGCACGCCACCTATTTTTCTTTTAAAAATATATTTTTTTTACCTATTTTATCCAAGACACTCCACCAACCACCCAAAATTTAGCACGTGCACACACCATAAAAAGTGCTATAAAAGTGCCATTTATAGCAACTACCCCCCAGAAAGGTCCGCCCATATGTATTCTACTACCCTAATGCATTTGATTTTTGAAAAAAAAAACTCATTTCCAGAAGACCGCCGCTATTCGCGGCGGATAACATAATTGGGTTGCGGGGGGGGGGGGGGGGGGGGGGGGGGGGGGGGGGGGGGGGGGGGGGGGCTGGGGTTAGCGGCATTTAGCAGTCGATTTTTTTAATTTTCACATTCAAGAGGTTTCGGGGACCCATATACTAACTACTAACCAATCCCAACCAAATTAAGCACAAAACAGTTTTTAGTATAAATTTTAATAACTCTAAATTTTATTGAAATCGGATGACTATATCATATAGCTCCCATAGGGCTAATCGGACAAAAAATCCGATTTCTGTGCTTTCTTGTCAGAAAACGGGTTATTTATGAACCAATCGCAACCAAATTAAACACAAGACAGTTTTTAGTATAAGTTTTGAATAAGTCCAAATTTTATTGAAATTGGATGACTATATCATATAGCTTCCATAGGGCTAATCGGTCAAAAAATCCGATTTCTGTGGTTTCTTTGTCAGAAATCGGGTTATTTATGAACCAATCGCAACCAAATTAAGCACAAGACAGTTTTTAGTATAAGTTTTGAATAAGTCCAAATTTTATTGAAATCGGATGTCTATATCATATAGCTTCCATAGGGCTAATCGGACAAAAACTCAGATTTTTTGTTTTTTTTTTTTTGTCAGAAATCGGGTTATTTATGAACCAATCGCAACCAAATTAAGCACAAGACAGTTTTTAGTATAAGTTTTTAATAACTCCAAATTTTATTGAAATCGGATGTCTATATCATATAGCTTCCATAGGGCTAATCGGACAAAAACTCAGATTTTTTGTTTTTTTTTTTTTTTTTTTGTCAGAAATCGGGTTATTTATGAACCAATCGCAACCAAATTAAGCACAAGACAGTTTTTAGTATAAGTTTTAATAACTCAAAATTTTATTGAAATCGGATGGCTATATCATATAGCTCCCATAGGGCTAATCGGACAAAAACTCCGATTTTTTGTTTTTTTTTTTTTGTCAGAAAACAAGTTACTTATGAACCAATCGCAACTAAATTAAGTACAAGACAGTTTTTAGTATAAGTTTTGAATAACTCTAAATTTTATTGAAATCAGATGGCTATAGCATATAGCTCCCATAGGGCTAATCGGACAAAAACTCCGATTTTTAGACTCTTTTCGAAGAAAAAGGAGTCTATTCACTTAGCTCTGATGTTTGTAACGCACAGAACCAAACATCGTAGACCCACAAAAGTTACATCTAGAATACTTAGAATCACTAGAGGAGTCGATATAGCCATGTCCGTCTGTGCGTCTGTTTCTATGCGATTTACTCCGTCGTCTTAAAAGCTATTTTGCTGAAACTTGGTATTTAGCCTTCTTTTTTAACTAGGTAGTACACTAGTTTGAATCGGTCGGATCGGACCACTATATCATATAGCTGTCATACGAACCTAAATCGGTTTAGGCAATAACTCCCACATTTATTATCCGATCCTGTTCAAATTTAGCACACATATGTTTTTTATAGCAATTAATGTATATACCACATTTCGTAAGGATCGGACTACTATATCATATAGCTGCTAGACGAACCTAAATCGGTTTAGGGAATAACTCGCACATTTATTGACTGATCTTTTCAAAACTCGGCCAACACGTTTTCTACATAAATATACGCGTTTGTGCAAAATTTTATTAAAACCGGACTACTATATCGTATAGCTGTCATACAAATTGAAATCGGCCCTATTAACTGACCAACCCCGTTCATGTGACTTACAGCAGAAACAACTGCGCAAAGAGTCTATAATTTTCGGCACCCCGAAGATAACGTTGGGATTTTTTTTTTTTTTTGTCAGAAATCGGGTTATTTATGAACCAATCGCAACCAAATTAAGCACAAGACAGTTTTTAGTATAAGTTTTTAAAAACTCTAAATTTTATTGAAATCGGATGACTATATCATATAGCTTCCATAGGGCTAATCGGACAAAAACTCAGATTTTTTGTTTTTTTTTTTTTGTCAGAAATCGGGTTATTTATGAACCAATCCCAACCAAATTAAGGACAAGACAGTTTTTAGTATAAGTTTTTAATAACTCCAAATTTTATTGAAATCGGATGACTATATCATATAGCTTCCATAGGGCTAATCGGATAAAAACTCAGATTTTTTGTTTTTTTTTTTTGTCAGAAATCGGGTTATTTATGAACCAATCGCAACCAAATTAAGCACAAGACAGTTTTTAGTATAAGTTTTTAAAAACTCCAAATTTTATTGAAATCGGATGACTATATCATATAGCTTCCATAGGGCTAATCGGACAAAAACTCAGATTTTTTGTTTTTTTTTTTTTTGTCAGAAATCGGGTTATTTATGAAAATTGGGCGAGCACACTTGGTTATTGCAGGTAAAGAGTTAGCCGTAGCTGCAGCTCACAAGTAGTTAGTATATGGGTCCCCGAAACCTCTTGAATGTGAAAATTAAAAAATCGAGTGCTAAATGCCGCTAACCTCCCACCAGCAACCCAATTATGTTTTTTTTTTTTTAAATTGCCCTCTGGAAATGGTTTTTTTTTCAAAACTCAAGTGCATGGGGTTAGTAGAATATATATGAGTGAAGAATATAACTTACTCACCTGCACACCCAAAATCCTTGTTCTATCTTTTCAACTACTATGTTAAACTGTTTAGGGATATGAGCAATAGATGGCAAATAGTTCTTCAATAATATCACTAGCATTTCATGCATTATGGATCTCATACTTTACAACGCCATCTATTTTTCTTTTAAAAATATAATTTCCATTGCATACTTTTGTTATCCTCTGAAACGCCATCTATCCTTGTCCACATGTATTTACCGATCGTACCAACATGGACTAACCATAATAATTGTATGGATACAGTTAAGCACGCCACCTATTTTTCTTTTAAAATTATAATTTCCATTGTATACTTTTGTTATCCTCTGAAACGCCATCTATCCTTGTCCACATGTATTTACCGATCGTACCAACATGGACTAACCATAATATTTGTATGGATACAGTGAAGTACACAACCTTCTTTGACTCATATGCACTTGCTTTTTTTCCTCTGAAACGCCATCCTTGTCCACATATATTTGCCGATCGTACTAACATGGACTAACCATATTATTTGTATGGATACAGTAAAGCACGCCACCTATTTTTCTTTTAAAAATATTTTTTTTTTTACCTAGCATGCCTAAGTTTAACAGGATGGGATAATAAATGTGGGAGTTATTCCCTAAACCGATTTAGGTTCGTATAAGAGCTATTTGATATAGTGGTCCGATCCGGGCGATACAAATAAGTGTACTGACTAGGTAAAAAAGAAGGCTATATACCAAGTTTCAGCAAAATAGCTTTTAAACTGACAGAGTAAATCGCATAGAAACAGACGGACAGACTGACAGAAATTGATAAACAGTGTGTTATGATATTAAATCAGTACGGTAACAAAACTGAAATGGATTGTGATGTTTGGCGATTGTTTATAAGATTAGGGATTTTTATTACTTCTTTTTTATGTTAGAACACAATTCTACACAAGCAAATTTCATACACATATTATAATTTCATTATTCCTAAGTGTTTCGAGTTACAAAAATATGATATTCAATTGAGCGATTTAGATGGTCCTTGCGATCGCGATATACAAATAGATTTAACACGCTTATGCTTTGAAATATCAAAAAAGAGGAGTAGTCAAATAAAAACCGATGTTAAAATATATAAGCAAACAGTATTAAGAAGGTTGTAAGACTATGAATAGGAAATAAATACAATAAAAATATTAGTAAAAGACAAATTGTTTTGGAAATTCATAAACCGGCAAGAAGATCATTTCAGAGACGAAAATTTGTTCAAAAGGGTATAAACGATACCTGGCAAATTGATTTAGTTTAAATGATTCCATTTCAGAAATCAAATAAGGGGTTTCGATATTTACTTACAGTAATTGACGCATTTTCGAAAAGGGCTTATGCAGAGCCTGTTAGATCGAAAACCTCTGATGAGGTTGTTATGGCTATGCAATTGGATTTTAGAACAGCAAAAATTTTTCCTAAAAACATTCAGTCAGATCAAGGAAAAGAGTTTTTCAACATAAAATTTAAGCAAATAAATCATTATCATACATTTTCACATTTAAAGGCTTCAATATGCGAACTATTCAGTCAGATCAAGGAAAAGAGTTTTTCAACATAAAATTTAAGCAAATAAATCATTATCATACATTTTCACATTTAAAGGCTTCAATATGCGAACTATTCAACAGAACCCTAAAAAATCTTATGTGGAAAATGTTCAGCTATCCCGGAAATTATGAATGGGTTAATAGGTTACCAAATCTACTATCTAAATACAATAATAATTTCCATAGATCAATTAAAATGAAACCAAATGAGGTGACAAAGAAAACGCAAGGTTTATTTTGAAAACGTTTTATAACATACCAAAGGTTTATCCCCGTCATAAATTGAATGTAGGAGATTCAATAAGAATTAGTAAGCATAAAGGCATATTTGTAAAAGGATATGAACCCAATTGGACTACAGAGATATTTAAAATACATAAAATCAAAATGACTCCACCTGTTACATACATCATAAAAGATTATAAGAATCAAATAATCGAAGGGTTTTTTCATGAACCTGAACTCCAAAAGGTTAAAGATAAAAATGCATTTTTGGTTGAAAAGATAATCAAGAGAAGGGGAAACAATGTATACGTTAAGTGGTTGGGATTTGAAGCACTCATAATTCTTGGATAAATAAATCAAAATTACTGAAATAAGAAGTAGTATTAATACAGGAGCGAAGCGTTGAATAAATCAGATAATGGATAAGATAAAAAGTATTATAAAAAAAATGAAGCGGAGTCAAGCAAGGTTTCATATACCAAGCTTCTTTATTGTAATTATTGTGGCAGCGATACACATACTGAGAATAATTGTGCTAAGAAACGAGATCAGGAGAAATGCTCTCAAAAATGATGCTTTTATTGATTGAATGATACTTTATCATAAAATTATTATTCCAAAATCAACATGTAAATAGAAAACTTTTAAATCAATTTAATAAATATTTTAGTTTTTTTATTTTATTCTTCAATTACATGCTTAAAATATATATAAGTGTAAAATATCAATATATAAATAATTATACAATATTAAGATTATTCAAAATTGTTGAGTTATAATACATTACTTGAGTTTATTTTATAATGCCCCCAAGCTAGAATACTAATCCCATTTTCTTCTATAAATCTCTTATCATCTTTATAATTTAAAGTAACTTTATTAATTATTTCAGTATACAGTGTATGATTTCTACTTGTAATGACTCTTTGTTCACCATAAAATGTTTTTCTATTTCGTATACAATTGATATAATTCTCATGAGTCAACTTTTTCATAACCGATTTTTTTACTCCTTTTATTTTTTTGTTTTAACCTTCTCCTTCAACAATGTATGAATAGGCTTTTGCTTTAATACCTGCAAATGATTCATAATTTTACCACCATTTTCATCTTTCATTAAGCCTATTTCTTTGTTGTTTGCAGGTAAAATTTGAAATCTATTGTCTATGTATCCACATAATTTATTTTAGGCGAGGGTTGCTGCGTGCATAGGAAATTATAATAGAAGTCATACATTAAAGTTTTAGACAGTTCTAGAACTGACACTCCAATATAAATTGGCTTATCATAAAAGATTTCCAATTTATTAAGTTCAATTGCAACTAAGTCATTTTCAAAAAGTTCAACACTATGGAAATTTGGCTTAGCCACTAACTGTCTAAAACCTTGAGAATTACGTGTAGACTCGTACCTTTGCACCAGACTCACATCTCGCTTCTTCTCTACATTTTCCATGGTTTTTCCATAAGCATTATTCATTAATTAAAATTTTTTTTCAAAATCATTATTCGCATATTTTCTGCAATTTGTATTTAAAATAATATATGGTTTTAACCAAAATTCCTGTTTGAAAGCTAAAACTCGGTGAATTTTTTTTTAAATCAACCCCTGTTGAATTGCTAATTGCAATTGTTTTAAATGAATAATATTTTTTTTTTATTTTCCAAGTCTGCTATTAGTTTTATTTGTTTTCCCCAGGTGGTATTTTATTTTCAGGACAAAATGGAAGACAATTATGTAGATCATGGATGCTACTTGGATAGTTCTAAAATATATCCATCATCATTGTCAGCATTAACTGATTCAAACTGAATTTCGTTTATTTGATTTTAACTCAAAAATTTAATATCGGAAATTGGAAGGTCCTGACTCATAGCCTAACCATAAAGGTTGTTTGCATCAATGTATGACAGAAAAACATTTTCGTGTGTAGAGTCATAATTTGTTAAATACTCATTGTTCGCTTTGGCTAGTCTTTGAGTGCATTGAACTAACCTGCCTCGAATACTAACTTTTAAAAAATTGTAAATATCAGGATCGCTAATGAGTTATAATTTTACTTTAGTGAACTTAAGCATAGCGTCCCATGATAATGAAGGAGCCGTTACATAATTTATTGGATCTAATGAAAAAATTTGTCAAACAAATATGCCTGAAATTCTCAAATACGTCAGCTAAAATTAGTACATCAGCCCATAAATACAAAAGAAGGTAGTCGCGCAAGGTATCGCACTCAAAGACACTCCAAACTGTTTGAGCAAAATTAAAATCTTGCACACTGCATTCCTCTTCTGTTAATGAGTTATAAAAATATATAATAGGAGGCAGTGTACGCTCATTTATTTTTTCCAAGGAATCTAAATCATCGTAAGGAAAGACTTCCTTCCTACACATTGAGTCAAACATTACATTTTTATAAATACGACCAAACAACTTAAACTGGTCCGTATTTAAATAACTAGCTAACTTTTCTAAGCTTGAATTTAAAAATCTATTAGAATCTATGAAATCTATATTAAACTTAGATCTATGCTTTTTAATAATTGTTTTTGTAAGAGTTATATATAACTCTTTATTACACCAAATTGCTTTTAAATTATTTCCTAATTCACTTATAAATAAATGTATATCATACCTACATAAATTATGAAATACTATTGGGAAAAAGGGATATTTTAACTTAAAACTATCTTTACACTTATTGTATTGGCCCCATATAAAAACCGGAAAATGGATTAAAATACTTCTCCCTTCCTTCGTTTTCATTTATATTTATTTCACAAGCGTAGCATCGTCCATTTTGCTGCTCTTGCTGTTGCGCTGAAGTTAATGCTGTATGAGGTCTACACCAATAAATATCATATAGTTTATGACATGTGTCTTCCAACTCTTTGCAGAACTTTTTCATACAATCTGGCGGATGAGCTGGTGAATCGGTCGATGCAGGAGCTGGTGAAATAGGCGATACTGATGCTGGTGGGACCGAAGTTGATGCGAGGCTGGTGCTAGCGAACAGGCGATGCTTATAATCTCTTCATTTTGCTGTGACATTTGTAACGTACAGAACCAAACATCGTAGATCCACAAAAGTTACATCTAGAATACTTAGAAACACTAGAGGAGTCGATATAGCCATGTCCATCTGTCCATATGTTTCTACAGCCTTCTTTTTAACCTAGGCAGTACACTTATTTGTATCGGCTCGGACCACTATATCATATAGCTGTCATACGGCTCTAAATCGGTTTAAGGAATAACTCCCACATTTATTATACCATCCTATTAAAATTAGGCATGCGTATGTTTTATATAGTAGTTAATATATGTACTAAATTTCGTAAGGATCATATAGGTGTCATTCGAACCTAAATCGGTTTACTGAATAACTCACACATTTATTGACTGATCTCTTTAAAACTCGACAAAAACTTTTTTTACATACATATAAACGCTTGTGCTGAATTTTATTAAAATCGATTTACTATATCATATATCTGTCATACAAACCCAAATCGAACCTATTAATTGACCAACCCCGTTCATGTGATTTACGGCAGAAACAACTGCGAAAAGAGTCTGTAATCTTCGACACCCCGAAGATTAAGTTGGGATTTTTATACTCTTTTCGCAGAAAAAAGAGTATATTCCTTTTGGTCGGAAAGAATACTTAGAATCACTAGTGGAGTCGATATAGCCCGTCTGTCCGTCTGTTTCTATACAATTTACTCTCTCAGGTTTAGCTATTTGCTGAAAATTGGTATATAGTGTTAAGAGTTAAGTTAGTTTGCCATATCTATGTTCGCTAGCTTGTCACTGGAAAGGGATTGTTATCTTGTCATTCACGAGAGTTCGCTCACGGAAGAACAGAAAAAGAGAAAAGGGTGAACACATGACAGGAGTGAGAGTAAGAAAACGATTATAAGAAAAATAAAAAGAAAGGAAAAGTAAAATAAAAAAATACCTAAGATATCATTGAGAAGAGACTCTCCTGTTTAGTATTTTGTAATTCCTCACAACTTCAGAAGTGGGATTGCCCAATGCACTTACAAAAATATTTTCACAAGTGCAACAAAAACGATATAACCAAGTGAGGGACAATGTTTAACATGCAAAAAAATGAATACATTGCTTGGCTTAAATCTAAAGACATCGGATTTGAAGAAAACGAAAATTGTTGAAGTTGGCCATGGATATGGGTGCGAAATTTCCCGACATGGGTGCTGAGCTTTCGGACAGCACTGGAACTCTATACAGGGATGATACGTCAGCCAAATTGGTCCAGGGGACACAATCACCAACGCCAGATGCCTCGCCGTCGGATGAAAAAAATGCTCACAAGAAGCGTCTAGAAGCTGTCAAGGCGGAACAATTATAGTGGACGCCGAAATTGAACTTCTGGAAAAACACAACCTGTTGGCAAGCTCACGCGAGCGGAGACCAGTGACGTTCAGTGAAGTCAGTGACGTGAGCAACCTGATCACCCCATTCTCGGGTACTGATACTTGCGATGCTGGCAAATGGATTGGTGATCTCGAACGTGTGTGTGACTCTATGAATGGTGATGATATGTTTAAACTCAGGTGCGCCGGTCGTCTTATGAAGCCGAACTCCGATGCTGACTGGTGTTTGCGATTGCACAGATCGTCATCTTTTGGTGAATTTAAGAAACACTTTGTTCAAACATTTGGCCAAGTCTACTCTGTGATCGACGTCGTAAAATTACTAAAGACGACAGTTTTCCTTCCTGGAAAGATGACCGTCCTGAGCTATATATTTCAAATGCAAGAGATCGCCTCCAGAGCCTGTGTTGAGGAGTCACAAATTATTCAACTGATTATCGAGGGATTACGCGACAGCACTGCGGAGGTTGCTATACTGTATGCCGCCAAAACCATGGATGAACTGAAGCTGCTTTGTCGTCGCTACGAAGACATGCGCAGGAAACGAGTGGTGAACAAAACTTCGATGGGAACTTCGCAGATGCCTCCTGTGAGCTGCTTCAACTGTTCTCGCTATGGTCACTTTGCCAAAGAATGCACAGAGCGCATACGTTCCAGAGGTTTCTGTTTCCGCTGTGGATCCATGGAGCATGTAATCAAGGACTGCAATGCCAGCGTGACAGTTGCCAAGAATACTTTTGCTTGCCTTCTGGACACGGGTAGCCGTATTAGTTTGATTCGGCATTCCGCTTTGCCAGGATTCATTATACGGGACTCGTTGGAAGGAACTTTCTTTAGGGGCCTGGGAGACATTCGATTGTGCACATTTGGAAAATTATTGATTAAGATAACATTTGAAAATGTTACGAGTGAAATGCTTATTTATGTTGTACCAAATAACTGTATTCCGATTCCAGTTTTATTGGGTAGAGACTTTCTGAAAAAATGTAATTTGTTTTTATGTTCAACCGAAACGAAGGAGCCAGATATTGAAATAATGGCAAATAAATTTTCCTTAAAAATAGACAAAACGAATTTGCATTGTATTTATAGTTCTTTGGGAAGTGATAAAATTGTTAATAGTTGTCAGTTATGTAATGAGTATTGTGAACGCTTATATATTGCCCCTTCAGTTCATAAAAAACCTTCCGAATCAGATACGGCGGTACTGGATGAAGCATCCAAATTGCATAGGTTACCCTACATTTTGAATATTGACATTAGTGAAATCGAGGAGAATAACATCAATCCGAAACTTTATGTAGGAAAACAAGAGATCGTTAAGGAAATCATTAAGAATTACTATTTGAATGTTGAAAGAATTCCGAAAATTGAGCATGATTACAAAATGAACATAAAATTGAAATTTGACCTGCCAGTTTATACCGCACCACGGAGGTTATCATAACAAGATCGCAAAGACATAGACTCTATAATTGAACAACTATTGACCTTGGGACATATCAGAGCTAGTACATGACCATACTCATCAGCCATTGTTTTGGTCAAAAAGAAAAGTGGGGAGAAACGAATGTGTGTAGATTATAGTTAAATAAAATCACAGAACGAGATGGATATCCTATAGCAAGAATAGACGATTGCTTGGAAAAACTAGAGGGCTGCAAATTCTTTAGTATTTTAGACTTAAAGAGCGAGTTTCATCAAGAATAGAAAATTCTATTAAGTAAACAGCGTTTGTGGCGCCTAGCGGACAATTTGAGTATTCGAAGATGCCTTTTGGGTTGAAGAATGCACCCGTTTGTTTTTCAACGATTTATAAACCATATTTTGAGCCCGGTTATAAAAAACGAAAACGGAGCAGTATACATGGATGATACAGCAATAGGAACTAAAACATTTGAAGAACACATGAGAGTATTGGCAAGAGTTTTGAGAAGATTGTCTGAATTTAGACTGGAACTGAAATTGTCCAAATGTAAATTTAGTTTCTCACAAATTGATTTTCTCGGTTTCAATGTAAATGAACAGGGTATTAAGCCAAACAATGAACACATAGCCATCAGACACATAACCATACCGAGAAATGTTGCAGATATCGAGAGGTGTCTCGGCCTTTTTTCGTATTTCAGACGCTTTGTCCTCTCATTCTCAAGTATCGTGAAACCTATGGGTAATTTAACGAAGCCCAACACCCCATTTCATTCCTCGGATGACTGCCATAAAGCCTTTCAATTTTTATGCAACACATTAACTTCAGAACCAGTGTTAGCCCTATACAATACAGAAAGAGAAACAAAACTCCATTGCGACGCAAGTAAAATAGGGTTCGGACCCATTTTGTTCCAAAAGCAGGCCGATGGAAAAAACCACCCTGTTGCATATTTTTCTCAAGCAACGACACCAGAAGAAGGAAGATACCACAGTTTCGAACTTGAAACACTAGCAATCATCTATGCACTAAGAAAATTCCACGTTTACCTAGACGGAATTGAGTTTAAAGTAATAACAGACTGTAACGCTTTGATTCTTACCCTAGAACGGAAAAGTGTGAATGCAAGAATAGCCAGATGGGCACTAGAGTTAGCAAATTACAATTGCCATATTCAGCACAGAAGCGGTAAATATATGATTCACGTAGACGCCCTAAGTAGATTAAAAAATATAAAAAATGCAAGTGAAATTGAACAGATTGTTTCAGTCATAGACGATGACAGCATCTAAACCCGGCTTCAGATAACACAAAATTGGGACGAATTAAAAACGATATTAAAAAAATCCCAACGTTATCTTCAAGGTGCCGAAGATTACAGACTCTTTTCGCAGTTGTTTCTGCCGTAAATCACATGAACGGGGTTGGTCAGTTAATAGGGCCGATTTCGATTTGTATGACAGCTATATGATATAGTAGTCCGATTTTAATAAAATTCAGCACAAACGCGTATATTTATGTAAAAAACGTGATTGCCGAGTTTTGAAGAGATCAGTCAATAAATGTGCGAGTTATTCTCTAAACCGAATTAGGTTCGTATGTGCAGTTATATGATATAGTAGTCCGATCCTTACGAAATTTGGCTCATATATTAAATGCCATAAAAGACATGCGTATGTTAAGGATCGGATAATAAATGTGGAAGTTATTGCCTAAACCGATTTAGGTTCGTATGGCAGCTATATGAATGATATAGTAGTCCGACCCTAACGAAATTTGGTACATATATTAGCTGCTAAAAAAAACATACGCATGCTAAATTTTAACAGGATCGGATAATATATGTGGGAGTTATTCCTAACCCGATTTAGGTTCGTATGACAGCTATAAGATATAGTGGTCCGATCCTGCCGGTTCAAATAAGTGTACTATCTAAGTAAAAAATAAGGCTATTTATTAAGTTTCAGCAAAATAGCTTTTAAACAGACAGAGTAAATCGCATAGACGGACAGACTGACAGACTGACAGACGGACACGGCTATATCGACTCCTCTATTGATTCTAAGTATTCTAGATGTAACTAGAGCGAAATGAATATACTCTTTTTTCTGCGAAAAGAGTATAAAAAAACACATATTGGTTACATTCGATGCTTTCACAAAGTACGTCAAACTCTATCCAGTAATTACGATCAGGACGGAAGATCTACAAGCCTGTTTAATCAAATATTTTGAAAATTATAGCCGTCCGAGAAGAATAGTGAGCGATAGAGGGAGTTGCCTTACCTCACTAGAGTTCAGTGAATTTTTCTTAGTAAATAACATAGAACATATTAAGGTGGCAACCGCATCGCCAAAAGCAAATGTTCAGGTCGAGAGAGTAAATAGGATACTAAAAATGATGCTATCGAAGGTTTCCGAGCCCATTCAGCATGCAGATTGGTATAAGCTACTAAGCAAAGTTGAATACGATATCAATAATTCGATTCACTCAACCACAAACCAAACCCCACTACTATTATTCGGAACATATCAGAGAGGACGCGAAGTCGAAAATTTTACCGAATACCTGGATGAGGGAACCGAAAAGATTGGCTACCTGGAAGAACTTAGGAAAGCCGCGAGCAGAAAAATCGAGTAGGATCAGCAAAATACTACTGAGGCACACAAAAGTAAGTTCAAACCCCATGAAACCTTGTCCTTTGGTGAATTCGTGGTGGTGCGGAGTGTTGATACAACTATAGGGAAAAAAAAATTTTAGCCAAATAAAAAGAACCTTTCGTCATTAAGAAGATATTACCCAATGATAGATACGTCATAGCAGACATTGAGAACTGTCAAGTGTCCCAGATACCCTATGAAGGCATAATAGAAGCTTGTAGATTAAGGAGATGGGTTGATTGGAGAAGCAATGTCAGAAGGGATCCTTTTTCCGAAAATAATACTAAAAATATTAAATAAGTTCACTATATTACTAATCTAAATTAAGTATAACCCTATTGTATCACAATACTAAGCTTTAATCGAGACGATCCACTCTATTGTATATTTTTCATACGAACCTAAATCGGTGTAGGGAATAACTCCCACATTTATTGACTGATCTCTTTATAACTGGACAAACACGTTTCTTACATAAATAAACGCTTGTGCTGAATTTTATTAAAATCGACTTACTATATCATATAGCTGTCATACAAACCCAAATCAGACCTATTAATTGACCAACCCCGATCATGTGATTTATGGCAGGGACAACTGCGAAAAGAGTTTGTAACCTTCGGCTCCCCGAAAATAACGATGGTGTTGGCGGGCTATTTAAAAAATATAGTTATCTCTCTCGCACCTGTGTGCAAATGAAGATCGCATACAGCTCTGCATAAATTAAGTTTAAGTCAGTCGCATTTTGTAAATATACCCAAGCTCCATATTGTAAATCTGCCCAAGAAGAGGTAGAAATTTGTGTTCACATAGGGAATAGAAGAGTGCGTGAAGCACGAATGTAAGTTTGAAACAACTATGAATTGAATCACATTTCTTAAATGGAAATAAAGATTTCAGCTGACCCACTATATGTTTCTTGTTTTTGATGGTGGACTGCTCGATGTACTTGGAACGCACTCGAACCGGCACGGTCCCGGTGCCAACATTCTGAAATATTCTTGTCTACAGGAATATTTGATAGAATAGAATTGTCCATTTCGAAATATCATCGCGTTTCGGAATATTGCTTCGTCGATCTGCACAGATATCGCAATCACGAAGAGGATACAAAAGGTGCGAAGAAAAAACGCGTGTTTGACATTAGACTTGTGCACTCGCCATAACCTCAAAGTATTGAGCATGGCACATAGAGAGGAGAGCGATATAAACGGAGAACATTCTAGCACGCTTGTACAACAAGAAACAACCGGGCTTGCGAACAGTTTGTACGAGTCCGCAAATGTACAAGCCAAAGTTGCCAATATTGAGCGCAACACAACACCAATCCAGGGTAGACATACATCAACTGATGCACACCCGGGAATATCGGCGTATAACCCTGGAAAATAACATGGTGTACGACACTGAGTCTGCCTTATCAAGCGAACACAGCCGCCTTTAACCAGGCAACTATGCCGGTTACAAGTTCATACCATGGCATGGCTAACGGATTTCCACATTCAGGATCACCTGCCTACGCAGCGCAACCTAACAACATTACCCCCAGGAGTGCAACACTGACGCCCGGGCAAATTAGTGCGCGGCATGTAATTAATCGAGATCTACCTGTATTTACTGGCAAACCAGAAGAGTGGCTACTGTTCATTAGCAACTCTGAACAGTCAACAGAGAGATGCGGATTCAGTAACGAAGAAAATCTCATCTGCCTACAGAAATGTCTGAAGGGTCCAGCATTGGAAGCCGTGCATGGTAAACTTATGGTTCCTGAGACGGTGCCCTTGGCACCATTGGGACACTGAGGATGTTGTATGGTCGTTCCGAAATAGTACATGCGGCCCTGCAACGCAAGCTGAGAGACGAACCTGCCGTAAAGCCGGATAACCTAATCAGTATTATACGACTGGCGCTAGCGGTTCAAAATTATTGTGCAACAATGGCGGCAGTCGGTCTATATGAATATCTTCATGACCCCGTATTGATGAATGAGCTGGTGGCCAAGCTGTCATGTAATATGAAGTTAGACTGGGGCCGACATCGATTGAGCAACCATAGCATTAGTCTGGCTACTTTCGACAATTGGCTCTTCAATGTGGCGATGTATGCAAAGATGGTCAGTCCATGCGAACCGCATCCAGATGACAATGACAGGAGGAACCAAACCAAAAGAACGAAAGAAAGATTGTTTGTCCATAGTGCTATTGAATGTAACGAGGACTCGAACCAGCAAGAGTCTGTGGACAACCCAGATGCACATGCTCTCGCCGATTGCGATAAGTTTCGGCTGTTGAATGTGAAACAGAGATGGGAATTTATTAAAGGTAAAAGGCTCTGTTTTTGTTGCTTTGGACGGCATCTAGTGCGGAACTGCAAATCGAAAAGAAAATGTGGAGTCGATGGCGCAGCAGTCGGTAAGGTCAAGAGAGGCCCAGCCGAACAACCAGGAAATGAGCCTACCAAGAAAGACGAATCAACCGTTATGTTCCATGGAAGATCGGAACCTGGAACTCTTTTTCGATATATCCCACTCACAATCTACGGAAAATCAAAGAAAACAATGCCTTTGCATTGGTGGATGAAGGAGCGGCATGCACACTGATGGAGAAGTCGCTGGCAGATGAATTAGAATTGGAGGGTCCGGCGAGCGTTCTATGCCTGAAATGGACAGGTGATGTCACCAAAGTCGAATCCAACTCGAAGTCGCTAGAGGTAATTGTATCAGAGTGGAACAACGGCGGACAACAATACAAATTGAGAAATGTGAGGAGCACGGCTGATTTGGATCTACCAGAGCAGAGTATTGAGCTACAAACACTGAAGTCACGAAAACATTTGTCAATGTTACCAATCGTTCCATACTCTAATGTGAGAGCCCGACTTATCATAGGCTTGGACAATATCAAGGTGACTGTTCCCTTGGAGGTACGCGAAGCTGAAGACGACGATATCATCGCGTCCCGATGCAGACTAGGTTGGGCTTTGTATGGACGCTCCATAGACGACGCGACTAAGACTTCGCGTGTGCTTCATGTTTGCCAATGTAGCGACCCCCTTGGCATGGACGAAGACCTGAAAAACTATTTTTCGTTGGAGTCATTTGGAATCAATCTGGTTACAAAACCACTTAGATCCAAGGAGGACGAGCGTTCTATGCATATAATGGAAGCCACGACATGTTACCTGGAAAATGAGAAACGATGGCAAACAGGCCTATTGTGGAAATACGACAAAGTAGTCCTGCCGGACTCCTACCAGGTGGCCCTAAAACGCCTCAAGTGTCTGGAGGCAAAGATGAATAAAGACCAACAATTAAAGGAGTTCATGCTGACAACCATAAGCAGCTATGAACAAAAGGGATACATCAGACGAATGGAAGACAGTGAGTTGGTGCCCAACAATTTAACATGGTTTCTTCCTATTTTTAAGTCACCAATCCCAACAAAAAGAAGACGCGCCTAGTGTGGGACGCAGCAGCCAAAAGCTTAGGCGTATCGCTAAACGACTGCCTGTTGAAAGGTCCCGACACGTTGACGTCTTTGATGGGCATTCTCATAAGGTTCAGAAAACGCCCTATTGCAGTTTCTGGAGATATACGGGAGATGTTTCACCAAGTACTAGTGCGTCCAGAAGATCAGGCGGCTCAGAAATATCTCTGGCGTAACGATGACTCGTCGCGTCCACCCGAAACATACGTCATGACAGTCATTTGGAGCATCGTGTTCGCCAGCCTTGGCGAACTATATAAAGAATCGTAACGCAAGAAGATACGAAAATTAATACCCAGAAGCCGTAAAAGCAATTTGCGGCAATACATTCGTCGATGATTGGCTGCAATCAGTCAATACAGAGGCGGAAATGATAAAATTAGCAAAAGCAGTAAAATGGATCCATGCAAGTGGTGGATTTGACATGCGACACTGGACGTCAAATAGCCAGCGGGTCGTATGTGCATTGGAGAGCAACCAGGAAATTAAAACTAATCGGATTGAAAACCCTGACGTCGTCCAAGAGAAAGTTCTGGGAATGTGGTGGCAGCCCAGTGGGGATTGCCTGACCTTTATAGTGAAACCAGAAATAGTTGCAAGGGCCTTAGAGGGCCAGTTAGCCAAGCGCCGAGTTCTGAGCATGCTCATGTCTATATTTGATCCACTCGGACTATTGGGCTTCTTTAACATACGTGCAAAAATCATTCTGCAAATCGTATGGAAATCTGGCACCGGATGGGATGAGCCACTAAGAACTGACGACGAGATGGACTGGCGAAACTGGCTCAACTTGGTCCCTAAATTGAACGACATATACATAGCACGATGTATGCCTGGAGTGAGCGCAGCAACAGAGGTCCAAATGCATACATTTGTAGATGCAAGCATCAACGCGTACGCTGCAGTCGTGTACCTACGAGCCAAAGTAAATGGTCAAGTGCATTGCAGCCTTGTAGCCTCGAAGGCACGGGTTGCGCCATTGAAGCCCGTCTCGATACCCCGTATGGAATTAATGCCGGCAGTCCTGGGCCTGCTGTTGACTAGATCCATTGAATCGGAAATGTCCGTGAGCATCAAAAAGAAAGTTTATTGGAGCGACTCCAAAAATGTCTTATGCTCGATTCGGTCGGATGCTCGGAAGTTCCACCAATTTGTAGCCCTGCGCATTGGCGAAATTCTAGAAGGCTCAGAGGTGAATAGTTGGCGCTGGGTTCCATCAGCGCACAATGTAGCAGATGAAGGGACAAAGTGGACCAGGCCAACACCTGAATTCGACAGCGCCTGTAGATGGTTCAAAGGGCCATCATTTTTACACAAAGACGAAGCGGAATGGCCGCAAATGAATATTGAATTGAATCATCATGTGGACAGTATACTAAACCACGAGGAAGTTCAGCGAAAACATATTTCGTCGCTGAGTTGCATTTCTCCTGATCCGCAGAGATTCAGCAAAATTGAGAAGTTGAGAGCCACTCAACTACGTATTCTGTGCTTCTTAAGAGCCATCGTAAGGAAACGTTGCAGTTCGGAGCTGGAAAAGCTACTCTTACTTAAGAGAGCAAAAGAGATGGATGTTATCCTTATCCGAGTCTGCCAAGAGCAGGAATTTTTCGAAGAGATGAGATGCTTGAAATCCGGTACTTCTATAGAGAACCGGAAAAACCCGCTATACAAATGCTCGCCATATATAGATGAAGCAGGAATTTTACGCGTCAAAGGAAGGATCGATGTTTTAGAAGAGGTCGTAGTCAATGTGAAGCGACCAATCATTTTACCAAGAAAACATCGATTGACGTACCTAATTGTGGAGGCTTTCCATCGACGATACCATCATCTCCATGATGAGATTGTGGTAAATGAGCTACGGCAAAAGTTTTACATATTTGGGTAAAGAGGTTTCATCCAGTTGCTCAGTATGCCATCTGAGACGCGCCCGACCACAGCCGCCAGAGATGGGAGATCTGCCTATTGAATCTGTCACCCCACACACCACCGTTCACCTACACTGGGGTAGAGTATTTCGGGCCCATTGATGTCATCGTCGGACGGAGACACGAAAAGCGCTGGGGCGTGCTATTTACGTGCCTTACTACACGCGCAGTACACCTGGACATAGCAACATCGTTATCAACAGATGCGTTTCTCTGTATTTTGAAAGCCTTTACAGCACGACGAGGCTGCAGGCGTCGCATGATGTCCGACAACGGAACCAACTTCCGAGGAGCCAGTCGGATTTTAAAAGCTGAGATAGAACGCATATCATCTGAAATAGTAGGGCAAAGGTATCCAGATATAGAGTTCGTTTTCATTCCACCAGGCGCACCGCATATGGGCGGTGCCTGGGAAACACTCGTTCGTTCCACAAAATCTATCATGACGGAAATTCTTCCAATCACTGGACTACGTGAAGAAGTACTGCGTGCAGCATTAGCCGACGTTGAAGGGATCTTAAATTCGAGGCCGCTCACATATGTGCCGCTAGAGGGAGCAGACTGTGAGGCACTCACGCCAAACCACTTTCTGATGGGCCATTCTAGTGGTCTTAGAGAACGAGGCGTCGGAGTTCAGAGCGGCGCTAGGCTGGCAAAAGGTTTTTGTGTGGCCAGACAACTGGCTGATCAATTCTGGAAAAGATGGTTGAGGAAGTATCTACCTACGCTCACCCGTCGCACCAAATGGTTTTGTCCAGCAATCAAGCCGATAAGTGTAGACGATGTTGTAATCATCGTGGACGAAAATCGAAAGAAGAATACTTAACTAAAAGGAGTGGTATTAGATGTCCACCAATCTAAAGATGGTCAAGGCAGAATCGCCGTTGTGCGCACTAGTGAAGGAATACTGACTCGGCACGCTGTGAAACTAGCTAAATTGGACATAAAAGTTGGTAATACACGGCGCGAATGCTAGTGAATTACGAGGTGGGGAATGTTGGCGGGCTATTTAAAGTTTCCGCGCCAAGTCTTTTTTATCGGCACATTTTTCTGCGTTGATATCTTGCCCTTGTTCAATGCAGTCGTGCCTTTGTAAAAAATATAGTTATCTCTCTCGCACCTGTGTGCAAATGAAGATCGCATACAGCTCTGCACAAATTAAGTTTAAGTCAGTCGCATTTTGTAAATATACCCAAGCTCCATATTGTAAATCTGCCCAAGAAGAGGTAGAAATTTGTGTTCACATAGGGAATAGAAGAGTGCGTGAAGCACGAATGTAAGTTTGAAACAACTATGAATTGAATCACATTTCTTAAATGGAAATAAAGATTTCAGCTGACCCACTACATGTTCGAGGTACTTGGAACGCACTCGAACCGGCACGGTCCCGGTGACAACAGATGGGATTTTCATACTTTTTTCATTTTGCTCTGACATTTGTAACGTACAGAACCAAACATCGTAGACCCACAAAAGTTACATCTGGAATACTTAGAAACACTAGAGGAGTCGATATAGCCATGTCCGTCTGTCCGTCTATTTCTACACAATCTACTCTCTCAGTTTTCAAGCTATTTTGCTAAAACTTGGATTATAGCCTTCCTTTTAACCTAAGCAGTACACTTATTTGTATCGGCTGGATCGGACCACTATATCATATAGCTGTCATACGACTCTAATTCGGTTTAGGGAATAACTCCCACATTTATTATCCCATCCTATTAAAATTAGGCATGCGTATGTTTTATATAGTAGTTAATATATGTACTAAATTTCGTAAGGATCATATAGGTGTCATTCGAACCTAAATCGGTTTACTGAATAACTCACACATTTATTGACTGATCTCTTTAAAACTCGACAAAAACTTTTTTTTTACATACATATAAACGCTTGTGCTGAATATTATTAAAATCGATTTACTATATCATATATCTGTCATACAAACCCAAATCGGCCCTATTAACTGACCAACCCCGTTCATGTGATTTATGGCAGAAATAACTGCGAAAAGAGTTTGTAATCTTCGGCTCCCCGAAAATAAAGTTGGGATTTTTATACTTTTTTCGGAGAAGAAAGAGTATATTCATTTTGCTGTGACATTTGTAACGTACAGAACCAAACATCGTAGATCCACAAAAGTTACATCTAGAATACTTAGAAACACTAGAGGAGTAGATATAGCCATGTCCATCTGTCCATATGTTTCTACAGCCTTCTTTTTAACCTAGGCAGTAAACTTATTTGCATCGGCTCGGACCACTATATCATATAGCTGTCATACGGCTCTAAATCGGTTTAGGGAATAACTCCCACATTTATTATACCATCCTATTAAAATTAGGCATGCGTATGTTTTATATAGTAGTTAATATATGTACTAAATTTCGTAAGGATCATATAGGTGTCATTCGAACCTAAATCGGTTTACTGAATAACTCACACATTTATTGACTGATCTCTTTAAAACTCGACAAAAACTTTTTTTCATACATATAAACGCTTGTGCTGAATTTTATTAAAATCGATTTACTATATCATATATCTGTCATACAAACCCAAATCGAACCTATTAATTGACCAACCCCGTTCATGTGATTTATGGCAGAAATAACTGCGAAAAGAGTTTGTAATCTTCGGCTCCCCGAAAATAAAGTAGGGATTTTTATACTTTTTTCGGAGAAGAAAGAGTATATTCATTTTGCTCTGACATTTGTCGTTACAAATGTACGTTACAGAACCAAACAGAACCAAACATCGTAGACCCACAAAAGTTACATCTAGAATACTTAGAAACACTAGAGGAGTCGATATAGCCATGTCCGTCTGTCCGTCCGTTTCTAAACAGTCTACTCTCTCAGTTTTAAAGCTATTTTGCTGAAACTTGGTATATACCTTTCTTTTTTACCTAGGCAGTACACTTATTTGTAATGGCTGGATCGGACCACTATATTATATAGCTGTCATACGACTCTAAATCGGTTTAGGGAACTCGCACATTTATTGACTGATCTCTTTAAAACTCGACAAACACGATTTTTACATAAATATAAGCGTGCTGATTTTTATTAAAATCGAACTATTCTATCATATAGCTGTCATACAAACCCAAATCGACCCTATTAACTGACCAACCGCGTTTTTGTGGTTTACGGCAGAAACAACTGGGAAAAAAGTTTGTAATCTTCGGCACCCCGAAGATAACGTTTGGATTTTTATACTATTTTCGCAGAAAAAAGAGTATATTCTGTTTGCTCTGAAGTTTCTAACGCACAAAACCAAACATCGTAGACCCACGAAAGTTACATGTAGAATACTTAGATTCACTAGAGGAGTCGATATAGCCATGTACATGCATGTAAGAGCATTCCATTTATGTTAGTCTTCGCTAAGCTTTCATTTCGTTTTAATCGCTAGCTCTGTCGCGCAGCTTATATTGAACCAACATAACATCACAATAATTAATGAAGGCGAACGTTTAACTCGGGCGTGGCCGAGTTTGGGATACCCTGTACTTAGTAGACGGAATTGAAAAAGAAAAGGTGGCAACCCTAGTCGGGTGGTAACCCTGGTCGCCTACAGTCACATAAAACCTATGGCCTTAATATTCCTTTGAATCCCAAGAACACATTGTTCACAATATTGCAAGCACGCATCCATCGGTCTTCTCATTTGGCACTTTGCTGGTTACGTAAGGGGAATTAAAATCTTGACCCTCAAAATTAGTTTTTTTTATATCTCGTGTAAATATGGTCCGATTTTAGTCATGTTGTCAATCGAAAGATTTTTAGATTCCTAACAACTTTTCTGAAGCAACTAATACTTAAATCCGAAGGGTTTAGAAATTGCATGGCTTTGAAAAAAAAGGTTGTGGAAGAGGGGGCGGGGGGAGAAAAAAAAATAAACTTGACCAGCGTACACACATAAGGAGTCCGAATTCCAATTTTGGTTATCCTAGCTCTTATAGTCTCTAAGATGAAGGCGTTCACACGGACGGACGGACAGACGGTCAGACGGACAGACGGTCAGACGGACAGACGGACGTACATGGCTATATCAATTTCTCTAGTCACCCCGATCATATTGTGGGTATCTTTGGGGGGTCTCCGACGTCTCCTTCTCTATGTTACATATATTTGCACAAACTTAATATACCCTTGTACCATTTTAGGTACAGCGTATAATTATAAATAAATAAAGGTATCGTAATCAAGTGAAGTCCAAAACAACAGTCTCTGTCGTCTCATTTCAGAGTTTTGTTTTTTATAAAAGAACAATTTCGCGTCACATCCTTCGCAACTTGAACTAGGGGACATAAATCAATGCCCTCCTCAAAACATTTGGTGACCCCGACGTGATTGTAAAAGTATTGTATAAAATAACAAAATACAAATATCCATTTAATTTTCAATTCGGAAAAATTAAAAACATACATATTTGCACAGTTACCTTTCATAATTCGGTGAAAAGGTCCACGAACACTTGCAAATTTAACCGCGCTTTCTTGTATATAAAGGCAGAGTTATTGTTGTTTTGGTACATACGTTTTAAATACATAAGACATTTTAGCGGTCATTAAACGGTTACGGTTCTTTCGCTTTTCTAATTTCGGTACTTGAGTATAGTTGAAAACGCAACTCGCAGTGACTGTGCTAGTGACTTTTAAATACTCTTTAATAGAAATGAAAAATCGTAATGGCTGAAAATGGTTCCCCTACTGTGCGGCCCGAGTCGGATTTGAGTGATATGGATTTTCACAAAGGAAAAGTTGATTCCATAAATCCCCAACTAGTTGCTTTAAATACATTTCTTGGTGACAAATTTTGATGAAGCCGACTTCGAAGTGCGTCTTGAACAAACAGTTGTCGACAAATTAAATTTGCTTGAATTGGCTAGTGACACTCGGTCTAATTTAGCTCATTTGTATTGCACCTCCGTTCTTGTCTGGATGGCGTAGCGTTGGATACAGTTCGTTCCCTGGAACTCACTGAGTTGAATTACGATAAGGCTATCGATCTATTAGTCTCCCGATTTGAATTCGCATCTGCGCGCTTTGAAATCGATGGCATCCACTCAAGAGATTGCAGATGGCATGCTGATTCACCTGGTGACATCAAAGTTGGATCCGTACACACAAGAAAAATGGGAAGTAGGATTACAAACACACAAGCTATTAAGCTGGACGGATATGGTTACATTCTTGGAAAATAGATGCGGGATGATGGAGAATATTGAGAATGCTATGGTAATCCAGATAATAATAAAATCATGCGTAACACACTCATATCTTCATCTTCATTATGCAGACTATGTGACTCCAAATGTACCCTATTCCTTAACCTCAGTCCGACTTTGCGTTACAAAGAAGCTAAACGGCTGCATCTTTGTCTTAATTGCCTGCGCAAAGGCTATAGCCTGCAGCAATGTTAAGCAGAAACCTGCAAGTGTTCCATTTAAAGCATAACTCGTTGCTGCATATTAAATCGAAACCGACTGCCTCGACATCACATTCACCTATTTCCATAAACTCGCCAAAACAAAATGGCATTAATTTCGTCGTCCTCTCCAACATCCACACCTAACGCTTAAGAAAAAGAAAAGGCCGATTATGTGTTGCTTGCTACGGCCTTTGTATATGTAAAGAATCGCGTTGGTACACTGATCCCACTACTGGACTCATGTTCGCAGCTGAATATCATAACCTCTCGCTTCGTCAACCAACTTCAGCTCGCAACTCGACATTTTAACAGTTCTATCTAAGGGGTCTGTGCATCTTCCGTAGCGTCTGAAAGGGCTCTTGATCTTTTTAATCTTTCTCGGGATAACCAGTACAGCATACCAATTTCTGCCAGAATAATGCCAACAATCACTGATTACCAGTCGCATTGCGATTTAAATTTTTCAGATTGCAATATACCAAAGAATTTATGCTTAGCTGACCCACTGTTCTATAAAAGCCAACGAAGTGACCTGCCTATTGAAGCTGGTCTATTTTACGAACTACATTGCGTTCATTCAGTTCGCCAAACATTTGCCTACTCTAGAAAAAAACAGACTTGGCAGCATTGCTTGTGGTTATTTCTTCATCTAAGCTTGGAATCCAACACGAATCCGATTCGATACCAGACTTGGCAAAAGACTTTTGGGAAATCGACAGCGATTGTGGATCTACAGCTGCTTAAGAATCCCTTTGTGAACAGCTATTCTTAAAATCGTGTTCTCGCTTTGCTTGTGGCAATATTCTGTTCGATTACCCGCAAAATAGATAGACCAGCAAAATCAACTTCTGGCTACACCTTTCCGATCAGCCCAAGATTTTTAACACCTTGCTTTATATTTATACCCTGTACCTTACAAGGTACAAGAGTATGCAAATGTATATAACTTAGACAAGGAGACGTCGGAGACCCCCCAAAGTTACCCACAACATGATCAGGGTGACTAGAGAAATTGATATAGCCATGTCCGTCCGTCCGTCCGTCTGTTCGTGTGAACGCCTAGATCTTAGACACTATAAGAGCTACGATAACCAAACTTGGGATTCGGACTCCTTATGTGTGTACGCTGGTCAAGTTTATTTTTTTCTCACTCCACCCCCCCCCCCCCTCCACCCCTTCTTCCATCCCCTCATTTTTTCAAAGCCATGTAATTTGTAAACCTTACGGATTTAAGTATTAGTTGCTTCTGAAAAGTTGTTAGGAATCTAAAAATCATTCGATTGATAACATGACTAAAATTGGACCATATTTCAAGATTTTAATTCCCCTTGCCTAACCAGCAAACTGCCAAATGCAGTCTGATAGATGGCGTGCTTGTATTATAGTGAACAATGTGTTGTTGGATTCAAAGGAATATTAAGACTAGAGGATTTATGTGAATGTAGGCGACCAGGGTTATCACCCGACTAGGGTTGCCACCTATTCTTTTTAGTCTACTAAGTACAGGGTAACCCAAACCCGCCCCCGAGTTGAACGTCCGGCTTCATTTTCAAGTTAGCATTGTGTGGAGGCGTCTGTAAGGTGTATCGATGTGTGAGGGTCAAGCACCCTAACCAGTACCTTCAATGTATATTATGGCGGTATACTCTCGATACCGTCACATATGGAACGAAACCTTCTTTGCAATTCGTGCTACGCACCAACGACGAGGAATCTGAATTTCCATTGGCGGAAAAAATAAATCGAAGAGACTTCTACGTCGACGATCTTGAAGAGGTGTCGAAATTTCGTCAGCAAATCAAACGACACTTTCGTGTTTCAACGAGCTCGCACCCCTCGGACTCATTGCACCCATTATAACCAGACTTAAAATATTTCTTCAAATCTTATGGAAAGAAAACTGTAATTGGGATAAATGTCCTCTGCACTCCTGATGGTTGGAGCACTTAAAACAAATATCTTCAGTCAGTCATCTCAAATTTCCAAGGTTCGTCATGCAGCCAAATTTGTCGTTGGAAATTCATGCCTTCTTTGATGCAAGTCTTTCTGCATATGGCGCCTGCGTTTACGTGCGATCCGATTCGCATGGAATATGTTCGACACATCTGCTTTATTCCAAATCTAGAGTCTCGCCTTTAAAAACTCTAACGATACCCAAACTGGAACTTGCTATTATCAGTACTTGTTTCTCACATCGCTAAAAACATTTCCTATCTTTGCTCCTTTCACTGTTGGTCTGATTCAACAATTGTATTTTTTTGGATTCGTCAAGCTCCATCAGATTTTAATATTTTCGTATGCAAAAGGATTGCCGAGATTCAGGAACGTACAAAGGACATGACTTGGCACCATGCACCCACAAACTTAAATCCAGCTGACATATTGTCCAGAGGATGCACTCCACGCGAGCTTCTGGAATCAAATTTATGGCGAGAAGGACCGTCCTTTCTCCGATCAGATGCTACCTGAGCGCTAATCGCAATATTTTACTTTCGACCGAAAAACGCGACCTTACATATGGATGTAAATTTCAAAATTCGTTCGACAAATTACAAAGGGTCCTTGCATGTGTACACCGATTTTTATTGCTGAGATCTAAAGAACAGTTATGGAGGAAATCAACAAAACAAGCAAAAGACACATTGACAAACTAAATGATCACGTAAACCACCTTGCCATTAACCTCTTGGACAACAGCTGCCATCGTCGAAGACTAAACAGAATTCATCCATTGGAACTTCCCTTTCGAGTTCCGTGAAAAAACAAAATACACTTATCCACCCACCCCCCACACTTCCTACACACTTTGCTATTAACTACATTTAATGTATTACTCATTGTTAACGTTAATATAAAATTTAATTAAATGCCCTATGGGCAGATGTAAATAAAGAAATAATTTAATAAAAAAAAAAATTTAAAAAAATGAATATAAATCTTTATTTGCAAAAAAGCAGCTATCACTAAAAAATAAACTATTTTTATTGGGCCCGATGCTTGATCGTGAAGGATTGCTGCGGGTTAGCGGTCGGCTACAAAAATCATTTCTAGAAGCAAGCTTCCTATGTTATTGCCAAAGGATCCTCCTGTGACTCGTGCAATCATCACCCATTTCCATGTCCAATTTCTACATGCAGGATCCCAGAGTCTTCTATCCGCATTGCGACAATGATTTTGGCGATTGCAGGCCGAAAGACAGTAGCTGAACAATACGGAAATGTTTTCGTTGCTTTCGAGTAAAGCCGATTATTTTAGAGACCATCATGGGTCCCCTGCCAGAAAGCCGTGTTTAACCATGACGACCTTTTACAACGACTGTGTTTGATTTTTGGGACCATTTAAAGCAGAAAGTCATAAACCGGGCACCCTCAAAGTGCTATATGGCAAATCATCATGAGCTTCGAACTTACTTCACGCCCAATTTGTCCAATTTCACCCCTATCCAATTTCACCCCTGGACATTTCCTGATTGGCTCATCATTTGCGATGATCGACCAGCCAGATATAACCCACCTCAACATCAATCGCTTAAGTCGATGGCAACTGGTCTGTCAAATGCAGCAAAATATTGAAGTTCAAACATAACGAAAATTCTCCAGCTAACTGTTCTTACTTGCTCATTGTTCTTACTTGCTTATTATCACTAAATCAGTTTTATGCTAATATTCACATGTAAAACTTTTTATGTACACGCATGTAGGCGCATTCCATTTAAGTTAGTCTTCGCTAAGCTTTCATTTCATTTTAATCGCTAGCTCTGTCGCGCAGCTTATATTGTACCAACGTAACATCACAATAATTAATTATAAATAAATAAAGGTATCGAAATCAAGTGAAGTCCAAAACAACAGTCTCTGTCGTCTCATTTTAGTTTTTGGTATTTATAAAAGAACAATTTCGTGGCATAAATTAAAGCCATCCTCAAAACATTCATTTTGCTCTGATGTTTGTAACGCATAGAACCAAACATCGTAGACCCCTAAAAGTTACATCTAGAAAACTTAGAACCACTAGCGGAGTCGATGTAGACATGTCCGTCTGTCTCTATGCGATTTACTCTGTCAGTTTTAAATCTATTTTGGTGAAATTTGGTACATAGCCGTCTTTTTTACCTAGGTAGGACACTTATTTGAACCGGCCGGATCGGACCATTATATCATATAGCTGTTATACGAATCTAAATCGGTTTAGGGAATAACTACCGATTACAGAGTCGCATCTGTTTTCGTTATATTGCCCCCCTGTAAGACTCGTGACTCCTGGCCGAGCAAAGCTCGTGTTGTTCCGTAGTATGGCGCCACCCATTTCACATGTACTGTCCTCGTGGTCCGCTTTCCAGGCAATCGCACTTCATATATCAGTTCGGAGTAGGGACGAATTACGACGGCTGGGCCAATCCAGTTAGATTGAAGTTTTGGGAATCTACCAACCTTGCTTGTGGGTGATTTTCAGCGAATCCCCCGCTGTGCGCACGAAGGTCATAACGTTGCTTGTTGACTTGAGCGGCGGCTTGCAATTTCTGTCGAGCCACATCATAAACATTTCGGAATCGTTCTTGAATTCGCTCTACAAAATCGGGGTAACTTGTCGATACAGGCGTTGGTTTCTCGTTGGTTTTCCAGCAGTAAACGTTACTGTGAAAATCCAGTGGACTCGTGTGGAGCAGAGCGATATGCCCACAAGGCTAAGGGCCACAGCTGGTCCCAGTCCCTCTGATCGATTTCCAGAAATTTGGCCAGATAGTCGAGCAGCGTTCGGTTAAAACGCTCTACCATTCCAAATAATTGAAGGCAGCTTTTAAACAATTCCCCCAGAGAATACTTCGTGAACCAAACCTCTAGCTACCGTTTCTGCAGTTTGATCCGGGATCGCAATACACGTGGGCCATTTTGTAGAAGAGCACATAACGACAGCGATAGAGCTGTTGCCACGGGACGTTATGGGCAAGGGGCCAAGAATGTCAATTGTTACGCGCTCAAAAGGGGCGCCCACAGTTTTCCGACTGCGCGTCGATGAGGGCCTTTACGGGCGGTCCATTTCGAACAACGAGCGCACCATAAAGCTACATCTGTGATTTGGCCGATCCAATAACAAGGGGTCGTAGTTTTACTAGCGTCTTCTTCAAACCGAAATGGCCTCCAGTGACAGAGTCGCAGCGCTTCAGCTTGCAGGGCTCGCGGCACTACGGTTGCTGTCCATCCATTTTTCGTCCTGATTTTCACAACGCATTCATCTAGACACAGCTACTCGAAAAGATGACAATGTCCTTTTGTTTCCTCGCTTTCGCTCCAGATTGCTAATTTCGTCAGCCGTTTGCCCGATTTCAGCCACGTGCTCACAATAGACAGAGTTACGTCGGTCGTTTGCTGTTGGCTGAAGTCGGTAATCTGGATCTGTAGTATTCGCAGATCCTGATGGTCATTTAATTCGGCTTTCTCGCACAGGCGGCAATCGCCACAAGGTCCGTGATGCCATGTTGTATTGCTGTAGCGCTCAATCCTGCGAGCGAGCTGGCCTTCGGGCTCTTTAAAATTGAAAAGCCATCGCAGAGATGCATGATCCGTACGAAGAAGAAATTTCTCTTTGAACAGATAGTGATGGAAATACTTTGTAGCACGTACAGCTGCTAGCAATTCCCTTCACGTGACGCAGTAGTTGCGCTCCGTTAAACGTTTTGACGCATCGGTATCCAGTATGAATAGACCAGTGGGATCTGGAAATCCAAGAATGGGTGCTTCGGTTAGCTTACTTTTCAGCAAATCAAACGCAGTTTGAGCAGAAGTAGACCATTCACACTTTCGACTGGATTTAATCAACTAGTGTAATGGACGGGCTATTTTTGAGAAGTCGGCGATGAACTTTCGATAGTAAGAGCATAGGCTGATGAACGATGTCACATTCTTCTGGTTACGGGGGGAAGGCCAGTCCACAACTTTACTGGTTTTATCAGACAATGCTCGCAGGGCATTGTGGCTGGCAATGTTAAGCATTTGACTTTCGAGCGGAAAAAGTGGCGTGACGCCGAAAAGCATGACGTTAAATTCATAAAGGCCTGCGTCGCAAGTAAAGGCAGTCTTTGGGCGAGATGCTTCGTCCATTTCCATCTGCCAGTATCCACTTTGAAGATCCGAAGTGGAGAACCATCGTGATCCATATAGCGTTGTAAGGATGTCATCCATTTTCGGAAGTGGATAGGAGTCCTTTACGGTAATACTGTTTAGCTTCCTGTCTCGTGGTGCCGTCTTTTTTCCTAACCAAGACGACGGGGTAGCTTGTCCAACATCAATTTTTCGATTTCGTGCTTTCGGGAGAGTGGAACTCGGCGAAGCCTGCTTGATAGGGCTCGCCGAGACGGAGTCGATGATGCGGCGCATCCCGTCGTTGCGTCCGGCATCATCATCGTTCTCGGCAAACACATGCCAGGGGTTCTGAAGTGGCAGTAGAACCTCGACTGGTGCCTCTGGAAGATAAGCTAGTTCGCTGTAGGCGACTGCTTTCTTCAAACTTATGATTTTCCTTTGGTTTGGATTAACTTCCACCATCTCTACTTCTCCAAGGATCGTGTGTGATGACAAACGACGTTGCGCCGAGAGAGAACTGCCAAGAGCCAGGTCGTCCGGTAGTTGAGAGTGGATTCGTCGCTCTAAAAGAGCTATCGGTGTACTTTCCAGTGCAAAAATAGTGTACGAAGCTTTTGTTAGTGACATATTAATTCCGCGGTGGGTGAAGTGCTTCTCCTTGCCCTCATCTGCAACGTGTGGGAGGGGACACCAATTCCTGGGGGTGGCTCATCGGGCGGCGCCGGATTCACCCGTAGGGGCTCTGATACGGCAGGGAAAATATTCGGGCCTTTCTCGACGACATAGTAGCTAATGTGCGTGTGCGAGAAAGGCGAACTGAATGACCATCAGGATCTGCAAGTACCACAGATTCAGCGCGCCCAGTCCTTCTTTATTGAGGGTCTTTCTTGAGTCACTCTTCTTAAAATTTGTGCTTGCATATGCCAAGCTCAAACTCTACCGAAAGTCAATTATCGACAGACTCCCAAGCCATTCTTTTTCGGCGTAACTCCGTTAAGTGACGGCTGTCACTTTAAAACCAGAGTTGCAGTGCGATCAGCTGTTTTAAACGATTACAGAGTCGCATCTGTTTTCGTTACAGTATCATAAAGATGTCATAAAAATCAGCCCTATTTACTGACTAACCCCGTTCATGCGATTTACGGCAGAAAAAACTGCGTAAAGAGTTTGTAATCTTCGGCAATCCGAAGATAAAGTTGGGATTTTTATACTCTTTTCGCGGAAAAAAGAGTAAATTCATTATACGCTGCAACCGAAGGAAAAGGTATACTTGTAAGCTGGGCATGTATGTAATACCGAGAAGGGTGCGAAGATACAGAAAATTAGAATGATTTAAATATCTTCACCTAGGATTTGATAAGCTAAGTCAGGCTTTTTCAGTTTGGAGAAACAATTTAATATCCTAAAGCTTTAGAAAGGCGATGCCCCCTATACTATATATACCTACTATAATGAATAATCATCTGATATCTTTTGTGTCTCCTTGGACCGGTACTTAGGTCTGCTAACAATAAAATGTTGGTAGTTCCCCACGGGGCACTGGGATTTCAGCAAACCAACCTAGTCCGTTGCCTGTAGCGTCCACTTCGTCCGCTCTAGACAATAATATATCCCCTTCACCTATTTCTGAGGCAAATGCTTCTGAAGTGAATCTTAAAGTCTTTGTGGGGGTGCCACAGTAGAAGCATGTGTTGTTTGCAGACTGGTAATTGATCTTATATCGGAAGATGTAATATCTAATATTAATTCCAAAGTGCATATCATAATTTTAACTGAGAATAAATTTAAATTTTCTAATTTTAGGGAGATTGCATCTTTTAAAATTAGCCTTTTGCCTTTTTTTTATACCATGGGTACAAGTTTCCACGTACCCCACTCTAGGTTCGATTGCAAGGGAGGCGAGGTTTAAGCGGTTTTAACTTCGGGAAAACCCAAATTTAGTCCATGGATAGAAAAGTACTACAGAAAAACTGATCTCATCCCGTCCACAAATTTCCACGCACCCCACTGGGGGGTTGGATTTCGAGCGAAGCCAGCAATCAGGGGTCGAAGCCCCTAGTTTTTTAATATAACTAAAGAAATACTACTAGACTTTTTAAATTAATAAAGTAGTAGTAAATTTTTTTTTTTAAACATGGTCAATTAATAAAATTTCGATTAGATTTGGATCAGGAAGTTAAATTAAATACAAATTTAGTTTTAAACATTTTGCTCTGCGTATTATAAACTTATTTTTTGGAACTCCACCATACAGTATTCGCAATTGACCCTAAAATCCATGAGATTTGCCCACCTTTTCTCAAATTACTACAATATATTACATATTTTTTATCATACTAACCACTGATGTGAGACACTTTGTTATGTCACGCGCTTCAGCTAATGCTTCTAGTACAAGTTCAACTATTCGGCGATAAGAGTGCTCGAAAACGGAGTGAATTTTTTCTAACACAAAACCAATAGTTTTTATACGTTTGTCACCTAACTGATCAGCTAAGTTTTCTAGATTTTCAAGTCGTGACTCCCAAAAGTTAAAAATTGCTTCAGGAAGAGGTTGTTGTTCCTTTGAATATATTTTTTCGGCAGGTTTAATATTGACTAGATCTTCAACTGAGTCCAGCCATTTGACAACCATAAATTCCAAGGAATGTTTCATTAAATGATTTACTACAGAAAGGTCGCTAAAATTACAAAAAAAAAAAAAAAAATAAATAAATAAATAATTATTTTTAAATAGGCTTATTTATTTTTCTTACTTTTCAGCAATCCGAGGTGCAACTTCCATGACCTCCTCCATGCATATAGGTAAAGGAAAAATAGTTCTGTTAATCACAAGTCCTTTCATTTGTGCTATTCCATTTCGCATTTCTTGAGATTCTACTTTCATATCATTTACAATCACTGAAGTCCAGCCAAGTTGATTCACAGAATTATTTAGAAGAGGAAAAAACACATCATCGCATAGCACAGATAGATTTGCCAGAGGATTCGGTAGTAAGTCCCCAATCATCATTGACTTATATATGGTTAAATGTATTATTTTATTTATATCTACATTGAAACAATAAATATTTACCTTTAGCATATTATCTTCAGTTAATTCCAAAGGTGTGTAATTTCTTATAAAATAAGCAACCTTGGTTCGAGGCTTTACTGGAAAATTATAAGTGGGATATAACTGGCCTCCAGAGTTCACTGAGAATATAAGTCTTGCTTTTTCAGAATCCTTCAAAAAATCCATTATAATTTCCTAAAAAAAAAAAAAAAAACAGTGAAATATTTACTTTATTCTTAAATTCTTGATTTTTCTGCTTTTTGAAGAAATTAAAATTACGAAATTTTTCTTTGACCCAGAGTATGTCCATCTTCATATAGCGTTGACATTGATAAAAATAGCAGGAATACATGCAGAAATACTAATACGTACCAGAAGCAATAGAAGAACAACTATCCAAAACAGACGGACAAATGGACATGGCTACATAAACCCCTCAATTGATTCTAAGTATTTGAGAGGAAACCTTTGCTTTTCTAAAGCATAAAATTACGATTAAAACCGGCAACTTTACAAACACCGGCTGGCTTAAAAGACTTTTCGTCTTAAAATTATTGGAAGTATGGCCGATCAGTGAATAGCCCTTTTGTAGGTCGAGCCCTCAGTGGTCTAAAGGCAAAGTCGCAAACGCCAGGTTTGCTCCCGCCTGTGAAATCTATCATCACTTTTACTAATAAGTTCTGTGTTTATAGTCCGATTTTACTCATCTTGGTGTCAAAAGAAAGGTATTTTTACTGCGCATATTTAGTCGTAATTAATAAATACTGTCTGCGTAAAGCTGCATAAAGTACAGGGCTCTGAATTTATAATATATTGTGGAAGGATGTGTGGGATATTTACGATTATTTAAATATTAACTAATGGCTCTCCTGGGGGAAGGATCAATCAAGGATCAAGGATCGCATCAACATAAAAAATTAAACTTGCTCTTTCCAATGTCCTATATGTTATTCATACACTCTAGCTTTTATAGTTTCTTTCCTTCCGTTCATACAGACGGAGAAACAGACGCACATGTCCAGATCGTTTACTCTAGTCAACCTGATCATAATCTTGGTAACTTTGGGGGATCTCCGACGTTTCCTTTTAGGTATTACATACATGCACACCTTTCCAGTATAGAGCTTCGAGCAGTCGTAGAGAGCAAAAGTATATCTCAGCGCTTCCAAAAAGTTATAAGAAGAACAGGCCATGAGATGTCCTCCTCCTCCTAGACGAGTGAGGAAAAGAAGCGGCTATGGTAGAAAGCTCAGCACCTCAAGCTGCATACTGTGGTACCACAAACCAATTGAAGCTGCTGGCACAACTATCAACCGAAATGGATTGAGAGACTAGCACTGCCGAAGAGCAACGAAGCACCTGTCAACAAGCTGCAGCCGCTCATAAAGCGCCATTTAAACCGCCTCCTATTGTCATGGAAGGGATTTCGGTCATCAATCTGCTGATGCAAGGCATAAGCACTACAATAGATGTAAATAAGGTCGAGTTCCGGGCCTCTATGGGTGGTGTCATGCGACTCTACGCGGCCGATTCCAATACCTTCCCCTGCATTACCAGCTTAAGCCTGACATTTTGGATTCCGAAGTGTTAGGTATAAACTTTTCAGTTTTTAAACGTGACCGTGTGACTGACGTGGTGGTGTTCTTGTGTTCTTGCAACGCAGCACCTGTGAACAAGCTGCGGCCGCTCATAAAGCGGCATTTAAGCCGCCTCCTATTGTCATGGAAGGCATTTCGGTCATCAATCTGCTGATGCAAGTGATAAGCACTACAATAAATATAAATAAGGTCCAGTTCCGGGCCTCTATGGGTGGTGTCATGCGACTCTACGCGGCCGATTCCAATATCTACCCCTGCATTACCAACTTAAGCCTGACATTTTGGATTCGGAAGTGTTAGGTATTAACTTTTCAGTTGACTGACGTGGTGGTGGTGTTCTTGTTCATGTGATGCTAAAACAGCATTTGACTGTAGGTCGCGTAAGTTACCGCTGTCGTCCCAGAGTGGTAACGTTTGATTTGAAAAAATGGTTGGTATGAAGCCTCAACTTAAGTATATAAGGAATTCTTAATGTAAACAATTATGTGCTTGTTGCCTGTAGACAAATGCTGCTGTTCTGACCGAAGTTGCTGACTGTCAAGTCAACGGGACGTGTGAATGGTAACTCCTCCCTCCCCCCTAGCTCGAAGCGACGGCCATAACGACGGTATCGTAGGAGCGTAGACGGTAGATGAGGCTCAGGTTGAACATGTAATATATGCTGTGTTCGTCGATACACCCATCCCAGATGTGCCATTACTGCGACGAAACCAATTAAGGACTATAAGGTCCAAGCGTGACGATTGGTGTTGTGGTGGACGTTTAGAACTGTATTTGATAATTCAATGGCCTCCGAGTGTAAGTTTTCGAGGCTTAGAACTTTTATTGTATTGTTCTTATTTAATTTTGGTATTGGCGGTAAAACAATCACAATGTGTTCCCAGGTTGTATCTTCCTCATTGTCGTAACTGATGCCATTAATTCGAAATGATTCGCTTGAATATCTAACCAATGCTGAAATGTTGATATGATTATGTATGTCGCCATTTGATTGTTCTATCTTCAGGTTGTCCGCATTATAAAAAAAAAATATATCCTTTATCAGCTTATAAAATGGGCCTGGTTCGCGAACATTGCAATAGCAGATTTTACCCAGCAGTAAATGCTCGATACATGAATTATCTTGTGGAGTGTCAGAAAAATACTTTTTGTCGCAAAGAAATAGATTGTCTACTTTAGGACATTTATGTTTCATGTAGTACATCGTATTTTTCCAATTATAAGTTAATTAGTTATGGGTTACTACAAAATATGTCTTATTTATTGGCAAGGGAATTATTTTTGCAAGCTTATAATTGCGATGTTCAAAAATTAATATCTCAATACCAAAGATTATGATTTGTTTATAATTTAGTGTATTCATTGTTAATAGGTTATTATACTCTTGTTGTTCTGATTTTATTTCGATGTCTTGATTTATATATTTTAATTTGATTTTATTTACTTCTTGTTAATTCAAAATGAATTTTGGAACTATATTTACCCTTGCCAACCACAAGCTTTTTGCGATATCGTTTAGTATCGCTGAGTAATAATTCTGTATTGTAACTTATTCTATTTATGTATGTAAATTTTACAATGTTTCCTCTTCTTCATTCAGTTGTTTGTATATTTGTATATAATAGAATTAGTATTTCGTTATTAAACAAATTTTGTCTCTCAAGGTTATTAACTTACACATTTATTGACTGCACCCTTCAAAACTTGGCAAATGCGTTTTGTTTTTATATAAATATACGCGTTTGTGTCGAAAACTTCCGTCTTTATTGATTGCAAAGTTAAGACTGAGGTCAACAAAGATATTCTTAAGCTACTTATCATTAAAATCATGTCAGAGCTTACTTCTTGGATGAAAGGATTTGTTTACAATTAAGCTCGGGGACGTGGATCATGAGAGCGATGTTTATGCTACGTTCTTCATCGAGATTTTAGTGACACTTGGACTGTTCTACTTTTGTTCTTTTTGGGATATGGCTTTTGCATGGTATAAATTACAACTATCTTAAAAAATATGGTATTTAATATAAAAAATCATTAAACCTTTATAAGATACAATGAAAAAAATAGAAACATCCATTAAATCTATTAAAGTTACGTTAAATTTTTCGTGTGTAATATGTGCCAATATCGTGGTTATTCAATATTTCGGAATATAGTATTTTGGCTTTAGAAAATGTAATTGCATCTGGCAAAGTTTGTAGATCCAATGACAGCAGTTTCAATCCGTGTTTTTTTTTCTAAAAATTCCTGATCAAGTTTGAGGTTTTGTAGCAACCAGGTAACTTTTCCTATTTCCCTGGAAATTGCAGAATTCGTTTGATTTTGTTTATTGTTGTTGGCTATAGGATCTTTAACTTTGTTTGTGTATTGAAACCATATCATTATGATCTGGTGTACCTGTGATCCATTTAAAAATAGTACCAAGTTCAATAATACCTCTTTTTATTATTTTGTGTGGTGTAATTTGTGACAAAAGGGAGCTAGCCAATTTCAACAGTAAATAAAAAACCCAATCAGCAGGGATGCTTCTATCCCTCTCATATTATATTTCTTCATCAATGATATTTTTATAAAAAGTTAAATTAGTTAAGTGGAATAGTTTTCCATATGTTTCGTATAAAAAAACGTTGTTTGTGTCTTCGATTAAGAAGTAATCCACATTAGAATAATTAATAATGTCAGAAGTGGTTGAGCACCGAATATCAGCGTTTTATTCTGAGCCACCGCAACACTCTTTGCGGGAAGAGTCTTACTTTGTATAAAATTATGTTTTGTATTGTGAAGTTTGTGTTATTGCTGCTCATTCTTTTCTTTCTTTCTTTATACTCTTTTCGCAAAACAAGAGTACATCAATTTTGCTCTGATGTTTGTAACGCACAGAACCAAACATCGTAGACCCACAAAAGATACATCTAGAATACTACGAATCACTAGAGGAGTCGATATCGCCATGGCCGTCTGTCCATTTGTCCGTCTCGCCATTTGTAAGTGGAATGGTTGGGCATAAAGAATTCAAAAACAAAATTTTTCATAGCTTATATTATTTTATATTTGTTATTGTTTATGTAGCGACAGCATCGAATATCAGCGTTTGATTCCGAGCCACCGCAACACTCTTTGCGGGAAGAGTCTTACTTTGTATAAAATACTGTGTTGTATTGTGAAGTTTGTGTTATTGCTGCTCATTTTTTTTTCTTTCTTTCTTTATACTCTTTTCGCAGAAAAAAGAGTACATTCATTTTGCTCTGATGTTTGTAGCGCAAAGAATCAAACATCGTAGACCCACAAAAGTTACATCTAGAATACTTAGAATCACTAGAGGAGTCGATATCGCCACATCCGACTGTCCGTCTGTCCATTTGTCCGTCTCGGCATTTGTAAGTGGAATGGTTGGGCATAAAGAATTCAAAAACAAAATTTTTTATAGCTTATATTATTTTATAATTGTTATTGTTTATGTAGCGACGGCATCGAATATCAGCGTTTGATTCCGAGCCACCGCAACACTCTTTGCGGGAAGAGTCTTACTTTGTATAAAATACTGTGTTGTATTGTGAAGTTTGTGTTATTGCTGCTCATTTTTTTCTTTCTTTCTTTATACTCTTTTCCCAGAAAAAAGAGTACATTCATTTTGTTCTGATGTTTGTAGCGCAAAGAACCAAACATCGTAGACCCACAAAAGTTACATCTTGAATATTTAGAATCACTAGAGGAGTCGATATCGCCATGTCCGACTGTCCGACTGTCCGTCTGTCCATTTGTCCGTCTCGGCATTTGTAAGTGGAATGGTTGGGCATAAAGAATTCAAAAACAAAATTTTTTATAGCTTATATTATTATATTATTTTATTTTTATTTTATTATTTTATTTTTGTTATTCTTAAATTCTTGATTTTTCTGCTTTTTGAAGAAATTAAAATTACGAAATTTTTCTTTGACCCAGAGTATGTCCATCTTCATATAGCGTTGACATTGATAAAAATAGCAGGAATACATGCAGAAATACTAATACGTACCAGAAGCAATAGAAGAACAACTATCCAAAACAGACGGACAAATGGACATGGCTACATAAACCCCTCAATTGATTCTAAGTATTTGAGAGGAAACCTTTGCTTTTCTAAAGCATAAAATTACGATTAAAACCGGCAACTTTACAAACACCGGCTGGCTTAAAAGACTTTTCGTCTTAAAATTATTGGAAGTATGGCCGATCAGTGAATAGCCCTTTTGTAGGTCGAGCCCTCAGTGGTCTAAAGGCAAAGTCGCAAACGCCAGGTTCGCTCCCGCCTGTGAAATCTATCATCACTTTTACTAATAAGTTCTGTGTTTATAGTCCGATTTTACTCATCTTGGTGTCAAAAGAAAGTTATTTTTACTGCGCATATTTAGTCGTAATTAATAAATACTGTCTGCGTAAAGCTGCATAAAGTACAGGGCTCTGAATTTATAATATATTGTGGAAGGATGTGTGGGATATTTACGATTATTTAAATATTAACTAATGGCTCTCCTGGGGGAAGGATCAATCAAGGATCAAGGATCGCATCAACATAAAAAATTAAACTTGCTCTTTCCAATGTCCTATATGTTATTCATACACTCTAGCTTTTATAGTTTCTTTCCTTCCGTTCATACAGACGGAGAAACAGACGCACATGTCCAGATCGTTTACTCTAGTCAACCTGATCATAATCTTGGTAACTTTGGGGGATCTCCGACGTTTCCTTTTAGGTATTACATACATGCACACCTTTCCAGTATAGAGCTTCGAGCAGTCGTAGAGAGCAAAAGTATATCTCAGCGCTTCCAAAAAGTTATAAGAAGAACAGGCCATGAGATGTCCTCCTCCTCCTAGACGAGTGAGGAAAAGAAGCGGCTATGGTAGAAAGCTCAGCACCTCAAGCTGCATACTGTGGTATCACAAACCAATTGAAGCTGCTGGCACAACTATCAACCGAAATGGATTGAGAGACTAGCACTGCCGAAGAGCAACGAAGCACCTGTCAACAAGCTGCAGCCGCTCATAAAGCGCCATTTAAACCGCCTCCTATTGTCATGGAAGGCATTTCGGTCATCAATCTGCTGATGCAAGGCATAAGCACTACAATAGATGTAAATAAGGTCGAGTTCCGGGCCTCTATGGGTGGTGTCATGCGACTCTACGCGGCCGATTCCAATACCTTCCCCTGCATTACCAGCTTAAGCCTGACATTTTGGATTCCGAAGTGTTAGGTATAAACTTTTCAGTTTTTAAACGTGACCGTGTGACTGACGTGGTGGTGTTCTTGTGTTCTTGCAACGCAGCACCTGTGAACAAGCTGCGGCCGCTCATAAAGCGGCATTTAAGCCGCCTCCTATTGTCATGGAAGGCATTTCGGTCATCAATCTGCTGATGCAAGTGATAAGCACTACAATAAATATAAATAAGGTCCAGTTCCGGGCCTCTATGGGTGGTGTCATGCGACTCTACGCGGCCGATTCCAATATCTACCCCTGCATTACCAACTTAAGCCTGACATTTTGGATTCGGAAGTGTTAGGTATTAACTTTTCAGTTGACTGACGTGGTGGTGGTGTTCTTGTTCATGTGATGCTAAAACAGCATTTGACTGTAGGTCGCGTAAGTTACCGCTGTCGTCCCAGAGTGGTAACGTTTGATTTGAAAAAATGGTTGGTATGAAGCCTCAACTTAAGTATATAAGGAATTCTTAATGTAAACAATTATGTGCTTGTTGCCTGTAGACAAATGCTGCTGTTCTGACCGAAGTTGCTGACTGTCAAGTCAACGGGACGTGTGAATGGTAACTCCTCCCTCCCCCCTAGCTCGAAGCGACGGCCATAACGACGGTATCGTAGGAGCGTAGACGGTAGATGAGGCTCAGGTTGAACATGTAATATATGCTGTGTTCGTCGATACACCCATCCCAGATGTGCCATTACTGCGACGAAACCAATTAAGGACTATAAGGTCCAAGCGTGACGATTGGTGTTGTGGTGGACGTTTAGAACTGTATTTGATAATTCAATGGCCTCCGAGTGTAAGTTTTCGAGGCTTAGAACTTTTATTGTATTGTTCTTATTTAATTTTGGTATTGGCGGTAAAACAATCACAATGTGTTCCCAGGTTGTATCTTCCTCATTGTCGTAACTGATGCCATTAATTCGAAATGATTCGCTTGAATATCTAACCAATGCTGAAATGTTGATATGATTATGTATGTCGCCATTTGATTGTTCTATCTTCAGGTTGTCCGCATTATAAAAAAAAAATATATCCTTTATCAGCTTATAAAATGGGCCTGGTTCGCGAACATTGCAATAGCAGATTTTACCCAGCAGTAAATGCTCGATACATGAATTATCTTGTGGAGTGTCAGAAAAATACTTTTTGTCGCAAAGAAATAGATTGTCTACTTTAGGACATTTATGTTTCATGTAGTACATCGTATTTTTCCAATTATAAGTTAATTAGTTATGGGTTACTACAAAATATGTCTTATTTATTGGCAAGGGAATTATTTTTGCAAGCTTATAATTGCGATGTTCAAAAATTAATATCTCAATACCAAAGATTATGATTTGTTTATAATTTAGTGTATTCATTGTTAATAGGTTATTATACTCTTGTTGTTCTGATTTTATTTCGATGTCTTGATTTATATATTTTAATTTGATTTTATTTACTTCTTGTTAATTCAAAATGAATTTTGGAACTATATTTACCCTTGCCAACCACAAGCTTTTTGCGATATCGTTTAGTATCGCTGAGTAATAATTCTGTATTGTAACTTATTCTATTTATGTATGTAAATTTTACAATGTTTCCTCTTCTTCATTCAGTTGTTTGTATATTTGTATATAATAGAATTAGTATTTCGTTATTAAACAAATTTTGTCTCTCAAGGTTATTAACTTACACATTTATTGACTGCACCCTTCAAAACTTGGCAAATGCGTTTTGTTTTTATATAAATATACGCGTTTGTGTCGAAAACTTCCGTCTTTATTGATTGCAAAGTTAAGACTGAGGTCAACAAAGATATTCTTAAGCTACTTATCATTAAAATCATGTCAGAGCTTACTTCTTGGATGAAAGGATTTGTTTACAATTAAGCTCGGGGACGTGGATCATGAGAGCGATGTTTATGCTACGTTCTTCATCGAGATTTTAGTGACACTTGGACTGTTCTACTTTTGTTCTTTTTGGGATATGGCTTTTGCATGGTATAAATTACAACTATCTTAAAAAATATGGTATTTAATATAAAAAATCATTAAACCTTTATAAGATACAATGAAAAAAATAGAAACATCCATTAAATCTATTAAAGTTACGTTAAATTTTTCGTGTGTAATATGTGCCAATATCGTGGTTATTCAATATTTCGGAATATAGTATTTTGGCTTTAGAAAATGTAATTGCATCTGGCAAAGTTTGTAGATCCAATGACAGCAGTTTCAATCCGTGTTTTTTTTTTCTAAAAATTCCTGATCAAGTTTGAGGTTTTGTAGCAACCAGGTAACTTTTCCTATTTCCCTGGAAATTGCAGAATTCGTTTGATTTTGTTTATTGTTGTTGGCTATAGGATCTTTAACTTTGTTTGTGTATTGAAACCATATCATTATGATCTGGTGTACCTGTGATCCATTTAAAAATAGTACCAAGTTCAATAATACCTCTTTTTATTATTTTGTGTGGTGTAATTTGTGACAAAAGGGAGCTAGCCAATTTCAACAGTAAATAAAAAACCCAATCAGCAGGGATGCTTCTATCCCTCTCATATTATATTTCTTCATCAATGATATTTTTATAAAAAGTTAAATTAGTTAAGTGGAATAGTTTTCCATATGTTTCGTATAAAAAAACGTTGTTTGTGTCTTCGATTAAGAAGTAATCCACATTAGAATAATTAATAATGTCAGAAGTGGTTGAGCACCGAATATCAGCGTTTTATTCTGAGCCACCGCAACACTCTTTGCGGGAAGAGTCTTACTTTGTATAAAATTATGTTTTGTATTGTGAAGTTTGTGTTATTGCTGCTCATTCTTTTCTTTCTTTGTTTATACTCTTTTCGCAAAACAAGAGTACATCAATTTTGCTCTGATGTTTGTAACGCACAGAACCAAACATCGTAGACCCACAAAAGATACATCTAGAATACTACGAATCACTAGAGGAGTCGATATCGCCATGGCCGTCTGTCCATTTGTCCGTCTCGCCATTTGTAAGTGGAATGGTTGGGCATAAAGAATTCAAAAACAAAATTTTTCATAGCTTATATTATTTTATATTTGTTATTGTTTATGTAGCGACAGCATCGAATATCAGCGTTTGATTCCGAGCCACCGCAACACTCTTTGCGGGAAGAGTCTTACTTTGTATAAAATACTGTGTTGTATTGTGAAGTTTGTGTTATTGCTGCTCATTTTTTTTCTTTCTTTCTTTATACTCTTTTCGCAGAAAAAAGAGTACATTCATTTTGCTCTGATGTTTGTAGCGCAAAGAATCAAACATCGTAGACCCACAAAAGTTACATCTAGAATACTTAGAATCACTAGAGGAGTCGATATCGCCACATCCGACTGTCCGTCTGTCCATTTGTCCGTCTCGGCATTTGTAAGTGGAATGGTTGGGCATAAAGAATTCAAAAACAAAATTTTTTATAGCTTATATTATTTTATAATTGTTATTGTTTATGTAGCGACGGCATCGAATATCAGCGTTTGATTCCGAGCCACCGCAACACTCTTTGCGGGAAGAGTCTTACTTTGTATAAAATACTGTGTTGTATTGTGAAGTTTGTGTTATTGCTGCTCATTTTTTTCTTTCTTTCTTTATACTCTTTTCCCAGAAAAAAGAGTACATTCATTTTGTTCTGATGTTTGTAGCGCAAAGAACCAAACATCGTAGACCCACAAAAGTTACATCTTGAATATTTAGAATCACTAGAGGAGTCGATATCGCCATGTCCGACTGTCCGACTGTCCGTCTGTCCATTTGTCCGTCTCGGCATTTGTAAGTGGAATGGTTGGGCATAAAGAATTCAAAAACAAAATTTTTTATAGCTTATATTATTTTATTTTTGTTATTGATTATGTAGCGACGGCATCGAATATCAGCGGTTGATTCCGAGCCACAGCAACACTCTTTGCGGGAATATTCTTACTTTGTATAAATTACTGTGTTGTATTGTGAAGTTTGTGTTATTGCTGCTCATTCTTTTCTTTCTTTCTTTTTATACTCTGTTAGGTATACTTTAGGTTAGACATTTAGATGTTATATCTCAATTTAACAAAAAAAAAAAAAAAAAAAAAAAAAAAACACCCACAAATTATTTTAATTAATTATAAATATATATATAATAAAATTTAAATACCGGTTAAGATAAGCAAAATCGTAGGAAGTATATCGAATAAAATACTAGGAATACCAACCACTAAGCTAATCAAACTCCCCATTCGATTATACTAATCATTCGATCAGAAGCTGCGCAGCCGCACTAGCGACTGAGTTTTTTTTTGAGTTTGCACCCAACCACATGTGTCACAAAAAATATTAAGAACACAAAAAGAAAGTGAGAAATTAAAATCTGTGAATTGTGAAGGCATCCAATACGGAAATTTCTGGGGCGAACAAATTCAAGCTACCCAACAAGAGACAGAGCCAAACGGGGCCACTGACGGCGAAACCTGAATTGTATAAAAGGAAACTATCACCTAGCAG
>JBAMCM010000289.1:0-92127 GCA_037075145.1 Scaptodrosophila latifasciaeformis | reverse complement strand
AAAAAAAAAAAATCTTTCGATTAATATCAAACATGACTCAAATCGGCACATATTTACATAAAAAATACAAAAAACAAATTTTGAATTTTGATGAATGATACATAAATAAATTTTCATTGTTTTCTGTTTTAAATATTATTTTACTTATTTTAACAATGAAAATATAATTATGTATCATTCATCAAAATTCATATACTATTATGTTTTTATTTTTGCTAATTTTGTTTCAATAATTTTTTTAAAATTGATCAGTTTTATTATTTCATAAGCATTATACAAAAAAAGTAAAAATAAATCCCAACGTTATCTTCGGGGTGCCGAAGATTACAGACTCTTTTCGAAGTTGTTTCTGCCGTAAATCACATGAACGGGGTTGGTCAGTTAATAGGGCCGATTTCGATTTGTATGACAGCTATATGATATAGTAGTCCGATTTTAATAAAATTGAGTACAAACGCGTATATTTATGTAGAAAACGTGTTAGACGAGTTTTGAAAAGATCAGTCAATAAATGTGCGAGTTATTCCCCAAACCGATTTAGGTTCGTATGGCAGCTATATGATATAGTAGTCCGATCCTTACGAAATTTGGTATATATATTAATTGCTATAAAAAACATATACGTGCTTAATTTGAACAGGATCGGATAATAAATGTGGGAGTTATTGCCTAAACCGATTTAGGTTCGTATGACAGCTATAAGATATAGTCATCCGATCCGGGCAAAATTTGGTACAATTATCTATTGTTATATAAAACATACGCATGCCAAATTTCAAAAGGATCGGATAATAAATGTGGAAGTTATTGCCTAAACCGATTTAGGTTCGTATGACAGCTATATGATATAGTGGTCCGATCCGACCGATTCAAACTAGTGTACTACCTAGGTAAAAAAGAAGGCTATATACCAAGTTTCAGCAAAATAGCTTTTAAACTGACGGAGTAAATCTGATATGTACAGACGGACAGACGGACAGACGGACAGACGGACATGGCTATATCGACTCCTCTAGTGATTCTAAGTATTCTAGATGTAACTTTTGTGGGTCTACGATGTTTGGTTCTGTGCGTTACAAACATCAGAGCAAAGTGAATAGACTCCTTTTTCTTCGAAAAGAGTCTAAAAAAATTTTAAGAGTTAAGCATGTGGCAAAATCGTTTGTTCAAAAGCTTAGTCGGAATTGGTGTACTAACCACATGCTAATTATAGCAAAGCTTTCACGGCGACTTGGACGATCACTGACCTACCCTAAGTAACTGAGCAACGGTTCTAATCTCTTCTTTTGGAGCAAGCAAGCACTAAAACTATAGCCATGCCGATCATTTTTTTGTCTTTTTTTTATAATATCACAAATTGTTAACATTAATATTAGTTAAGTTAACCAAGTAATTTTTTTTATTTCATCATTATTTTTTTTTTCATTAATGGCTGAGAGAGAATGGCGCACAACTACACATCTACGTCACTTGGGCCCAGGACCGCAGATTGTTGGAGTGAGTAATAAACTTAAACTTAAAAAAAATAAAAATAAAAAAAAAGGAGAAAGAATAGTGAAAGAATAGCATTGTACGATTTAAAATATAGTATTCTATAGTCTAAGTTAAGTCCGTTCGATTCTAGTTAGTTTTAAGCCTTAAAAGAAATGAAGTATTAAATGAAAATTGAAAGATGAAGTGGTAAATCTATTTAATGGGGTCTGCTGACCGTCAAAGCCAAAGGAAAGACAGGTAGTAGAATTCCTTCTGCTCGATAAGGGACAATGATCCAAAATAATATCAACATTGTCATGGTAGGGTGGGTACAGAAGAGGAGGTAAAAACTAGTTCCTCTCAGGGAAATAATATCTGAGCACAACATTGAGTGCGTGTCGGCGCTGATTTGAATTTATTTAGCTTATTTAAGTTTTAACATTAGCCTTTTGTTCCGTAGTGCACTAATTAAAATGTAGTGGTATGGTGTAGCATAGACCAGAAAGAACCCCGACATTTATATATATATATGTAAGAATGGTAACCTTTGAGAGTGGAAACACCCTCAATTAAATGAGCATGCCAACCCGCTGGATGGAAAACAAGTTGGCAGTCGAAAAAACAAGTTGGCAGCAGTAGAAGTCACGTTGAAAAGTTGCAAGAAAGTTGAAAAAGCCGCGGATCAAAGTTGACTCATCCTCTGTATATTAACTTTTAAATCACTGTTCTTAACATTAATTAAACTTACAAATAAAGGCAAACTACCAATCCTTTACATATATGGCATAAACACCCCTAACGCGGTAGAGCCTGATGCGTGATTTGCCTCAACGCCTCTCTGTCCTGTGCGCGACTGCGCCAGTTGGTGACACCAAGCGTCGCCAGAACTGCGTCCATCTGGTCCCTCCAACGTGCGCGTGACCTTCCCCTTCTACGTTGCCCGCCAACTACCGCATCGAAGACTGATCGAGCTGGAGTTGTTGCCTCCATACGAGCGATGTGACCAAGCCAGCGAAGTCGCTGAATATTGATTCGCTTGACTATGTCCACATCGCCGTATAGCTCATACAGCTCGTCATTCCACCTGATGCGATAGGTTTCGCCAACGCAAACAGGTCCAAAGATCTTGCGAAGGATTTTCCTCTCGAAGACACCAAGAGCAGCTGCATCTGACTGCGTCACTGTCCAGGCTTCCGCACCATATAGAAGCACTGGGATGATGAGTGCCTTGTAAAGGGTTAGCTTCGACTTTCGAGAGAGGGCTCTGCTGTTCATTTTCCTACTGAGCCCAAAGTAACACCTGTTGGCAAGCGTGATCCTTCGTTTGATCTCCAGGCTGACATCGTTGTTGCTGCTCACTGCAGTTCCTAAATAGACAAAGTCCTTGACCAACTCAAAGTCATTGTCTCCAGCAGTAAGATGAGAATCAAGAGGCCGTGACTCTCTGTTACTGCACACCATAAACTTTGATTTGCCCATATTCACCGCTAGACCAGCTTTAGCCGATTCTCTTTCAATTACTCCAAAAGCCGCAGTCACATCACGCTTGGTACGGCCAATAATATCAATATCATCAGCGTAACCAAGGAGCTGGACACATTTCTGTCCCAATATTGTGCCCACCCGATGTACTCCAGCTTTCCTTATGACACGGTCCAATCAATGCTTCAGCATATGGCTTGAGTCTCTCACACATTACGGTCGTGAGAACTTTGTATGCGACGGGAAGAAGACTGATGCCACGATAGTTGGTGCGTTGTGTTGCATCACCCTTCTTCAGAATGGGGCAGATCATACTGAGACTCCAATCATTGGGCATACTTTCCGCTGACCATACGTTGCAAATGAGCTGGTGCATGCACCCTACCAACTCATCGCCTCCAGCCTTAAACAATTCATCCGGTAAGCCGTCCGCTCCCGCGTCTTTATTGTTTTTAAGTCGCTTTATGGCGACTTCGACTTCAGTATAGTTAGGGATGGGAACTTCAACACCATCTTCTCTGATTGGGGTTAGTGGATCTTCTTCATCGGACTCTTGGTTGTCTCCAGCCAAAAGACTTTCAAAGTGGTCCCTCCATAATCTCAGTACGGTCTCTGCATCTGTGACAAGATTTCCATCATCACTCCTGCAGGCAAGCGATCCAGACTTATACCCTTGAGTCATGCGTTTGACCCTCCTGTAAAAGTCGCGGGCATCATTCCTGCTCCTGCTGTTCTCCAACTTCTCACACTCAAGCCTTTCCATCTCCTGCTTCTTCCTCCTGAAAAGGCGCTTCTCCTCTCTTCTCTGCATCCTATAAATATTCACCACTGCTCGTGTAGCTCCTGCTTGCAGCGTCCGCCTGTATGCAGCGTTCTTTGCAGCAGTCGCATCCTGACACTCCTGATCATACCATGCATTCCGTTTTGGAGGACGTTGGACAGTTCTGTACAATGTGCGTACATTCCAGGTGCATACTCTCAAATCATTATCCTTTTTGAATTTGCCGTGGTCGTCAACGTTGTTCAGGTATCTATCCGAGGCTCCTCTTGCATTCTTCACTGATGTAATAATTTCCTTGGGTGGATATCAAGTCCTACGCCAAAACCTAATTTAAGGATTGGGATCCCGCCGTGCACTTTGGTTTATAACTCAACGGATGCTAAGTTACAATCAAGGGAAAACCACGTGGAGGTAGTGTGTCGACTTGAAAAAAGCAGGGACAAGGATCACACTGGCGCCCACCAAGTTGAACGCAGTCAGTAGCTTTACCTTGTATACTTTCCCCCAAATTTCCCCATTTCCCCGACATTTCCGGCGAGCTATAACCGAGCATAGCGAGAGTGCACCCCCCTGGTCTTATACTACACGGTCTCAGCAATCGGTCATCAGCTGAAGAACATAACTTCTGAAAAACGGTATAGTCCACTTTGCAGCTCAAGTGGTCAAGCCTTACATAACATATGCATGCCTTCTGCATACATATGTATATGTATATATGTAATTAAGAATACGTAGATATAAGCATTGTACGCGCGGGTTTTCAAAGCCCAACATAAGCACACAAAAATCAGTTTAATAAAGAACCTCAAAAAGAGCAGAAGCTCTCCTTATTTTTTCTTCAAAGATTTACGGCAATTATTACAATGGGTACGACAACTAGATAAGGTTAGGGAATTTCAAATGACGCAATATTATTCTTTAAGGTTTTTGGCAAGTGATGCCAAAATAGATCTTCATGTTTTTGTTGACACAATCGAACAGGCGCTTGCCGCGGTAGCTTATTGGAGAATCCAACAGGATGAACAGACTGAAGTGGTCTTTATTTCTGGAAAGACGAAATGCGCAGCTTTGAAATTATTTTTGGTGCCAAGACTGGAACTTCAGGCAGCAGTGTTGGGCACACGCTTAAGAAACTCAATTCGGGAAACTCACGACGCTAAAGTCCGACAATCGTTATTATGGTTTGACTCAAGGACGGTAATTGCTTGGATCCAGTCAGACCATAGAGAAGACAAACAGTTTGTGGCACACCTCATAAGTGAAATCCTCCAGTCGACAAATCAAGATGAATGGCGATACCAACAGGAATAAGTGTAGCGGACAAGGCGACTAAGAAATACAAGTGTCCCAATTTCGAACCAAACAACGTCTGGACTGAAGGACTTTCTTTTAGAGGAGGAACAGTTTTGGCCAAAATAAGAAAACATTACAATAACGGACGATTCTGAGATCCGTCGTAGGGTGAATCTGACCAGGTCGGTAGAACCACTAGTAAATATTGAACATTTTTGCAAGTTCTTACGAATAAAATGGACAATGGGATGGGTGCTGAGATTCGAACAACTCGAAAAAGAGTGACTGGTCAACTGACATTAGCTGAGATGCAACGTGCGCTCAGAGCAACAGGTAAGGAGTTATCCCCAAGAGTTGAAACCCTTAGGAGCCTGCTGATTGAATCAGAGAATATTGACAAAAAGAACAAAGAACGGAGATATGGTATTGATCTGCCACGAGAATCTTCCCAGAAGTAGCTGGAAGAAAGGCATTGTAATTAAGGATGCCAATGACGGGCAGGTCAGGATTGCAGATATTCGTTCGGCGACTGGAAAGTTGAGACGTTCCGTATCGAAGCTTGCTATATTAGATGTAATGGGTAAAACTATGTAGGTGTTTTACGGTGGGTGGGATGTTGCCGGCAGTTACTTTCAAATTCTTTGTAGTCTGTAGCCCTGAACCAAAAACTTGCAGCTCATATATTAGGAACAAGATCCGGAACCATTGATGAGACAGTATGCATTGAACTGGCGCACAAATTTTTTAACACCACGCACGACACACCATACAATACGCAACGAAGACGATAAACTATAAATACTATTTGTTATAGACATAATACATACATTTAAATTCATAACTTCATTAAATAGTCCTAAAAAAATATAACAATAATTAAATGAACGGTGTTCTGTTCTAAGAATTTGCGATTCAGTGGGCCCGGCCCACAACACCGCATATTTTAAAAGAATTTTGAATAAAATTAATATGGAAAATTGTAATACAGTCAGTAGTCCTTTACCAAGTTAAATAAACTATGAATTACTTAATTCAGATAACAACTGTAATGCCCCAGTCGCAACCTTATAGGATGTTTAATGTATATAATGCTTTATACACTACCAGATTTAACTACAGCAGTAAATATCTTGAGTACCTCAGGATACTTATTCAAGATGTTTGATTCAAATCTAATTTGTTGGAACACAGGGAGACAGAACTCAGTAGCTGCTTCATCAACTAAAGCTGAGTATATGGCTCATTTTGAAGCCGTCAGAAAAGCACTATGCCTGAAATCTCTTTTATTGGTATCAAAGTAGAAAATCTCATTAAAATTGATGAAGAAAATCAAGGCTGTATTAGCAAAGCAAACAATCCCTTATGCCACAAACGAGCCAATCATATTGATATTAAAAATCTTTTTACCAGAGAGCAAATACAAAATAAAGTGATTTGTGTTGAGTATATTTCCACAGAGAATCAACTTGCTGACATATTTACAATGTCACTGCCTGCTGCAAGATTCGTGCATCTACAAAATATGTTTGGATTGATGCAAAATGACTGATCTATTGCTTAGAGAGATTTTTAGACTCTTTTCGAAGAAAAAGGAGTCTATTCATTTTGCTCTGATGTTTGTAACGCACAGAACCAAACATCGTAGACCCACAAAAGTTACATCTAGAATACTTAGAATCACTAGAGGAGTCGATATAGCCATGTCCGTCTGTCCGTCTGTCCGTCTGTTTCTATGCGATTTACTCCGTCGTCTTAAAAGCTATTTTGCTGAAATTTGGTATTTAGCCTTCTTTTTTACCTAGGTAGTACACTAGTTTGAATCGGTCGGATCGGACCACTATATCATATAGCTGTTATACGAACCTAAATCGGTTTAGGCAATAACTCCCACATTTTTTATCCGATCCTGTTGAAATTTAAAATGCATATGTTTTTTATAGCAATTAATATATGTCCCAAATTTTGTAAGGATCGGACTACTATATCATATAGCTGACATACGAACCTAAATCGGTTTAGGGAATAACTCCCACATTTATTGTCCGATCATATTCAACTTTGGCATGCGTATGATAATTGTACCAAATTTCACCCGGATCGGACCACTATATCATATAGCTGTCATACAAATCGAATTCGCCCTATTAACTGACCAACACCGTTCATGTGATTTATGGCAGAAACAACTGCGAAAAGAGTCTGTAATCTTCGGCACCCCGAAGATAACGTTGGGATTTTTGTTTTTTATTATTTTGTAACATCCAAGAATGTTGACTATTTTTATTAATATTATTTTTTTAATGTTGCTTTTTATTTTGTTAAGATATTATACTTGAATTTTATTTTTGTAAACAGTGATCTGATCGGGTTTTTCTGTGTTATTCCAGTATCCATGCAGCGAATGCTGGAGTGGACACACTGGTTCTTTTTCCTTTTTCTTCTGGAGCTTATGATAAAAGCAAGTCGTGGTGTTGGTGTTGTAGCTTATTTAAATAAAATAAAAAGATAAGTATACTAAACATATAAAACTGTGACTCCATTTTATTTGTCAAATTAATAACTACAACAGAAACAGACAGACAGACGGACATGGCTATATCGACTCAAAAAGTGATTCTAAGTATACTAGATGTAACTTCTGTGGGTCTACGATGATTGGTTCTGTGCGTCATAAACATCAGACCAAAATCAATATATCAATCAAAATCTGTGAAAAGAGTATAATAAGAGCATTAGAAAACGAAAGAGATAGAAGAGATAAAACACAAAAATCAAAATAGTTGTTGCTTATAATAAGTAAGGTAAAATTGTACTTAAACGAAAACAATAAATTCTTGTTTTCATTGAGTGCACGAAAATAATTTAAAATTTAATCTTTAAGCAAAATTCAAACGCTAGGTAATTTTGGTGGTCTCTGAGGTCTCCTTCTAGGTGTAGCATACATGCTCAGCTTTCAAGTATATCCTGTCCCTTCGGGTACAGGATACAAAATGAGCGATAATTTAAATAAATTAGATTCAATAACACTTGATATAGGTACAAAAAGATCGTTAGACACAAAAATAATATTATGACCAGCACACAAACGGAAATGATTTCTCAGATTCAAGTATACAAATTTGATTGTAACGGAAGCTTCTAATATACATTCTAGCATAACTTTAGTGTAGTAAAAGTAAATGCTCTACCAATAGGCTTTAAAATTTGGTTAACCATAAATCATTTTTTACATCGTCTCTTGTCATTTTATTAGAATTAATTGATATATTATTTGTAATTATTTGTAGATAATTTATAGTACGGTAATTACTTACTCTGGGTCATAGCTCCAATTATCAGAAAGTTTACTTTCCCAAGGCAAAAATGTACGTTCTAGTGGATTTACATAGTAATCGTATATAGTATCCTTAATAGGAAAGCAACTCTCGATCTCACGAATAAATGCATCGATTCTCAGTCTGCTGTCTTCATCTACAGTTGCACATATCGACCAAACCAGTGAAAACATAAACCATAATTTCGTCATTTCCTCCAACATTTCAATATTGTGTGAATTAATTCCATTTTGTTTTGTTGCAAATCCATCAAGTAGTTTACAAAGCGAGATTACCACATTCAGTTCATTTGTTTTAACTGGCTCCTTACATCGAATTCTTTTAAAATCTAGAATTTTGGGAAGCATAAAGTCAAAGTGAATACGTAAAAAATCGGCATATTCTTTTATTTTCTGGGACTGTAACCATGAATTAACAAACGGACGCCATCCCCAGTCGTTATAATCATTGTACACCATTCCGCAACGAGATACTGTAGCCGGCGATGCTACTGCTAAATCTCCAACCTCAAAAAGTAATGACACTTGGGTCGGCATCGTAATCCGTTCGCTATTAACCAGAGTGAGAAGTTTATTGTCATCCATAACAGAATTCATATTTTCAATCCACACTGCATCAACTGGACCATCGAATAGTAACCATTTTTGCATTAAATCTTCATCAGCACAAATAATGCGCATAATAGAACTAAGAACTCCGTCTAACCATTCGCCAGTAGCTAAATTATATTCTCCGTAAAGTTCAGCTAAATTTAAAGCTTTGGGATTGATAGGATATACAACTACGGCCTCCCATCCTTGCACTCTTTGGGAATGCATTCGACAATAAGCTCCTTGAAGAATTCGCCATGTTACTGATTTTGCAGTTCCGGAATCTCCAATAATCATTACAGAGTGTCGTGAATTTTTTGTTTCATAAAGCTCAATTACTTTTTTAATACCGATGGAAATTGGTTGTAAACCCTTCTCCCTAAATTCATCTAAAATAGCTACATTAAAAATATTATAATCAATAATGGGTAAAGTCACACCAGGAAATATATCAGACATAATTCCATTAAACAATGGTAAGTCGTTCGCTGTTAAGCGAGCTACATTCATATCTTTCATAGCTAAATATACTATTTCCTCCTCATTAGTATTTGGTAGTTGCCGTCTTTTACGACCTGCATAACGTAGTAATGCGACCATAGATCTGAGGCCAAAATCATAATGAAATTGTTTTGATAATTGTTGTTTAGCTAATTCATATAAAGTAAATACTTTCCTAGCTAAATTTCTTGTATTTGAAAAACCATCTGAGAAAAGCAGATTTTCGGCTATAATTATATTATCAGGTACCATCATTGAAATTGGACGAAACATGGATTTAAGATTGTCAGGTAGCTCAGTACGCCCTGCATAACCAGGATTCATGGTTATAAATAAACCAACTGTATGCTTCAATCTAATCATTTGGCCTTCGAAAAGAAATTCAGCAGATTTTGCTGACAATGCTGCCATTATAGACATAATTTGTTGAGCCACTACAGAAAGTACTTCAATGTTGATTCTGTTAAACTCATCGAAACATCCCCAGCATCCGCTTTGTGCTAATCCTGAAAAATTTTTTCCTATACTTTTGTAGTCCAATCCCTCTGAACAATTTGTAACGATGACCCACATTCCCAATGCTTTACCTAAATCCTTGACAGTCTCAGTTTTTCCTGTACCAGCAGGACCTTTAGGACTGCCACCTCGATGTAAATGCAATGCTGTAGTTAATGTTATGTAGCATCTATCTGTTAAAGGAGTAATTACCAATCTTCCTGAATTCCCCGTATATTCATATCCATACCAATGTTCTGTGTTTGTTTGCCTAATTACACATAATTCAGATTCCCGATGCCAATAGAAACGCAATTGAGAAAACCACTCAAAATGTCCTATGTCTTTACAATTAGCTTTATACATTCTTTCGATAACATCTCTACCATGTATTTCTAATGTTATCAACGTGTTTACTTTTAGTCGCATAATTTTCGATAAATCCTTTCGACTCATTTCTGATAACTTTATTAATACTTTGTTTTGCTTTCGTTTTAGCTTTCGAAGAGGTTTCTTCTGGTCTACCATTTTGCAATGTATCAAGCTACGTGTGCATTCTGTTGTCCATTGTATTTGTGCTGTTGTAAGCACCATTTGACCGGGCCATAATGAAATCCACTTCTCTCTATTAGTGATTAATTTTTTAAGTGATCCTCTCGTTATTTTAAGTTCCTCTTTCATGACGGAAAACATATAATCTTCTACTTGCCTTAACCATCTTTCCGATGGTCCATCAATATATAAAACTTGTAAGAACTCAATATATTCACCATCATCGGAATACATTCCTGTTCCCTGCCATCTACTCATAGTCTTACCAACACGCTTAAGTTCAAGCTTATATAAATTATCAAATAATTTTTTAAGGTGTATCTGTACCAAATCAGGACGCTTAGCGTTTCCCAAAATTTCTAATAAATCATCATTAGAGATAAAATAAAACCGTGGAAAAAGCTGACGCTTAGCTTCCAGATATATTTCTAATGCTCGCTGTATAAGTTCTAATCGCTCATCCATACGATTAAATCGATTTAGTAAAAACGGTGGTGGTCGTAGATGAGTTGCCTTAACGGCTGTTTTAGCTTGAAACATTTTTGAAGATATAGCTCGAAATTCATCAGTTATAGCTATAAAACGTTTAGCTTCATCTGGAAGTTGCTTCCTAATATCATCACCCTGGAAAATATTCTCTAAATATAACCATTGTCTCTGAACCGTTAGTCCTTTTTCTAAAGTTTCACTAACGTAAGACAATGTTTTCTCCCAGTAATCCACAATATCAATAAAGGGCTCCACATAACGAGTTGCTTTCATTCCAGAAATCTGTACCATATGATCTTCAAGCAGCTTAAAACATTCATCGACATTTTTTATACGATAGATACCATCATGATAGGATGCCATTTCAAAGCCTTGTTTTTTCCAAATTGCTGAAATTATTTTAATACCATTCTCTATTTGAAGTTCCATTGTAGCTGCATTCGATATGTCCTGAATATCTTCAGAATAGGCCTGAAAATCCAGGTTAATAATCAACTCCAATGTAAATTTTTTAGAATTTTCATCGAATTCACTGTAAAATATATAAATAATTAAATTGAGTTGTTACTATATGTATTATATTTAAAAAAAATAAATAAAAGAAAAGAATCCCTACGTTATCTTCGGGTCGTTACTAAATTTATTATATTAAAAAAATCCCAACGTTATCTTCGGGGTGCCGAAGATTACAGACTCTTTTCGCAGTTGTTTCTGCCGTAAATCACATGAAGGCTAAATACCAAGTTTCAGCAAAATAGCTTTTAAACTGGCAGAGTAAATCGAATAGAAACAGACGGAGAGACGGACATGGCTATATCGATTCCTCTAGTGATTCTAAGTATTCTAGATGTAACTTTTGTGGGTCTACGATGTTTGGTTCTGTGTGTTACGAACATCAGAGTAATATGAATATACTTTTTCTAACGAGTTTAATATTTTTAGTTCCTCCCCATCAAGCAACAGGGGACCAATGCGTTTGCCGAGAAAAATTAAATTTCGTTTAATATGAATGCACATAATTTATTTAAATGTTCACAATTTATTTGTTTGCTACCTTTAGTTTAAGATTTAGTTTTTAAAACAGTAGTTTTTGATTATATTGAACCTACTTAAACGCTTTTTAAATTGTGGCTTCCAATAACTTGATAATAGCATTTTATATGTGCTTGGTTTCGGAACTCGGCTTTACTAGTAGCGTAGCGTTCGATCTCTTGGCGCAAATACTTGTATAAATGTTTGGTCTTGGCCACGAACTTGTTGGTAAAATCCACTAGCAAAAGTCCTCGACTCTGGTGCATCCAAGGGTGCATCCACACAATACCAGTTGGGCATTTCATTTCCACCATGCAAGGGATACTCATGTATGACCACATAAAAAGCATGTGGCTGGGCGCCTGCAGATGTTCCCACTTGTATATGGTCATTTTGCGATAAATTTCGGTCGTGGGACGTCCGCGCCAGTATTGCTCCTCACTGGAAAAGTAAACGCTCTTATCACTGGTGCTCTCCATGGATTCTTACAGGCTAGAGGTGATGGATTTATTACCTTTTCATTGCTGCCGCCATTACCACTGCCGCTACCGTCACTGTTATCTTTGCCAGCATACGAGAAATTAATTTTCTTTTTTATTGTCTTTAAATATTTTAAACCAAACTACATTTATTTTTTTATTTTTTATTATCAGATTTCAACAATTCTATTTTTAATTTTCTTTTGTGCGAAATATTTTTTCAAAATTTTCTTCGTAAAAATTTTTTATATTATTTATTTCGTTTTTTATTTTCGAGTTTCGGTTATTCTGTTTTAATAAAAATTTATGAATTCTTATCCTCGACCTGGCATCTCTATTTTATTTTTATTATTTTTAAATATTTTATTCTCTTTCTTTAATTTATTTAATATTTTATTACCAGTATCTGGTATTCCTTCTATCTTGGAGGGTCCCTTAGGAATCGCAAAAGAGGAATTTTTATATCATTCTTGTGATCGGAATATTAAGGTGAATTTTTCAATCCAAAAGGAAGTCTATTCAATTCGAATTTACCTCAATATGATGCGTGATGATTTTTCCGTTCTCTGGGATTGGATATCTATTCGAAATTGTGACTGCGTTTTGCTTCCTGCAGTCTATGACTATACGATATTTTTTCTTACCTGGTGCATCCATTTTTTTGGGTACTGTCAAACCTTTGGCATTGTAGCCGAAGGGAAAGGATATACTGGAAAGCTGTGCATGTATGTAACACACTTAAGGAGACGACAAAACTTTGGCATTGTAGCCGAAGGGAATGGATATACTGGGAAGCTGTGCATGTATGTAACACACATAAGGAGGGGCAAAGCTTTCTAGTTTTTATACCCTGTACCTTGCAAGGTCAAATGTATGTAACATAGAGAAGGAGACGTCGGAGACCCCCCAAAGTTACCTAAAGTATGATCAGGGTGACTAGAGAAATCGATCTAGGCATGTCCGTCTGTCTGTCTGTCCGTCTGTATGAACACCTCGTTCTCAGAGATGGTAAGGCCTAGAAAGTGCCGGTTTGTTGCTTATAATCATTTATTCTGCAGGTTAGATCAAGTCTATTAAACTTTTTCGATATCCGATTTACGTTTGGAATACAAAGCATGAAACCACAACAACCTCAAATAAAAGTTAAAAGTTTATAGGCCATAACTTTTTTGTTTATCATATTATTAAGAAAGTTTGCAGTTAGAAAATCTTATATGTTTTCAATAAGGATCTGAAGTTTCGATCTGATCGGACTACTATATCATATAGCTCCCATAGGGGCGATCGAAAGTGCAAAAATCGTTTTAAAGTCAGAAATTCTTTATTTTTAAAGATATTTTATTTAAATTAAGAAACAATGTGAATTTTAAAATACCTAGCAGCTGTGCAAAGCTTTAATAAAATTGGTCATCTACATCATATAGCTTCCATAGGGCTAATCGGTCAAAAAATTCAATTTCTGTGCTTTTTGGTCAGTAAACGAAATGCTTATGAACCAATCGCAACCAAATTAAGCACAAGACAGTGTGCACACACGCGATTTGATCTTCTTGAGGGTAATTTCAATCTCTTTGAGTATATTTGTGACAAGATAGGGTTGTCAGGCGGTAATTAATTAGTATAAATAGAATTACAATAATTTCAATGACATCGGCCGCGTTGAATGACCGCGGGTCTTCAAAATATAGTACATAATAATTCAAGTTTGATTTAATTAAACAACTTCAATAATTCTTTAAACTTCATTCATTATACATATGCGAATTTAAATAACAAATAATAACTCGTTATTCGACAGGCAATGAAGTAAGCTTGGGGGGGTATGAACATGAATGTGATTCTTTAAAAAAATGTTTTAGATGTTAGCTCTGTAACAAGCTCTAAATGAACTCTTGTGGATGTGAAACATATGAACACTGCGATTTACATCTGGAGTAAATTCGGGCTTTCCTGAAATCAAAGTATCCTGTACCGTTGAAGCCTCGCTTCAGTGGCAATCAAATCCCCAGTGGAGTACGTGGAAATTTGTGGACGCGCTGAGATCAGTTTTTCTATAATACTTTTCTATCCCTGGACTAAATTCGGGCTTTCCCGGAGTTAAAATACCCTGTACCACTGAAGACTGCAAAATTTATTTACATTTTCTTTTTTTTTTTTTTTTTTTGAATGGGTGGGGGGATCGGGTAGTTGGAGTTTGTCGGTGATTATTTCTAGATCAACATATCAAATAAGCTTTCCCTTTCGCGTGTCCTATTGAGATACTTGAGAGGGTTGGGTGGCTATCACCACTTTTACTAATACCTTCTGTATTTATGGTCCGATCTTACTCATCTTGGTGTCAAACGAAAGGTATTTTTATTACGCATATTTAGTTGGGACTAATAAATAATGTTAGCTTAAAGTTACAAAAAGTACAGCGCTCTGTAGTTATAATTTGTTGTAGAGGGGGGTGTGGAACTCCGCCGAAAAAAATTTTCCACCCAACACTTCTTTTTCAAAAATAGACTTGCTTGTCCCATGCATTACAGTTTCTTCACACAAAATTTAATAACTCTAGCTTTTGTAGTTTCTGAGATCCTTGCGTCCATACAGACGGACATGGCCCAATCGATTTGATTAGTCACCCTTATTATATTGTGGGTAACTTTGGGAGATCTGCGACGTCTCCTTCTAGGTGCTGCATACAAATAAATAATTACAATTATTTTATTTTGGTTTGTGGGTCGCAAGTGACCGTTTATTTGGATTGATTAATTGAAACTAAAACTAAGACACAAAATATTTTCCTAAGTCCCTAGCAATCAAGTGTGGACGTCGGCAGCGTTGCAGCAGGCGTCGGCAGCGAAGCAGTGGCCGTCAGCGGAGAAGTGCAGATGATCGCACTTTAGCTGGTCGTTGACATTGAAAGAATGCAGACCTTTGGTCAGCATTTTGGGCACTTGTGTTTACCCAGAAATGTTGTTGAAATATGAGATGTGGGACAATGACTTATAGGGCAAAACTCCCCTCTTAATCGACGCTTGTCCTCAAACGGTCATCAAAAACGGGATGTTGTTGAAACGCATTATAGGTGGGGTGATCTGTGGTGGTTTGGGTGGTTTGAATCCCAGCTGCGTCGATTTAAAAAACCATCTTTTTTTCTCTCCGACAGCACCAATTTGTCACGAAGATCAGGACAGCAATCATCATTAGTATTGTTGCGCCGAACACTGTGTTTATTGTTGAGTGCGTTCGAAGTTTGCGCAACTCGGATGTGTTATTCAGATGAAGTTGCTCGAGTGCTTCTAGCGAGTGGTGGCGCAGGTTTTGTTGAAGCCACCTCATTGTTGCTGAACTATCGGCCGTTGATTTTCAGGATCTCGTTCAGGAACGTTATCAAGTAAGTGCCGCTCAATCGTCTCACGATGTCTCTCCAGTTCACCGTGCCATTGAAGTCGTTGAGCAATATCAGCCCGTCTTCTATTTCATCTATTGCGGGGATGTGTTCTGCATTGGCGAACTCACACCTTGATTGCTTTAAAAGTTCGGGTAGATAAAGGTCTTTACTTAAATTACTAATGAATTTATCTTTACATATTTTTAAACCGTTGGAACTTTTGCAGAAGGCATTAATTCCGTACATTTCGTCTTTAAATTTAAAAATTTCTTTAGTTGGTAAGGTAATGATATTATTTTTCTTTATTTAGGAAATTAATTGGTTTTAATATTGGGATTTTAATAACATATAAAATTGTTGTTCCGTTATCCAAAACGGAAACGTTTGAGAATTTTAATATTTCTTCGACCGTTAAGGCAGAAGTCGGCATATTATTGATTTTGGGTAGGCTGTCGATCTCTTTTAACTCGAACTCATTTAGCAGAAATGTGTTCATAACACCCAGACTTGCCCATTGGATAGGAAATTTGATGTTGACTATCTCTTCTTTTACGAGCATAATCTGGTTCTGTAGCCCTATGGCCCACTCATCCTTTAAGGTCGAATCTTTTCTGTTTGAGTTTTGTATTTTCGTGGTCACATCAGTCAGTATCCTGAAAGAAAATCATGATCTGATGCTACTTTTGTGCACTGTTTTTCCTGACTCTGTTAGTATTGTAGTATTCCTATCTTGCTTAACTATTTCTTTCCTAAATCTGTTTGATAGCTTCGATCCTAATCTTGTAGTAACCCTAACGAAGATTTCTTGGCCCTTGATGTAAGTCTTTATGGGCTTTCTTGTCCGGTTGTACATTTAAATGTCAGTTTCCTGTTTCTTCCTAAGACAGTCTACATTGTCCAGTCGAGCTTGTTCGTTCTGTTCCGGTGACGCGGTAGTTACCCTACCGAAGAACACCTCTAGGGGTCGTTTTCTTGTGACCGAATGGACAGTGAAGTTGTATTCATAGATAGCTCTATCGAAAAGTTCTTCGAAGCTTCTATGTGTTCCATCTCCTTTTAAACATCTCTTTATTTCAGAGAGTGTGGAGTGAAGTCTTTCTATCTATCCATTTACCGTACCCTTGTACGGAGGTGCTTTATAGAGCTCAATGCCCAGCTGGTCTGTCAACATGAATTTGATAGAGGCTGAGTTGAGGGACTTCTCGTTGTCCATTACTATTAGTTTGGGCACTCCATAATACAATACGATATCTCTTAAGGGTTTTCTAATGCCCTCGATTTAATGACTCTTCCTAGAGCCAGCTTGGAGAATTTGTCGATTGCTGTGAGCACCAGATGTCGTTCTGTCGAGTAGATGTCAACATGAATAATCTGTCCGGGGAATTCTGGCAAGGGAGTTTCTCGGATTTCCGGATGTCTGTCATATTTAGAGGTCCTACACACCAAACACTGACTCACGATAGCCGAAACTTTTTTCCTCATTTTAGGAAAGTACACTCTTTCGGACAACTGAGCTTTATTTTCCACAGCGTTTCTGTGTGCTCTGTTGTGTGTCCTAAGTATTTCTTCCTCCTGTTCGGCTTCGGCAACAAGGTCTTTTAACTCAGTCTGAGTGAATCTAATCTTGAAACCCTTAAAATGGATGGGGTAGAGAATTTGTATTTCCCCCCCCCCCCCCAGATGTGAAAATTCCGTTAATCACGGATGGGTTAAGATATTTCTTTAAATCTGACAAGAGGCTATCAGGTGTGAACAATTTACGATCCACTAAATGCCTATGGAATGTTGGGAATGGAATGCTAAATGAGTAATTCTCTGACTCGGATTTCCTGAAGAACATTTGATTTTTAAATGCATTTATTGGGGCTTCAACGCTACGTATCAACCCATGGCTCGAACTGTCAGAGCTGTGCATTGTTGAGGCTACCGAGTTTATTTGCGCGGCTGTCGGTCCTCTGGACAGAGCGTCGGCCACAGCGTTTTCTTTGCCTGGTTTATAAAGAATTTCATAGTCGCATTCCTCGAGGTATGACTTTTGATCCTCACATTTCCATTCCAGGTGCTAAGGGAATGGGTCAGAGGCTGATGGTCAGTAAAGATTTTCACCTTTGCTTTACCGTAAAGGTAAATTTTGAGATAATGGTTAGCATTTCTTTCTCATTTGTGGCGTAGTTTTCCTCCGCCTTCGAGAGTGTTCTCGATAAGAATGAGATGAGTCTGTTTTCTTGTGAAAGAACAGCACCCACTGCGAAATTGAAAGCGTCCGTTCTTACGTGAAATTCTTTTTTAAAATCTGGGTAGCGGAGTATCACATCTGGGTAAATTAAACTGCTCTTCAATTTCCTGTAGGCTTCCATTGCTTCGTTATTAAGGGAGACAGATTTTTTTTGACGATAATGTCTTGGAAATTCGTCCATCCTCCCCTAAGTGCTAAGCGAGCTAAGTGGTTTTGCCAACTTAGCGTAGTTGGGAATAAATCTCCTGTAATATCCGGATAATCCCAAGAATGATCTCAGTTCTTTGATTGTTTTTGGAATTGGGAGGTCTAAGATTGCTTGAACTTTGATTTAATTGGTTTCTATGCCGTTGTTGGACACGAAGGAATTCTACCTTCCTCTTCATAATCTCGCAATTGTCCAACTGAAATTTCATGTTGGCTTGTTGCAAGGTCTTGAAAATTATGTCCAGGTTTTTGTAATGGGTTTCATCCTCTTTGCTAAAGATGATGATATCGTCGATATAGATGAAACATATTTTGCCAATATGCTCATGAAGGATATCGTCGAGTGCGCGTTGGAATATTGACGGTGCGTTTTTCAGACCGAATGGGAGTCGAGTGAACTCGTATTTTCCATGATTTATGGATAAGGCGGTCTTTTCGATATCGGAGTCTTTTAGTGGCATCTGGTGAAACCCACTTTTAAGCTCGAGCACCGAGAAAACTTTGTTATCTCCAAGTTGGGCTAAAACCTCGTTAATATCGGGGATAGGGTACCTATCTGCCATTGTTACCATATTGAGTTTTCTTTAATCGATCACGACTCTGTATTTTTTTTCACCAGAGGAGTCGAGTTTTTTTGGCACAATCCACACTGGTGAATAATAAGGTGACCTTGATGGTCGAATTATTCCGTCACGCAAAAGCTCCGCTATTTGTTTATTGACCTCATCTTTTAGGGACATGGGGTACTGATAAAACTTTGAATATACAGGTGTATCCGATGCGGTTCGAATTGCTGCCTTCACATTTGTTGTGAAGGTCAGTTTTTGGTTTGGGTCTGCGAAGAGACCTGGATAATTATTAATTACCCGATTCAGTTTTTCTTTTTGTTATTGACCCAAGTGATCTATTCTGGGGCTGATTGTATTAACAGCCTCGAACCTTTGTTCCTTGATAGCAATCCTCTTCCCATTTCCCAGTGTCATGGTCAAATTTCCCAAATCTATCTGTGCTCCCATTTCTTTCAGGGTGTCTTTGCCGGGAATTGCATCGAATGTCGTAAGAGATGTTAATAGGAAAAATTTTATTTCCCAGTCAAAAAGGTCTGCTCTCTTGTAGTGTGTTATTTTTATATCGCCACCCGGAGTGGCAGCTATGAAAGGCTTGTTATTTGGTATTGCATTCGACACCAGTTTGGGCTGAATATATTTTATGTTGGAGCCCGTGTCGATCAACACTTTTAGAACCACTCCTCACTCTACATTCGAAGTGGTCCGTCAGTCCGGTGCAATATTAGTCCATTGTGCCATTTATACCGTTCGGGGTTTCATATTCTTGCATCGACCGTTGATATTCTGTCATGCTAGAACTGGGCCCAGCTATTTCGACACTTGGCTGTCGTATGCCCATGGTTTGAATATTATAATTTCTTTGTCTTTTGTTTATGTCTGTAATCTGACCGCTCGGTCGTTTGCCGGCGTCAAAATGTGGTCTGTTTATATAATTAACGTTTCTCGTCTGTATACTGCGGTCCACGTCCATTGGTTTTGAACTTAGTTGCGGTTTGGCCGCGAAAGGTCGGGGTGGGGCATTATATTGTTGCCATTGTTGTTGATAATTTTGTCGGGGTGCGGCGAACGGTGCATTACCGAAATTGAGCATGTTTTGTCTTGGCGCAGCGAATGGCTGGCCTGAATGATGTGGTGGTCTCCTCATGAGGTTTCGTGGAGGGACCGTTAGAGGCTGTCGATGGCCAAAGGCATTCGACGGCTGAAAATTGCGGGGTGCCGGTATGGGTTTTTCATTTACCCTGAAGCCCGACTGTTGCCCCTTATTTGCCCCATGGTTTGATCTGTATGTTTGGTTTTCAAGTTTAAGGCAATAATGCAAAGCTGAAGGGAGATCGGCTGGCTCCTTTATAGCCAAGAGGCCAGGTAAGTCTCCTCGAAGGCCTCTAATAAAAGTGTCCAGAGCTTTATCTCTGTACATTTTTGTAATGAAATGTTCGGATTCTCGGGTCATTTGTATGCAGCTTATTTAAGATCAACGAGAGATTTTTATAAACGTCTTGGTGGAAGTCTTCCACCGACTGTTGGTGACCTTGAAAATTGATATTTGGTATTCTAATGTAGTTATGTCTCTTTTGTCTCCGTAATGCAGAGTGAGACATCTTGACATGGCATTCCGATCCAGCGGAATTCTGCTGGGTCCCCAGAGAATTTCCTGATCGATTTTACGATATCAGGTACCCTATCAAAGTCCCCTAAATTGTTTCTATATTCAGGCTCGACGACCTGATCACTCACGTCAGTAAAGTTATTATTCATCTGTTTCATCAGTCCAGGTAAAATTTTCTACCGTTTTCCAATTAACCCTGTCAACTGTTCAACATTCATATCTATGCGCTGCCGTTCAGGCAGGTCGGGTCTTTCTACGGGTACCGGTCTCTCATTTGAACTGAGAACCGGTGGTCTTATTAGATTATTGGGGTTTGCCATGTTGGCTTTTAACTCGGACAACACTTGCACAAAACGAATTTAAACAAAACAAAAATGGCACGAGTGTCTTGGCAATTTAAATCATTCGAACTATTCGAGCTTGAATTATATTTTTCACAACCGCAATTAAATTAAAAGGAAAAAATTTTTGTTTTTTTTTTTCAAATGCACTGTCGAACCCGTTCTGGGGTCGATGAAATGTTAAAATACAAGTATATTAAAATTTTTTAATCTTAAAATTAAAAAAAAATTGTATAAAATATAATTTAATAATTTTATAATTTATAATTTTATTTTATTATTATTTTTTTTTTAATAGTATACATTTTTTTATAAAAAAATATTTCTTTCTTCGCTTACAATAAAATTGCTGTGGTCACTCCTCCTGGCTGGGTGAAGGTCATCCTTTTTGCCTTGTGCTACTGGGGATCCACGTCAGCACTCCAAAGAAGGTCTTCTGCGGGCTGGCCTGACAAAAGATGTGATCCACCGATGGGCAATATTCTGTCGTTGAATATTTTCCTCTTCCGGAAAATTTTGTTTTTCTTTCAAACTGTTTTTTTTCAAACAGTTTTTTTTTAAACTGTTTTTTTTTCAAACAATTTTTTCCTTTTTTTTAGATGCCGACCGCGAATTTTTTATTAACTCACAGGAGTTTCTTCGGAACTAATTTAACCAACGCATTTTTTCCAAAATTTGTATTTTGCTCTGCGACTTAGAATTTTTGTCTGTCGTACGCGTTATTCGCTGGTCCCTGCTCAGACCTTTCCCTTCTGGTACAGCGTATAAATATATTATAACTTCCGAACATACTAGAGCACACAGAAACCCAGTAGAACCCACAACCATCCAGATTCTTACCAAATATTTTTTCCCAAAAATGATTTAAAAAATTCGGAACGTTAAACTCGGGCGCAGCCGAGTTTGAGATACCCTGTACCTGTAAGGAGCGTAAATCAGTATTTTTGACAAAATAATAAAAATACCATCTGATTTCGATTAAATTTTGCACAATTGATTGGTGTCCTAAAGCACGACTTATTCCCAAATTTACGACGTTAAAACGATTTTTGCACTTCCAATAGGCCATACGGAAACTATATGTTATGGTAGTCCGATCAGATTAAATCTTCGCTTTTTGGGTTATTACAAAAGAAACTACTATATGGTATTTTTGGTTGCGATTCGTGCATAAAAAACCCGATTTCTGAAAAAAAACAAAAAATCGAAGTTTTTGTCCGATTAACCCTATGGGAGCTATATGATATAGCCATCTGATTTCAATAAAATTTGAAGTTATTCGAAACTTATACTAAAAACTGTCTTGTACTTAATTTTTTTGCGATTGGTTCATAAATAACCCGTTTTCTGACAAAAAAGCACAGAAATCGGATTTTTTGACCGATTAGCGCTATGGAAGCTATATGATATAGTCATCCGATTTCAATAAAATTTTGAGTTATTTAAAACTTATACTAAAAACTGTCTTGTGCTTAATTTTGTTGCGATTGGTTCATAAATGATGGATATTCGATAGTTATCGAACATATTTTATATTCAGTCGATAAGTCTTATTATTATTATTATTATTAATTGAATTGTACACACTGAAATTGAATCGGAACGAAGAATAAATGAACATTCCGAAAATTGAAATAAGCGTGCATACACTACAAATTGGCGACGAGCAAAAAAAGAAAATAAGAATTTCGTAATTGCGTGTAAACGATTGTATTTATAATCAGTAAAATATGTTCTTTTCCAAACTTCAGCCTTGCCCGAATACTCAACAGCTGAACCGTGGTGCATTTGGAAAGAGAGGTTAGAGATACACATGTCCGAAATAAATTGCACAGAAGAAAATAAAAAGAAAGCAATATTATTGAAATCCATCGGAACAGAACCGTATCGACTACTCCACAATATCTGTAGTCCGGAATCACCCGTATCAAAATCGTACGATAAATTATGTGTATTTCTGGAAAATCATTATACGCCACCGACGATCGTTTTCAACGAACGCAAAAATTTTTACATCGCGTTAAATTCGGAGACAACTTCGGTGACGCAGTGGTATGCAAAAGTTAAGCAATTGGCTTTGAACTGCAAATTCGGTGCACAATTGGATGCCTTTATATTAGACAAATTTTTGACCGGTCTCCCAAAAAATTTTCGACAGAATGTGGGAAGAAGATGCAACCCTAACCTTGGAGAACACATTGCGTAAAGCAATCATTATGGAAAGTAAAATTGCATCAACAAGGAAAGAGACAGAAGTCAATGCAATCACAACACACTCCAAACCAAAGTTCAATGAGAGGAACAACGAGAAGAAAAGAGATGGACGGCGAAATAGTAGCAGCAACAACAACAACAACAACAACAGGAAAAATAACTGCTCACATTGTGGATGGCGCAATCATACCTCAGCAGACTGCCGGTTTAAAAATAGCAAGTGCTACACCTGTGCCAAGATGGGACATTTGGCCAGTATATGTCGTAATTATGACAGTGTTAACTACATTAATGATAAATTTAAAGATATTAACAATTCTGTCTATAGCATTAATCTAGGTATTGGTTCAACAATGTACAAAACTTCAGTTAGCATAGATAATGCAACTATGAATGTGGCTTGTGATTCCGGATCTCCATGTACGCTGTTCCCCAAACAGTTTTTGACTGATAAACGAATCACCAGATTAAGACGCAGCAATGAGTCGTACAAAACTTATTGTTGGCACATGGACCGTGCCGGTTCGAGTGCGTTCCACGTACCTCGAGCAGTCCACCACCAAGACAAGAAACGTGTAGTGGGTCAGCTGAAATCTTTATTTCCATTTAAGAAATGTTATACAATTCATAGTTGTTTCAAACTTACATTCGTGCTTCACGCACTCTTCTATTCCCAATGAACACAAATATTTACCTCTTCTTGGGCAGATGTATAAAATGCGACTGACTTAAACTTAATTTATGCAGAGCTGTATGCGATCTTCATTTGCATACAGGTGCGATAGAGATAACTATATTTTTTACAAAGGTCGTGCCCTGCATTGAGCAAGGGCAAGATATCAACGCAGAAAAAAGTGCCGAAAACAAAGACTTGGCGTGCAAACTTTAAATAACCCGCCAACAGTTATACTGGAGATAACATCAACTTAATTGGTGATTTCGATGCATACGTTGCGTTCAACGGGACCGGGAAACTTTTAAAAATAATTGTTTCAAAATCAGGCAATCAACCTTAGTTAGGTAGAGACTTTGTCAGAGCTTTCGGTTTTGACCTTATACAAGTAAACAGTGTCGAGACCACTTCAAGCATTATTGATAATATCAAAGAGGAGTTCCATTCTTTATTTAACGGTGAACTAGGTGCATACAATATATGCAAGATAACATTGCCCATAGATGAGAATGCGAAACCAATCTTTTTCAAGCCGAGATCCATTCCGTTGGCGTGGAGAACGAAAGTAGAAGAAGAACTTTTAGGTCTTATAGAAAAGGGTGTATTGGAAAAGGCAGAACATTCCAACTGGGGCACACCCCTGGTTCCCGTTTTGAAAACAGACGGCAAACTCAGAATCTGTGCAGATTATAAAGTCACCATAAACAAATGGCTGCTTGACGAGATGTTTGCTAGTCTCAGTGGTGGTGTTATTTTTTCTAAATTAGATCTTTCTAATGCCTACAATCAGTTAGAGTTGGATGATATATCGCAAAGTTTTTTCACTTGGAGCACACACATTGGTGTATTTAAAATGAAAAGGCTTCCATTTGGAGTTAAGCCAGCAGCAGCGATATTTCAAAAAACTATGGAAACAGTCACTGAAAAAAATATTGACGAACATATAAAAAATCTGAAAATAGTGCTTAACAAGCTTCAGTCAGTTGGACTAAAATTAAACTTTAAGAAATGCGAATTCTTGAAAGACAAAGCATCATACCTAGGTTTCTCGATAGATAAAAACGGCTTACACAAGAATTCAGAATTCAAAAGTGTTTTACACTGTCCATCGCCTATAAGTGTAACACAAGTAAGAGCTTTTGTTGGTATGGCTAACCATTATTCAAAATTTATTGAGAATTTCTCACAGAAAATTTATCCCCTTTACGAATTACTTAAGAAACATTCCAAATTTGTGTGGTCGAAAGATTGTCAAAAGGCTTTTACCTTAATAAAACAAGAAATTAGTTCAGATCAAGTTTTGATTCATTTAGCTCCCGGCCTATCATATTGTCTACGGATGCGAGCAATATAGCCATTGCTGGCATATTGTCTCACAAACTGAGAAATGGTAATACTAGACCGATCGCATTCGTATCACGTTCCTTAACTAGTGCTGAGAGAAATTACAGTACCTTGGAAAAAGAAGCATTAGCTATTAAATTTTGTATCACAAAATTAAAACAATATTTGTTAGGACACCATTTCACACTTAGAACTGATCATAAGCCTCTCAAGTATTTATTTGGCGAAAACAAAGGATTACCAATAATGGGATCAGCCAGAGTTCAAAGATGGGCCTTAATAGTTTCTGGTTTCAATTATAACATTGAATACATAAAAGGCAAAATAAATGACGCTGATGAACTATCACGCATTCCACAATCCGAAATAGCACAAGATGCTATTAAAAGTAATTTCGTGAATTTCACTGAATCTAATAATCACCTGCACTTAACATTTAAAGAAATCTCCAAAGAAACGTTGAGAGACCCGATTCTTTCTAAACTTTTATATGCTATCAAAGTTGATAAAGTAGAATTTTTGAAGGGAAGCACCTTCGACTTTTTCAGAAGTAAGGCACAGGAACTATCTGTTGAATCTAATTGTATTTTATGGGGTTATAGAACAATTATCCCTTTCAAATTTCGTAAATCGATTTTGGATGAATTACATAGGTCACTAATGGATATAGTCAAAACCAAAGGATTAGCCAGATCGTATGTGTGGTGGCCAAAAATGGATACTGATATTGAGAACATGATTGGGAATTGTGTCCATTGTCAGGAGCTTCTAGCCCTGAAAAATGTGCATTGATTCCGTGGGAACCTACCACTTCAACTTGGAGTAGGATTCACATTGATTTTGCTGGACCAATAAATAAATTTTATTTATTGATAATTGTAGATTCGTTTACGCAATGGGTTGAAGTTTTTAAAACAAAAGAAATCACAACAACGTTAACAATTAAATCATTGAGAGAATTGTTTTGGCGTGATGGACTTGTGGACACTCTAGTTAGTGACAATGGTCGACAATTTACGTCTAATGAATTTAAGGACTTCACAACTAAAAATGGTATCAGACACGTATTAACTCCGCCTGGACACCCAGTTACTAATGGCCAAACAGAAAATTTTGTCAAAACTTTAAAAAAATCAATTACAGCATCAATGAGTGCAAACAAAGATCGTGATTTTGATTTGATTTTAAATCAATTTCTTTTTGATTATAGAAATGCTAAGCATTCTACTACTGGCGAAAGCCCTTCGTAATTATTCTATGGCAGAATGCTAAAATCTCGATTTAAAAAAAAACGTAGAAAATCATAGAGGAAATATAAAAATTTCGTTGGACAAAAATGAGTTTGTTTATATTCGTGATTATCGAGACCCAAACCTATTATTAAGAAGCAACTTGGTCCTAGATCGTACGTATGTATTCAAACGCAAAATAATAAAGAAATTAAACGTCATACTAATCAAATGCTAAAGAAACAAACTGAAAGCGATGCTGATTTGGGTTCTGAGCGGCGTGGTGGAGAGAAGGAATCAGATCCACAAGAAAAGAATATCATGAAATTAAGACCACGAATAGATGGCAAAGTAGTTAAGTAAAATTTGTGTTCATCGAATTTATAAATTTAATCATATTATCATAATATTTAGTAAATACTGCTTTCATATTGTAATCCGTATAAACATGTATATCGCGTTCTAAGCTTAAGTAGGGGCGTGACGGATATTCGATAGTTATCGAACATATTTTGTATTCAGTCGATAAGTCTTATTATTGTTATTAGTATTAATTAAATTGTACACACTGAAATTGAATCGGAACGAATAATAAATAAACATTCCGAAAATTGAAATAAGCGTGCATACACTACAATAAATAACCCGTTTTCTGACAAAAAAGCACAGAAATCGGATTTTTTGACCGATTAGCGCTATGGAAGCTATATGATATAGTCATCCGATTTCAATAAAATTTGGAGTTATTAAAAACTTATACTGAAAACTGTCTTGTGCTTAATTTGGTTCCGATTGATTCATAAATAACCCGTTGTAGCCAGAAAAACAAAACGCAATCACACTCAGTTCGGCACCACTTTATTTTTCAACTGCTTGGCTCTAGTGCTGGCGATCGACTGACTATCACGCTCTCGCGAGCCACGCACTCACCCTTATTTATGAGAGTGGCGTGAGCAGTTACATTTAAAATACTACAGCCGTCCTGCTACAATTGAAAAACTGCCGGTGCATTCTTCAACCCCATTGGCATTCGCATGAATTCGAACTGCCCTAACGGTGTCATGAATGCCGTATATTTAATGGAGTCCTTGTCAACAAATACATGAAAGTAACCATGTTTTAAATCTAATTTTGAAAATATAGTTTTATTTACCAACTAATCTAGTAAATCGTCAATCAAAGGCAATGGGTAATTGTCTTTTATCATTGTCTTATTAAGTTTCCTGTAGTCCACACATAGGCTTAGGTCTCCCGGTTTTAAATCTTCTAAATTTAATTTTATTTCACATTTTATTTCTGGTTCATTTGGGCTTTCTTTATTAACATAACTGTCTTCTATAATTTTGATAAATTTATATCTAACATTCTGATCTATTTGTTCGCCAATCCTGTACTCAACAGATTCATCCATTATATCAATGTTACCTAATTCTTTTTCAACTGAATTAATTTCTAACTGGTACTCACTAACATCATTACTAACTTCTGCTCTTCTTTGCTCCATAATAATTTCCCTAACAATATCACTAATTCTTTTGCTTTCTTTACCATCATCATTCACTTTCTGATCGTTCCTGTTAATCGCGTTTCTAACTATCTGATTATTTCCACTAACAATGCCACTAACTGTCTGTTCATTTCTTCTAACCACATCACGAACAATTTTTTTATTTTTACTAACATTTTCTTTTTCATTAATTTTTTCCAACGTAACCAATTTCAAGGTATCCAGATTAAAATTTTTATATTACATGCTTCCCTTCCCAGAATTACGTCATGACTCATAGACTTGTTTGCCACGATAACTAAATGAAAATGTATTTTATTCAAAATTTTCAAAATATAACATAGTATTTTTCCATGAGTTTCCAAATAACTCTTATTTAATCCGTGATACACATTTAGAAGTGGTACCTTAATAATATTCTTAGGAATTTTAGAAATTTTAATAAACGAAATCGGGCTCCCCGTGTCTATGAGGCATTCTGTAATTAACTTGCTATACGGTCCAACAATTCTTCTTCATCTATGTTAATCTCATTGGCCAGCATCAATTTGTCATCCATATAGCATCCGAAACTTTCATGTCTCTGTCAAGAGCGAGATTCAAATTTGCGTCTTGCCTCCAACTTGGACGTCTTCTCACCAAACGTTGTTATGAGTTGAGTGCACAATTCCTCCACTGGCATTAGGACTCTTTCTGGATTTGCATGCAGCCATGTGTTTGCTTTGCCTTTTAACTTGCTAACAAACAACATTTTTACGAACTGGCCATTTATGCCATAGATATTGGCAATATTTTGCATTTGCATAATCCATCTGCGCGCACATGTGTCACCATTTAACTCGCTCAACACATCTATTGTCATTCGCAAAGAAATGTCACTAATTTGGTTGCAGTTCTGAGTCAATTTTGGTTTGTTCACATTGCCATCATCATTGCCATTTGTGGTTTCACGCCCAGGGTTGCCAGTGCCACTCTTGCAGATCTTGTTGACGGAATTGCCATTGCTGATATTGCATTCGGCGGTGCCACTATATTCGCCAATGGTTCCACTTTTTCCGCCCTTGCTTACTTTGCTATTGCGGCCCTCGCTGTTTTCTATGGCTCCGTCTGCATTGTTGTTGCTGACTTCAGCTTCATTTATCCCGTATTGCTGTTGTTGTTCTTCGCCGGCGTCAGTATACATTTCTTGACAATTTTCGCTTTGTTGCGTTTCGCTTAATTTTTGTAGAGTTTCATTTGGCAACTCACTTATGCGAATAATTAATTCTTCTTTAGTGCCTGTGGTAGGCTTTTTTAACACATCTACCCACCTTTTTAACTGTACCACTGACACATTTTCGAAGTTCATTTTAATACTTTGTCTTTTTAAGCGTGTTCATCCCACTTCTGATATTGTAGCCAGAAAAACAAAACGTAATCACACTCAGTTCGGGTCCACTTTATTTTTCAACTGCTTGGCTCTAGTGCTGGCGATCGACTGACTATCACGCTCTCTCGAGCCACGCACTCACCCTTATTTATGAGAGTGGCGTGAGCCGAGAGAACGGATGCCAACCGCTCTCAGCATAGCCGTTACATTTAAAATACTACAGCCGTCCTGCTACACCGTTTTCTGACAAAAAAGCACAGAATTCGGATTTTTTGACCGATTAGCCCTATGGAAGCTATATGATGTAGATGTCGAATTTTATTAAAACTTTCCACAGCTGCTGAGTATTTGAAAGTTCACATTGTTTCTTAATTTGAACAAAATATCTTTAAAGATAAAGAAATTATGACGTTAAAATAATTTTTGCATTTTCGATCGGCCCTATGGGAGCTCTATGTTGTCCGATCAGATCGAAACTTCACATCCTTATTGAAAAAATGTATCAGATTTTCCAACTGCAAACTTTCGTAATAATATGATAAACAAAAAAGTTATGACCTATAAACTTTTTCCTTTTCTTGAGGTTGTTGTGGTTTTATACTTTTTATTCCGAACCTAAATCGAATATTAAAAAAATATAATAAACTTAATCTAACCTGTAGAACAAATGATTATTAGCAACAAATCGGAACTTTCTAGGCCTTACCATCACTGAGAACGAGGTGTTCATACAGACGGACAGACAGACAGACAGACAGACAGGCAGACAGACATAGCTAGATCGATTTCTCTAGTCACCCTGATCATACTTTAGGTAACTTTGGGGGGTCTCCGACGTCTCATACATTTGACAAACTTAATATACCCTTGTACCTTACAGGGGTACAGAGTATAAAACTAGTAGCCATCACTAAAAGTTGCGAAACCGGCAAGGAAACGCAATTCGACCGACACTCGCCCCAAGTGGAAATTTAAGCGACACCAATTCCATCTTATCCTGGTCATATATTACATATCGATCTATACAATACCCAAGGCGAATTTGTTCTCTACGCAATAAAAAAATTTTTGAAATATGTCCAAATTAAATTATTAAATTCTAAAGCCACAGAAGACCTCATATACCCCTTGAGAGAAATTATGATTGCTTTCGGAATACCGACGCTAGTTGTAATGGACAATGACAAATCACTGAATTCAGCCCCCATTAAATTTCTATTAAAAAAGCAACTCAAAATAAAAGCTTTCACAACAGCTCCATATTCTTAAACCAGCAACGGACAGGTAGAAAGGTTTCACTCTACCCTACGGAAATCATGAGATGCTTACAAAAGGATGAGGGACACGAAAATTTCAAGGAATTCATACTAAAAGCAGTAGAAGAGTACAACCAATCCATTCATTCAACTATAAAGAAAAGGCAAATAAACGTTTTCTTCGCACAGAAGAAAATTAGTGGCCCCACAGAACTAGAAAACGAATGAAAGATAGTAAGCGAAGCCATAGAAAGAAAACAATAAGAAGACAGGCAATATCAAAATAAAAAGAAACAAGGGGCTTTGCCCTAATTGATCGCTTCGCTCGCAATCCTACCGCCAGTGGGGTGCGTGGAAATTTGTGGACGGGATGAGATCAGTTTTTCTAGAATACTTTTCTATTCCTGGACTAACTTCGGGCTTTCCCGAAATTATAATACACTGTACCGCTGAAGACTGCAAAAGTTTTTTAAATTTTTGCAAATCTATTTTTATTTTATTTAATTTTTTTTTGGGTGAGTGGGGGGATGGGGTAGTTGGAGTTTTTCGGCGATGATTTCCAGATCACCATATCAAATAATTCTGCCCTTTCGCGTGTCCTATTGATACTATACACAAAATTTCATAGCTTCAGCTTTTATAGTTTGCGAGATATTTCAGATTAAGCAATTAATGAATGCTTGCGACTGGTCCGATTTCTGGTCCGATTTTACTGATCTTGGTATCAAACGAAAGGTATTGTAACGAAATTGACCCTCTGGTTGTCTGGGTTTTCGCCACTGGTGGCCGAGCGGCCAGAGCGCTACTTCTGCGCTTTGTCCAATCGAGTAATAACGGGCTCGTAGTTTTCCCAGAGTCTTCTTCACACCGAAATGGCCTCCAGTGACAGAGTCATGGGCCTGTCGTAGCGCCTCAGCTTGCATGGATCTCGGGACTACGGTTTCTGTCCATCCATTCCCATCCGTGCTCACAATAGACTGAGTTGGGTCGGTCGTTTGCTATTGGCTGAAGTCGGTAATCTGGATCTGTCATTCAGTTCGGCTTTCTCGCATAGGCGACATTCACCACAAGGTCGACGGGAAAGACCGTCCGCATTTCCGTGATGCTGGCCGCTTCCATGCTGGATATCCATGTTGTATTGCTGTAAGGGCTCAATCCAGCGGGCGAACAGGCCTTCGGGCTCTTTAAAATTGAAAAGCCATCGCAGAGATGAGTGATCCGTTCGAAGAAGAAATTTCTTTCCAAACAGATAGTAATGGAAATGCTTTATAGCAAGTACGGCTACTAGCAATTCCCTTCGCGTGACGCAGTAGTTGCCCCCTGCGGCGTTAAACGTTTTGCTGTAGTATTCCAATACGCGCTCATGGCCGTTCTGGATCTGACTCAAAACAGCACCTGCCCCATGGTTGGACGCATCGGTATCCAGGATGAAGAGAACAGTGGGATCCGGAAATCCAAGAATGGGTACTTCAGTTAGCTTCCTTTTTAGAAAGCGAAACGCAGTTTGAGCCGAAATAGACCATTCAAACTTTCGACGGGCTTCAGTCAACTCGTGTAATGGGCGGGCTATTGTTGAGAAGTCGGCGATGAACTTTCGATAATAAGAGCATAGGCCGATGAACGATCTCACATCCTTCTGGTTACGGGGGGAGGCCAGTCCACAACTTTACTGGTTTTATCAGGACAGGCTCGCAGGGCGTTGTGGCTGACAATGTATCCTAGGTATTTGCTCTTCGGCCGTGCGAGAGTGCATAATTATGTCATCTAAATAGACCAAAGTTAATTTTTAAGCGACACCGCTGAACAGTCCATATATCAGACGCTCAAAAGTTGCTGGTGCGTTAGTGAGGGCGAAAGGCACGACGTTAAATTCATAAAGGCCTGCGTCGCAAGTAAAGGCAGTCTTTGGGCGAGATGCTTCATCCATTTCCACCTGCCAGTATCCACTTTGAAGATCCATAGTATAGCGATAGGGCTCGCCGAGCCGGTGTCGATGATCTGGCGCGTCATGTCGATGCGTCCGGAGTCTTCATCGTTTTCAGCAAACACATGAGGAGGTGGTGCAATGGCAGTTAAACCTCGACTGGTCCCTCTGGAAGATTAGCTGGTTCGCTGTAGGCGACTGGTTTCTTCAGACTTCTGATTTCCCGTTGGTTAGGGATAACTTTCACCGTCTCTACTTCTCCCAAGATCGTGTGTGATGACAAGCGACGTTCCGCCGAGCTTAAGTTTAGCACTCTCAAAGTGATGGTGCTAGTCGAAGTATCCACAAGAGAACTGCCAAGAACCATGTCGGCCGGTAGTTGACAGGATTGGCTGGGAGTCGGGAACAACAAGAGACACCGTACAGGGCGTGGTGGGCAATCGGCTTTTAATCTGACGTCTATTTAGTAATGAGACGGATGCGCCTGTGTCAACCACGATGAGAAGCAGTTGTCCGTGTAAAAAAAACAACACAGTGTAAACTCTGACCACCTAGTGCAGAAATAGTGTACGTAGGTTTTGTTTGTGGGCGAAGTGCTTCTCCTTGCCGTCATCTGCAACGTGTTGATTCGGCGAGGGATTATTAATCCGTTTCCTAACAAACGGTATTTCCGGGGCGCGCTCGGCTAATGGCGATTCATCAAACAGCAGGGCCAACGTCGATTTTTCCGGTAAAGGGGACTGGGAAGCATTGGAGTTGGGCCCTATGGTTGGCGGCACATTTAAAGCAAGATACTCGACCGGAGCTGATGTCGGAGATGTGATGACCCTGGCGTCGCGCAGATCGTTTTTGCGAATAGGCGACAGATCGATGGACGTGGGTACCTGGGTGACCTCTACCTTTGGAGAGAGAGGACAGCTTCCTGGCGGTGACATCTCCAGTGACAAGGATTTTGTATTCCGTTGTCTGCCTGGGTCGGGGGTCAATCATGTAGCGTTTTTATCGCCATCTGGTGGGCCTACGTGGATTTTCCGGCTGGGCAGCATATCGGCACTTCCTTTTAGGGACGGCTCATCAAACGACGACACCTGGATGGCTTCAACCTGTGGAGAGGGGACACCAATTCCTGGGGGTGGCTTATCGGCCGGATTCACCCGTAGGGGCCTATAGTTGATCTCGACGACATTGTGGCTGCTCTACCAGACCTCTTGACTGGCTTATCACTGGGCAGTCTTCAAAGGTGAAGGAAGAGGCTCGGGGAGCGTACGCATTCGGGGGCTTTCTGGGTTATCTGCCAGCTTCCGTCCCGAGAAACTGGCGGATTTTAGTTTTCCGGGTGTGGTGCGGGCAAAACAAATAGCTGTCCGCTAGTTGATTTGCGATGTCTACTTCTTCTGGGTGAAGTAACGTTTGTGGTGCGCTGAGTGGTTACATTCAAAACAGTCCCACCTGGACGACGTCTACATTGAGCTTCAATTCGGGTGGCCATTTCGAGGGCATCGCCAAGAGTAGCTGTATTGCTAGAGAGAATGGGAATCAGATAGTTAGTCTCCCGTATGCCATCGATGAAACGCTGAACCAATATGTGATTATAGGTAGCTGAAGGCAATTCGCCGAAAAACTAATCAGCCCAATCGATCCAAATCACATGCAAAGTCACTCAGGGTCTCTTTCGGTCCCTGTACGCGATTATGGAACAGATGATATCCGGTTTGCGTACTCACAGCGAAATGGTGGCAAAGTTGTGTAAAATCGCTGGGCTCTTCCACGCAGGCTTATACACAACTTCCGGCATTTTTTTCGCTCGGACCAGTTATACTCCTCGGCCATGTCGTCCAGTAAACGTTGAAATTCGCGCCATGGTGTGCTGCCGTCATACAATGGGGGCGGCTCTATGTCAGTAGTGTCCCAACAATTCCGGGGTATAGATTCCGGGATATGGGTATGGTGGTGTCGCCGCAGGTCTCTCCCACCAGTATACGTCGTTCCGGTATGGATTCACGGAAGAATCGGTTAGAGGGCATGACTTTTGGCGGTGCGGTCAACTGAGGTTCATTGGTGCTAACACTACGTGGCGTGCTATATGCCACGCCCGTGCTTGGTGCTGGTGCCGTTGTGGTCGCCCGAAGATCGGCGATAGCTTCGGTTGGTAGCGCGGAGCGATCCATACTAGACAGTAATGTTCGTTCTAAAGATGACCACAACTGATCAAATCGTTTATTGAAAGAACGATTCATGGCATCCATTTTTAGTTGCATCTGCGAGTCCAGAGCGTCCATTTTCTTCTCGATGTCGTCAAGAGGCATCTCTCTGCGTCGACGAGCTGCTTTTTTAGACATTGTAGGTGGAATTTTTAGGAATCCACTTGTATACTCCACACCTAACACAAATGTAACGAAATTGACCCTCTGATTGTCAGGGTTTTCGCCACTGATGGCCGAGCGGGTGTTTCTGGTGTGGGGGAGTGCCTGCTAAGTGCGCCCGCTGACGCGTTTATGGTCACGATAGAGGGTCTTTATTGATCACTCTTCTTAAAAACTCGTGCTTGCACATCCAAGCTCAAACTCTACCGGAAATTAATTAATGACAGACTCCCAAGCCCTTCTTTTTCGGCATAACGCCGGTAAGTGACGGCTGTCACTTTTAAACCAGAGTTACAGCGCGATCAGCTGTTTTCGAACGATTACAGAATTGCATCTGCTTTCGTTACAGTATTTTTATTGCGCATATTTACTTGGAACTAATAAATACTGTCAGTTTAAAGCTGTAAAAAGTACAACGCTCTGAAGTTATAATTTATTTTAGAGGGGGGTGGGGAGCTCCATCGAAAAAAAATTTCCAACCAACATTTCCTTTTCAAAAGGTCAACATACTGACCAAATTAGCTTACCCTTGCTCTTTTAGTCTTTGAGATATTTGAGATTATTCAAATATTAACCAATGGATCTCCTGGAGGGGGGGGGGGGGGGGGGAGGTCAGATCAACATAAAAAAAACTTACCTGTCTTATGCTTTATAGATTCTTCACACAAAATTTGATAACTCTAGCTTTTGTAGACGGACAGACGATTTGTTTAGTCACCCTGATCTTATTGTGGGTAACTTTGGGGGGTCTACGACGTCTCCTTCTGTGTGTTACATACATCCACAGCTTTCCAGTATACCCATTCCCTTCGGGTACAGGGTATAAATATATAATAACTTCCGAACATACTAGAGCACAAAGAAACCCAGTAGAAAACAAATCTCAGATTCTTACCAAAAATGATTAAAAAAAAAGTAGCCATCACCAAAAGTTGCGAAACCGGCAAGGAAACGAAATACGACGGACACCCTCCCCAAACGGAAATTCAAGCGACACCAATTCCATCATATCGACTTATACACTACCCAAGGCGAATTTGTTCTCAACGCAATAAATAAATTTTTGAAATATGTCCAAATTAAATTAATAAATTCTAAAGCCACAGAAGACCTCATATACCCCTTGAGAGAAATTACGAAATTCGGAATACCGAAGCGTCCGTGGAAAATTGTGGACGGGATGAGATCAGATTTTCTATAATACTTTTCTATCCCTGCACTAAATTCGGGCTATTCCGGAGTTAAAATACCCTGTACCGCTGAAGCCTCGGTTCGCTAGCAATTCAACCCCCTGTGGAGTGCGTGGAAATTTGTGGACGGGATGAGATCAGTTTTTCTATAATACTTTTCAATCCCTGGACAAAATTCGGGCTTATTCGAAATTAAAATACAGTGTACCGCTGAAGGCTGCAAATGTTTTTACATTTTTGCAAATCTATATATTTCTGTTTTTTTTTTTTTTTTTTTTTTGGTGGGGGTATGGGGTAGTTGGGGTTTTTTGGCGATGATTTTCAGATCAAGAACGCAAATAAACTTGCCCTTTCGCGTGTCCTATTGATACTATACACAAAATTTAATAGCTCCAGCTTTTGTACTTTGCGAGATATTTGAGATTAAGCAATGAATGAATGCTTGCGACTGGTCCGATTTCTGGTCCGATTTTACTCATCTTGGTGTCAAACGAAAGGTATTTTTATTGCGCATATTTATTTGGAACTAATAAATACTGTCAGCATAAAGCTGCAAAAAGTACAGCGCTCTGAAGTTATAATTTATTTTAGATCGTGGGGGGGGGGGGGGGGGTGGGGAACTCCGCTGAAAAAAATTTTTCACCCAACATTTCCTTTTCAAGAGTGACCTCTGACCAAATTTGCTTACCCTTCCTCTTTTAGAATTTGAGATATTTACGATTATTCAAATATTAACCAATGTCGGATCAACATAAAAAAATAAACCTACCTGACCCATCCCTTATAGATTCTTCACACAAAATTTTTAGTTTCTGTGATCCTTGCGTTCACACAGACGGACACACGGACATGATTTCTCTAGTCACCCTGATCATATTGTGCGTAACTTTGGGGGGTCTACGACGTCTCCTTCTAGATGCTACATACATGCACAGTTTTCTAGTATACCCTGTCCCTTCGGGTACAGGGTATTAATATATAATAACTTCCGAGCATACTAGAGCACACAGAAACCCAGTAGAAACCAACATTCAGATTTTTACCAAATATTGTTTCCCAAAAATGATTAAAAAAATAGTAGCCATCACTAAAAGTTGCGAATCCGGCAAGGAAACGAAATACGACCGACACTCACCCCAAGTGGAAGTTCAAGCGGCACCAATTCCATCATATCGACCTATACACTACCCAAGGCGAATTTGTTCTCAACGCAATAAATAAATGTTTGGAATGTCCAATTTAAATTAATAAATTCTAAAGCCACAGAAGACCTCATATACCCCTTGAGAGAAATTATGATTGCTTTCGGAATACCGACGCTAGTTGTAATGGACAATGACAAATCACTGAATTCAGCCCCCATTAAACAACTCAAAATAAAAGCTTTCACAACAGCTCCATATTCTTAAACCAGCAACGGACAGGTAGAAAGGTTTCACTCTACCCTACGGAAATCATGAGATGCTTACAAAAGGATGAGGACACGAAAATTTCAAGGAATAAATACTAAAAGCAGTAGAAGAGTACAAGCAATCCATTCATTCAATTATAAAGAAAAGGCCAATAGACGATTTCTTCGCACAGAAGAAAATTAGCGACCCCACAGAACTAGAAAACGAATAAAAGATAGTAAGCGAAGCCATAGAAAGAAAACAATCAGATGACAGGCAATATCAAAATAATTGCCCCTAATTGCTCGCTTCGCTCGCAATCCTACCGTAAGTGGGGTGCGTGGAAATTTGTGGACGGGATGAGATCAGTTTTTCTAGAATACTTTTCTATCCCTGGACTAACTTCGGGCTTTCCGGAAATTAAAATACACTGTACTGCTGAAGACTGCAAACGTTTTTTAAATTTTTGCAAATCTATTTTTATTTTATTTTATTTATTTTGTTTTTTGGGTGAGTGGGGGGATGGGGTAGTTGGAGTTTTTTCGGCGATGATTTCCAGATCAACATTTCAAATAATTCTGCCCTTTCGCGTGTCCTATTGATACTATACACAAAATTTCATAGCTCCAGCTTTTATAGTTGGCGAGATATTTCAGATGAAGCAATGAATGAATGCTTGCGACTGGTCCGATTTCTGGTCCGATTTTACTCATCTTGGTGTCAAACGAAAGGTATTTTTATTGCGCATATTTACTTGGAACTAATAAATACTGTCAGGTTAAAGCTGCAAAAAGTACAGCGCTCTGAAGTTATAATTTATTGTAGTGGGGGGGGGGGGGGTGGGGAGCTCCGCTGAAAAAAATTTTTCACCCAGAGGTCAACATACTGACCAAATTTACTTACCCTTGTTCTTTTAGTCTTTGAGATATTTACGATAATTCAAATATTAAGCAATGGCTCCCCTGAGGGGAGGGAGGTCGGATCAACATAAAAAAAATAATCTTTCCTGTCCCATGCCTTATAGATTCTTCACACAAAATTTGTAGTTTCTGAGATCCTCGCGTTCATACAGACGGACACACGGACATGATTTCTCTAGTCATCCTGATCATATTGTGCGTAACTTTGGGGGGTCTACGACGTCTCCTTCTGGGTGTTACATACATCCACAGTTTTCTAGTATAACCTTTCTCTTCGGGTACAGGGTATAAATATATAATAACTTCCGAACATACTAGAGCACAAAGAAACGCAGATGTGCGGTTCAGCAGTAAATAATTAAATATTTAAATTGTTTATTTTGGCGCCTCTCGCCTGAACAGCTGTTCTTTGTAATATCAATTTCTAACACTGCATAATGCATGCGTCAATTGTGCGTTTGTTTTTGATCAGTCAGTCTTCGTTTTGCACTCTGGCTCTTCGCACAGCTCGCACTGTTTTCGTTTGTCACGCAGACTAACTCGCAACCATTCTAATCCATCCACTAATTCGCATACATACATTCGAACATAAACGCATACATACGCTCTCGCATAACTGCATTCTCGCTTGTAAACATATTGTACATAAAAAGCTAAACCAAATTAAATTATAAACTAAAATAAGAAATATCTTTTGTGTTTTATTTCTTAAAATTCGACCAAGTGCTATCAAAAAAGCTTGTTAGCCCAACATTTTGGTGACCCCGACGTGATTTGTTTCACCACTTGTTGTTTAATTTTGCGTAAATCAAAATCGCTTATTTATTGCTGCGCTTGAGACAAACTTGTCGCCGTCGGTAAATAAACACAGTTATCGTCGTTCTAACTGTTAGTTATTTCTATTCTCTCGTTTTTAATTGCTGTGCAACTGCATTGACTTTACCGTGCGGTACATTAAGTACAGTTTTCGCTTATTATGGAAGGCTCCACTAATGATGCCGAAAACCAGATGCTCTTTTTAAAGAGAAAAACAGTTTGACAGTTCAAAGTATTGTATTCAAACTTTAGCAAATCATCTATTGAAGCTTCGGATTTCGATCAAATTGGCAGTGATGTGCGTGAATCGTTTAATGATCTTTCGGTTACCTTTGGCAATTGTGTTCAACGTGAAATTGCCAAGCGTAACCCAACCAATCCAGCCTGCTCTACATTTATGGTGGATCCCAATACTGCAGCTAGTAGTCTGATACCCCCGGGCTCGGCTGTAGCTAGATCTAGAGCTGTGCCAGCAATACCGCCAATTATATTGCCTACGTTTTCTGGTGGTTAGACTGAATGGGCCGAATTTTACTCGATGTTTGCCACAGTGATTGATAATCACCCGGAGTTAACAACCATTGAAAAACTACAGCACCTGCGGCTCTCGTTAAAAGATTCTGCGCTGGACACCATATGTTCATTGGAAAAAACAGAGGCTAATTATTCTATCGCATTAAATTTGTTACAAAAACAATTTGATAATCGCCGTTTAGTCTTTCAGGCACACATCGTTAAATTGCTGGTGCTCATGAAAGTGGAAAATGGTTCGGCTGGACCACTTCGAGAACTTTCTGATAAGTTCAATGCACACATTCGTGCTCTCACCAGTCTGGGCAACATGGAACAAGTAGCTGGATACAAATTTTATTGCAGAAGCTGGACCCAATCTCTCAATCAAGGTGGGAAGAGAAGCTCGAAGATCCATCATTTAAAAATATGATTCCATCGTGGGAGCAAATAGCCACGTTCTTGGAGCAGCGAATCAGGACGCTTGTAAGCGTGTATTTTGCCATGGGAACAAAGACATATAAAATTAAGCCAACAAAAACCCCGCTAGTAGTCACTAACCCGATTCCGAATCCTGTTGACTGTGCATTGTGTGGAAATCATGACCATACCATTCAAAGATGCCCTGGATTTTGGAATTTGTCGCCTTCACTTCGCTTAAATGAAGCCAAGAAGCTTGGCTTGTGTATCAACTGCCTGAAAAAAGTCCATGTATTGCGAAATTGTAACTCCGGATCTTGTCGAGTGTGTGGTCATAAGCACAACACCCTGTTACATTTAAATGGCTCTCATAATTCCCAACCTTGCTCTTCTAACTCGAATGTTGCAAACCCTCAAATTGCTTCGACGCCAGCCGTCTCTACTTCTCTTGTAGCTAAAAATAACAGCAATGATGTTGTGCTACTCGCCACAGCAATGATTTTAGTAAAAAATCGCGTTGGTACATTAGTTCCCTGCCGTGCCTTGTTGGATGCTGGATCCCAAATTCATTTGATTACATCTCGATTCGCACAACAGCTCCAACTCAAGAGAAGGCAATCCTTGGAAGGAATTTCTGATTTAGGAAATTCTCCGTTTACTACAAATGGATTCTGTGTTGATGTAAATTTGCAATCTCAAAACTCGGATTACTCGACCGTCATCTCGGCAGTATTAGCTCTTGTCAGCACTGATAGCCAGCCCAGAGTCCTTTCAATATCTCGAACTGAAAAATACCAGATCCCATTTTTTACAAGCCGCAGCGTATCGACCTCCTAATTGGAGCTAGCTTGTTTTATGACCTTCTGTGTGTCGGCCAAATCAAGTTACTACCTGGATTGCCTCTAATTCAAAAAACAACTTGGATGGATCGTAGAAGGAGGTGGTTCGCTTTCTGTCGGCGTTTCCCTTGTCGCAAACCGTGCATTGGCTGAAGTCCAATCTGAATCCAGTAATCAAATCGATGCTGTACTTCGCCGATTTTGGGAAATTGAAAGTGTTCAAGAACTTGTCATCCACTCAACAAAGGAAGAACTTGGCTGCTAACAGCATTTCTTGGAACATTTTAAAAGGTTATCATCTGGAGAATACTCTGTTCGGCTTCCTCTAAAGCTTAGTCTCGACCAAATGGGCGAATCGTGTCAGCAGGCGTTTCGGAGATTTTTGTTGCTTGAAAAAAGGCTTCAGCGTAATGAACAATTAAGGTCCCAGTATCAGGAATATTTGGATTTAGGTCATGTGTCTCCTGTATCTTCGCAAAATCTTTGTAAATATTTCTTGGCTCATCATTGTGTGCTAAAAGAGGAAAGCACAACCACTAAACTGCGCGTCGTTTTGACGAGTCTGCAACAACCAGTACCGGATATTCTCTGAATGACATTTTGATGGCTAGACCCACAATTCAGCAAAAACTCTTCAACATTTTAATTCGCTTTCGCACCTTTGCTGTTGCTCTTACAGGAGACGTCGGAAAGATGTATCGCTATATTAGAGTCAGCCCTCCAGATAATTATCTCCAATGCATATTGTGGCGAGATTCTCCTCAGTCTGACAGCAGTGTGTTCAAGTTGGACACAGTAACTTATGGTAAAAAACCCGCTTTGTTTCTTGCTGTTCGATCAATGCAGCAACTATCCATAGATGAGCAATTATCATATCCAATTGGTGCCAAAATTCTTTGTCGTGACTTCTATGTAGATGATATTATATCCGGTACGTCGTCTGTAGAAGAAGCCATAGAAGTACTTCAACAAACTAAAGGTATTCACGCTAAAGGTCGTTTTGAACTGAGGAAATGGAGCTCGAGCCATAGTAACGTTCTTTATGGAATTCCCGAAAAAGATAAAGAGTCATTTTTGAAATTCGAAGATGGAAGCGACATTACAAAAACTTTGGGACTTGCTTGGGATCCTACGACAGATCAATTACTTTTTTCTTTTGTACCCGCTCAACAAACTTCGAAAACATGCAAAAGAACAATATTATCTGCAATCGCTCGATTTTACGACCCACTCGGATTGATCGGCCCTGTCATATTAAAGGCTAAAATTTTTATTCAGCTGTTGTGGAAGGCTAAGTTGGATTGGGACGAAAGTCTACCACTAGGATTGGATACCGCATGGCAGGATTTTCGAAACACCTTCAGTTACGCCCCGCGTATTTCATTTCCTCGTTTTGTATTTGCTCGAAATTCTGAAGTAGAGGTACATGGGTTCTGCGATGCAAGTATCAATGCCTACGGCGCCTGCATATATGTTGTCTCAAAGGGAAAAAACTCCATCTCAACACTCTTATGTTCGAAGTCCCGGGTAGCTCCGGTAAAGACGCTTACAGTACCGAAACTTGAACTTTGCGCTGCTGTTTTTTTATCCCAACTCATAAGTGAGATATCAAAAATGAATCTTTTTTCTGGACCCTTTCATTGTTGGTCGGATACATCAATTTGCCTGTCCTGGATACGAGATGAGTCTTCAAGCTACAATGTTTTTGTTGTCAATCGCATTGCTGTTGTCCAGGAACTCACTTCTGATTTTGAGTGGCATTACGGGCCAACAGCTTTAAACCCAGCAGACATTCTATCGAGAGGTGCCATTCCCCTGTTAATTACAGATCCTAATGCTGATCCAATAGTGAAATGCAAATACGTTAACTCATTTCCTGCAATTCAACGGGTATTTGCAAATGTCTACAAATTCATTCACGGGATTCGACACCCTGGTCTCCGGATTTGGCACATCTACCTTGGTTCTCTGATCATTTATCGGAACATTCAGAAGAGCTGTCTACATGAGGAGATAAGAGACATAAAGTTGAAAGTTGCCGTTTCTGGATGGATTTGGCATTCTTCGTGTTGGTGGACGCTACACTAATTCAACTCTTCCCTACGAGACTCGGCATCCTATTATATTGCCTAAATTACATCCCATCACGGCTGCAATCATTACTCATTTTTACAATAAAAACCTCCACGCTGGACCCTGAGCGCTATTGGCAGCCATCCGGCTCTAATACTGGCCAGTCGGTGGCCGGAAAACGGTCTCTAAAATCGTCAACAGATGCGTAAGATAGAGCACGTAATGGCTGATCTGCCAAAAGAGCGACTTGAGGGAATCTGAGCATTCGACACGACTGGTATCGACTTCTGTGGTCCATTCTTTTACAAACCGGAAATTCGCAACAAGGCTCCTGTAAAATCGTACATATGCGTTTTTATTTGCTTCGTCACAAAGGCTGTTCATCTTGAGTTCGTCAAGGATCTTTCAACTCCTGCTTTTATCAATGCTCTGAAACGATTCATCTGCACTCGAGGAAAGCCACGTCAGATTTGGTCTGATAACACTACCAATTTTGTCGGCGCAAGAAATGAACTCGCTGAATTGAAAAACCTCTTTCTCAGTAATGGTCATCAGAAAACAGTTCTGCAATTTTGTTTGGCAGACACTATCGACACAATCCCACCTCGCTCGCCTCACTTTGGCGGCCTTTGGGAAGCGGCAGTAAAAACCGCAAAACACCACTTCTATCGAGTTCTAGGATCGGCTGTATTAGGATCCGAAGAGCTCCGTACCCTTGCATGCCAAATTATGGCAGTAATTAATTCTCGACCGTTACTTCCAATTTCATAAAATCCAGAAGATCTCGATTTTTTGACAACGGCCCATTTTTTAATTGGTGGTCCGCCTTCTATATTCGCTGAGCCTGATGTCACACACCTTAATTTCAATCGACTGGATAGTTGGCAACGGGTGTCCTACATGCAGCAAGTTTTTTGGTCTCGTTGGCGAGAAGAATATCTAACCCTCCTGCAAGAGCGTTGGAAATGGCGCTCACAGAAGCCTGAACTGACCATCGATGATCTCGTCCTTATCAAGGATGAAAATCTACCTCCGCTTAAATGACCTCTGGCACGAGTGACGGAATTAATCTCTGGATCTGATGGTGTTTCGCGAGTGGCAATACTCAAAACATCCAACGGCTACATCAGGCGAGCTATCAAAAAGCTGTGCCTGCTTCCCCTTAAGGATTCTGTTGAAGCTCATCCGTTCAACGGGGGGAGTATGTTCGGTTCAGCAGTAAATAAATAAATATTTAAATTGTTTAATTTGGCGCCTCCCGCCTGAACAGCTGTTGTTTGTAATATCAATTTCTAACACTGCATAATGCATGCGTCAATTGTGCGTTTGTTTTGATCAGTTAGTCTTCGTCTTGCACTCTGGCTCTTCGCACAGCTAGCACTGTTTTCGTTTGTTGCGCATACTAACTCGCAACCATATACTAATTCGCATACATACTTTCGAACATAAACGCATACATACGCTCTCGCATACCTGCATTCTCGCTTGTAAACATGTTCAGGAACGGAACCTGATCACTAGTTCGTAAGAAATGAACGTCACATTAGTTCGTAAGAGATGAATAAAGTTCTGTACACAATAAGACTTGAATCAGTGTTGACCATAATTGCTGGTCATTCGAGCCGGGATTTTGATTTGATTTATTGGTATTCAGTTTGGTTAAGTTGGTCACGATGGATCAACTTAAACGGCTTCTGCAATCACGAAGTCGACTTCAGGCAAGCCTCACGCGGACTCTGTCGACCGCTGAGCAGCTTCAACATGGAATAGACACATCGGCCGTAGAGGCAATGATCGTTAGACTTAAGGAGGTTTGGAACGAGTTCGAACGTCTAGGAGACGATATTGCGATGCTGGACCACGTGGAAGGGTATGTCGACCCTGCAATTGATAATGAGGTTTATGAAGGGAAATACGTGAAGGCCCTAGCGCTGCTATTTGCCCTTAGGCAATCTTGTTTGCCTACAACGTCATCAAAGTTAGTGGAAAGACACGCGCTCGCACAAGGCGACGCATTTTCATAATTGATACAACAGCAAAGAGAATTCTTCGAACGCATGGCTGCGAACGGTGTAGCAGAAAGTACCAGTACACGCGCCGGCGCTACGGCGCCACCCAGAGAAGCAGAGTTACCGAAGATACACATCAAACCATTTGGCGGTAAATACGAGGAATGGGCGGCATTCAGAGAATTGTACGAGAGCGCTGTGCATAACAAGGAACATATGGGAAAGGTACAAAGATTCCACTATTTCAAATCGTTCCTCGTTGATGAAGCTGCGAATTTGATACGTCATTTGCCGATAACAGAGGCGGCATACGACTCTGCGTGGATTCGATTAATCAAGCATTACAATCGGCCACGTCACATAGTAAACGCGCTTTTGGATAACTTCGATTTGCCTTCAATAACAACTCAATATGTGAAAGCATTGGTTCAAGTTTCAGATGGCGCAAATGAGATCATATCTTATTGAATAAGCTAGATCTGAAGTCGCGCCGCAAATGGGCGGTTGTTAGCCGCGATAAAGTATCACCAGATTTGGACGCGCGATGTGAGGAATTTGAACTCAGTCAAGGAGACTCACCATTCGGTTCACGTTTTTCAAAACAGAAGAAGGCAAAACGTGCATTGTTGACGGCTGACCGAGGTGGCTGTCAGAAATGTAAATCAACTGAACACGATCTTGCTGCTTGCTCAAAGTTTAAGGAGTTGTCGATCGAGCATCGTCGCACATTTATGAAAGGTAAACTCCTATGTTTCAATTGTCTCAAGCCCGGTCATTTGATAGCCAAATGTGGATCAGTTTACAACTGTATACATTGTGGGGGCCGGCATCATTCACTAATACACGTACAAGCTTCTTCATTGCAGACCAATCAGGGTCTCAACAATTTGTCAGGCAATGCGCAACACGGTCACTTGGACCACCTTACAGAGAAAGTGACAACGAGTCATATTGCACGATCACCATGCCAAGCTAACTTTATGCCACAAGGGCAGATGAAGAGCCTAGTCCCAACCGCAATAGTAGATGTACTAAACTCACAGGGTACATATACAGCAGTTCGCATACTCTTGGATAGTGGGTCAGAATTATCATACGTGTCAGAGCGCTGCATAAAGGCACTGGGCCTCAAGCGCACCCCTTCTCGGATACTCGTCTCTGGCATATCGTCGGTACAGGCTGAAACTACACGCGGATGCAGCATCCTGCATCTTAAATCACGACACAGAGAAAGTTGGTTAAAGTTGCAGTGCGCGAATTTAAGGTGGTAAAGCCGGAATACCCAGTGAAATTTGGCAAAATCCGGTGAAACTCACCGTGGACGCGCGTTTTTGTCGATTCGCGATCAAAACGAGGTGGAACGCGAATCACAGGAGTGCGGATGTTTTTTAATCGCATTAATTTGCAATTGCAAGTTTTTTTTTGGCGGGAGATTCAGCCCCAAAACAGCTGATAGCGCTGCCAACTTACTGCAGTGATCAAGTCTGAGTGGTGTTGCCATATCAAAGGCGCTGCCAGATTGGCGGTGGGAATTGCGCGCGCAATCACTAAAATTCAAATTAAAATTTGAATTTTCTTTGGTTTTTGTTTTCTTTTCTTCTATTGTTGGAGTGACCGATTATTAAGGGAAAAGGCATAGAGGTCGCGGACAGACTAATAATCATCCTCTCACCTATCCGGTGCCTAAGTAGAGGCTCTGGTGTCCGAGTTGAGGCGGAATAACCTCCATCAGTCGAGCTTAGGAGAAATCCATAGCCTACGTGGGACCCTTCTTAATCTCGGTACTCTAATCCTGCAAAAGGTTATCCATTGCTAATATCGCTAATGAATGGTCCTGCGGGGGATTCTGCCCCCAAATGCGACGACCCATTCAGGAGAAGCTCCAGGATGTCGAGGTCCCCCACGAGAGGAGTGGGAATTACGGTGCAGGGTACTGGAATCGCTGTGCCGGTGGTTGAGGGGGGAGAGCAATCGTGCTCCAACCCCTCAACAGAGATCCCTAGCAACAGCGGTGCCGGTGAGGTGGCTCGCTTAACCCCTGCAGCTACTAATCCTGCAAGCCAGAAGAAGACCAGCGACCTTATCAGCGTGCCGACGAAAAAAATAGCGCTAAAATCTCCACCTGGATCGCCAATACGGCCTCTTGACCTGTCGGCGTACCGTAACGAGGACATAAGAAGTATTTTGGGTATGATGAATACCAAAATAAATATGCTGCTATCTGCATTCGAGACGCAACGCCATGTCACCAAAGAAACCAAAGGCGCAATCAATGATCTGGCCGCTCTAAATACCAGAGCGATCCAATTACAGGAGGGTGACCCAAGAGAGACCTCCTGTAGGAGTACTGCTACCCAGACAGAGGGCCAGCCTATGAAGAATCGCGCACCGGTGACTAGCGCAAAAAGCGCTGCATTGAAGCAGCAATCAGTGAACCCTCTCTTAAGTAAGGCTTTCAAACCGGTGATCGCTACGCCAAAGGAGCCAAGTGCGCTTAGCTACGCGACCGTTGCCAAGGACGGCAGCAAAGTTGAGTGGTCGCAAGTAAAGCCTAAGCGCCTACGAAGGAAGCCAGAGGCGCTCATCCTGAAGAAGACGGGTGAGGTGTCATACGCAGACATGCTCCGAAAATTGAAATCGGAACCTGGCCTCAGTGACTTTGGCCAACATGTCAAAAAAATAAGGAGAACCCAACAAGGAGAACTACTGCTCGAGGTTACAAGCAAAGCCGCAGAAAGTGTGCCCCAATTCAGGGTGGTCATCGAAGAATCTCTAAAGGACATGGCGGCAGTGCGATCAGGCGCACAGAGAACCTTACTCTCCATCAGCGGATTGGACGAGGCAACGACAGCAGAAGATCTCCACAGTAGTCTAGTGATGCAGTTCAAGAACATCACAGTACTTCCTGACTCAGTACGAGGGCTGCGTAAAATGCGGGATGGCACTCAGATTGCGACGGTTACGCTAAGCCCGAATGATGCGATCACAGTCCTAAAATCGGGCGTAGTAACTGTAGGCTGGTTGCGGTGCCGCATCACTCAGGATGAACGCCCCACCAGATGTTACAGGTGCCTGGGCTACGGCCACCGAGCCCCCAGCTGCAAGGCGACCGATCGCTCTGACTGCTGTCTGCGGTGTGGCGAGCGCGGGCATAAAGCAAAAGGTTGCATAGCTCCACCAAAATGCTTGATCTGCAGCACCGAGGTAGACAGGAACCACACGACGGGTGGTTTCAAGTGTCCGACCTTCAAGGCAAATCAAAAAGGAGCTAAGAACCATCATAATGTCTGATCCAATCAACTTTATTCAGCTCAATGTCAACCATTGCGCAGCTGCCCAGAGTCTCCTAGCCCAGACAGCAGTGGAGCGCAACGTAGACATCATGCTACTTAGTGAACCCTACCACCAGGGTGGCGATGATCCGGATCTGATCCTTGACGATTCAGGTAAAGCGGCCATCAAGTGTTGCAGACCCCTCCATGTGCAGAATCTGGCGTCCTCGCCAATGCGTGGCATTGCATATGCAAGGGTCAAAGGTGTGCATATGTACAGCTGTTACGCACCACCTAGCGACAGCCATGATCAATTTGAGGAGATGCTCAACATGCTCGTTAACCATGCGAGAGGGCGCAGACCAGCGATAATAGCTGGCGACTTCAACGCCTGGGCAACCGAATGGGGCAGCCGCGCTTCCAACACCAGAGGGCGTGCAGTGATCGATGCCATGATACTGCTCGACCTGATACTACTGAACGACGGCCACAAGCCAACATTCAACAACGACAGGGGCACGTCATACATCGACGTCACCTTTGTCAGTAGAGGCTTAGTGGCGAACTCAAACTGGGCAGTCTCTGATGACGTAACGCTGAGCGACCATGCTTTGATCACATTCTGCGTACAGCCAATGGGTTCGGTGAGTAGATCGCGAAGGTGCACACACTCCCAGGCTTGGGATGTCAGGAAGATCGACAATGACATGCTCAAATACCAGATCGATACCCTAGTAATTGCTGATGGCCATGCAGAGGCAATGGCGGCTGACCTCATGAAGTTGCTGGTATCAACCTGTGACGCAACGATGCCTAGAAAGAGCAAGGCGATGCGAAAGCCTCCCGTTTACTGGTGGAATGACTCCCTACACCAGCTCCGCACGGAGTGCCACAGGGCTAGAAGACGAGCTCAGAGAGCCAGAGGTGATCCTAGTCACACGGAACTCATACAGGTGTTCAGAGCAAAGCGAGCAGAGCTCAAAAACGCAATCTCGGCTGCTAAAGCGCGCGTGTTCAGGGATCTCCTAGAGACCGTCGACGACGATCCCTGGGGCCTCGCCTACAAGCTTGTAAGCAACAAACTGAGGAGGAGAGTGGCTACTCCATCGGATGCTAACGAGATGGCCAACATTGTTGAGGAACTGTTTCCAAAGCAGTACACACGATGGCAGCCTCTAGTAGGTTTCCCTGCGCTCCCATTCCCGTGCGTATCGGTGAGCGAAGTTGTCGAAGCAGCCAAGCGAATCAAAGGCAACAAAGCTCCTGGCCTGGACGGTATACCGGGAGTAGTGATCAAGGCTGTTGCGCTGGCCAAACCTGAAATCTTTAGGGATACCTTCCAACAGTGCCTCGTTGAAGGAGTCTTCCCAAAGCGGTGGAAATCTCAAAAACTTGTATTGTTGCCGAAAAGCAAGGGACCGGCACACGGTATAGGAAATTACCGCCCGCTATGCCTGCTAGATATAGTAGGCAAGCTATTTGAGCGTATCCTGTATACTCGCATTGATGCAGTCACAGAAAGCTTCAATGGCCTGAGTAGCCAGCAATACGGCTTCCGGAAAGGTAAAAGCACACTTGATGCTCTCTCGGCGGTCGTTGACATAGCCAAAAACGCTCTCGATGGCGACAGATGGCTAGGCGGCAGGAAGGAGTACTGCGCAATTGTCACTCTAGATGTTAAGAACGCCTTCAACACGGCAAGATGGCCCAAAATCCTGGACGCCATGTGCAATATGGGTATCCCGGAGTACCTCCGGATCGCCGTTGGTAGTTACTTCAGGGATCGAGTACTCTGGTTCGACACGGAAGATGGACCGAGAAGCTATCAAGTCACGTCAGGTGTCCCCCAAGGATCGGTCCTCGGCCCGATCCTATGGAACATCATGTATGATGGGATCTTGAGAATCAGGAAGCCCATAGGATGTGAGCTGCACTGCTTCGCAGATGATGTGGCTATAACAGCGGTTGCCAAAACTACATCTGAACTCCAGGACAAGTGCAACGCCATGATCAGTTCGACCATCGACTGGCTGGAGAAGGCCGGACTAAAGATCGCGGAGCATAAAACCGAGGCGGTCCTATTGAGCAGCAGGAAGATGGTAGAGTGCATAAAGGTCTCCGTTAATGGTATTCAGGTGGTCTCAGCTGGATCTTTGAAGTACCTGGGTGTCCTGATAGACCACAGGCTATCTTTTAAGGAGCATGCTAACTACGCTAGCAGGAAGGCGAGCATTACATCTGCGTCCCTGGCAAGGCTCATGCCCAACGTGGGAGGTCCCAGATTGCCTGCTCGCAAATTGCTGGTGGCAGTTTCTAAAGCAACGCTGCTTTATGCGGCTCCTATATGGAGCAAAGCCTCGTACAAAGGGTCATACCTTAAAGGAGCTCGCTCGGTGCTGCGGACTATGGCCCTAAGGCTCGTTAGAGGTTTCAGGACAATATCCGAGGACGCATCCCTGGTTTTGGCAGGCTTAGCGCCCATTGACTTGGAAATAAGGGCTCTGGGCTTGACCCGAGATGGCGCTACTCGGTCAGAAGCTCATGAGTGGCTTATGGGTGAGTGGCAGGCCAGATGGCAAGCTTCACAGCGAGGGAGATGGACGTACCAGCTCATCCCAGGGATAGCGGAATGGTTGCAGTGCCAACATAAAGTGCTGGACTACCACCTCACGCAGTTCCTCAGTGACCATGGCTGTTTCCGGGCTTATTTGACTCGGTTCAAGCACTTGGACTCAGCTCAGTGCCTATACTGCACTGATGGGATTGAAACGGCGGAACACGTTTTGCTGCAGTGTCCCCGGTTCGCTGCGGAGAGAGTACGGCTAGGAGCCTGCTTCCCTGGTGCCCGGCTCAGCCCTAGAGGCTTGCTCTCCGCCATGTTGGCGGACAAAGACGCTTGGGAGCTGGGACATCGCATCATCATTAACATGATGAAGCGGGTCCGACTCGACGAGATGGCCAATCGAGCTGGTGGATGAATCACAATGCGTAAAATAGAAGAGGGAGTGCGTTCTGCATCAATCCTGCTCACCGACGCAATACCTTAACTGTCAGTACCGGTGAGCCCAATCAAGGACTGGAGAGCATACGGAGGTTGTTGTTTAGTACGTAGGCATAATTTTAAGTTATGAATCGTGCATGCCAGCTACGGACAGTAACTGGTATCTTTAGAAGATTTCATTTTCCTTCGTAATAAAAAAAAAAAAAAAAAAATCTTAAATCACGGTGTTCAGAACACAAGCTAGAAGTTCGGGCACACGTTCTCAGCAAAATAACGTCTGCACTATCAAGAGAAACACTCGATGCGACAGCTTTGTAAAGATTGGATGGAGTTCAACTTACAGACTCCATGTCCACCACTGTGGTTTCGGTGGATATTCTATTGGGCGTCGATTACATATGGACCGTATTGACTGGCTGTAAAAAGATGGACAGCCACGGAAACGTCATTGCGGTGTCCACTATTTTTGGATGGGTCATTACATCGATGCTTTCCCGACGGTCATTGACTGACACATCGCTCATATCAACCCTTGACATAGACCCTTCGCTCCAAAGGTTTTGGGAGCTGGAGGAGGTTCCTGGAAGTGTTGAATTGGATCCAGAAGATTCCAAGGTAGAGGAGCATTTTCGGAGCACGCACTCACGAGACGTTGGTGGAAGATACATAGTGGAACTCCCGTTCAAAGAGTCACTTCCGCAGTTTGCCGATACGCTGTCGGAAGCAACGACACGGTTCTACGCGGTAGAACGCCGTCTTGAAAGAAATGGCCTCTTGCGTGAACAGTACACGAAGTTTATGCGGGATTATAAAGGTTTGGCCCACATGCAGAAGCTGAACGCTGACCAGGTTGCTACACAGCACCAACAGACTTTCTATATGCCTCATCACCCAGTTCTCGGACAGAAGTTGAGGGTGGTATTTGATGGATCTTTTCAAGATTAAATGGGCCAATCGCTGAATGACGCACTTCACATTGGGCCAAGCATTCAAAGGAATTTGTTTGCGGTATGTTTGCGATTTCGAATTCATAAATTTGTCTTTTCCGCAGATATAATTAAAATGTTCAGGCAAATTTGGGTCACTGAGGACCACCGCAACTACCAAAGAATTGTATGGAGAGAACATCCTTCTGCTCCATTAGATCACTATCGGCTATGCACAGTCACGTATGGTACTGCCTATGTACCATATCTTGCAGTAAGAGTTCTGGAACAAATTGCGCATGACCACCTTGATGAATTTCCGAAAGCTCAAAAATTCTGTTAGAAGACTTTTACGTTGATGATGTCTTGACGGGAGCCAGCTCGGAGGAGGATTTATGTAGGCGTCGTGATGAACTGTTTGAGCTGCTGTCACGCGCGAAATTGGAATTCGGAAAATGGGTTTCATATAGTCAACGCATTGTTGATCAACCAAAAACTCAATCCACTGAAATATTCAACGATGCGAAAGATGCTGCTGTTAAGGTTCTAGGAATTTATTGGCATCCGGTACCAGACACGTTTTCATATAAGGTGTCTCTGTCAAAAGACAATAGCTGCACCAAAAGGATGGTGCTTTCCGATGTCTCCCGAATATTCGACCCACTTGGCCTCTTAGCGCCAGTGGTCGTCAACTTTAAGATCCTGTTTCAAGAGTTGTGGCTTCTTAACCTGAGGTGGGACGAGGAGCTACCAACACACGTGGCCGAACGATGGCACAGATATCAAGGTGATATCTCTCAAGTCGAGTGAATACTGATTCCCCGTTTCATAGGAAGTACGACTTGTCATTTGGAACTGCACGCTTTCTCAGACGCTTCTATAAAAGCCTATGCTGCCGCCGTATATAGCCGAGTGAGGCAGGCCGATCTACGTTATGTTGTCACCCTATTGGCTGCAAAAACACGTGTGGCTCCACTCAAGCAGCAAACTCTACCACGCCTGGAATTGTGCGGCGCACTTCTTCTGAGTCGTCTTGTCGCAGCAGTCAAGGCTACTCTTAATCAATTGGATATCACTGTGCACGCATGGTGTGACTCAACCATTGTACTGGCTTTGTTGTCACACGTGCCATCTACTCTGAAAACATTCGTTGCAAATAGGACTTCGGAGATTCTCGATGTCATCCCTCGAAAGCATTGGCATCATGTTGGCACAAAGGAGAACCCCGCAGATTGTGCATCTCGAGGCATGCAGGCCTCAGATCTGTTAAATTTTAATCTATGGTGGAATGGTCTACCTTGGCTAAGCGATTCAAATTTAGTCCACACTCTAATATCTCTTGCTTTATTTCAGACGACAAGGTCAAAGAGGAAATAAAGAAGACAGCGCTGATAAGTAAAGTAGAAGCCCAACCTGAGTCAACCTGTCTGGATCAGTTGGCACACCAGGTCTCCTCTTGGCTACGTCTGGTACGCATTGTGGCGTACGTGCTCAGATTTGGTCACCGATTCAAATATCCACAATCACGACCAAATAGCATTTTGTTGACGTTTGAGGAAATCAATACTGCACGTATAGTGTCATGCACAAACATTCCTCGCTAGAGATTGTCAGTCTCTACTCAACAAGACTTCTTTAGTTAGCAGCTCGAAGCTACACACGTTGGCACCATTTATCGACAAGCACGGCCTCTTACGGGTTGGAGGACGACTAAGCAACTCGGAGCTACCGGATCGAGTGAAGCATCCGATAATCTTACCGAGAGATCATCGCATAACGACACTTATTTTGGAGTACGAACATTGGGTGCACCTACATCCTGGGGTCACGGCTTTGTTTATGATTGTTCGACAACAATATTGGATTTTTGGAGCACGAAATCTAATTCGCAGGGTAACACACGATTGTCTGAAATGTTTCAGAAAACGACAACAAACAGCCCAACAATACATGGCGGATCTACCGGCTGTTCGTGTTCGTCAGGCCTTTCCGTTTTCTGTGATTACGCGGGTCCTATAACACTAAAGGTATACAAGGGACGCAATTCACGAAAAGAGAAAGGTTATACATCTGCCTCTTTGTTTGTCTGGTCACTTCCGCATTACATTTGGACCTGGCTACTGATCTTAGTACGGATACCTTCTTGGCTGCACTTCGCCGTTTCATAGTACGGCGTGGAAAATGTGCACACATTATCAGCGACAATGGCAGAAATTTTGTAGGTGCAAAAAAGGCACTTAATGAGATGCAACAACTATTGGCATCACAGCAACACAGGGAAGCCGTTTTCCAAGTCTTGGCGGCGGAGGGCATAAACTGGAGATTTATACCGCCGCATGCTCCACACTGGGGTGGAAAGTGGGAGTCGGCAGTTCGTTCTATAAAGCTACACTTAAACCGAGTTGTTTGAAAGGCAGTTCTAACATTCGAGCAAATGCACACTCTTCTGTCGCAGATCGAGGCAGTGGTTAACTCGAGACCACTTTTCGCTGCGTCAGACTCGGACCTGACGTACCTATCACCAGCACATTAACTAATAGGGCGCCCTTATACAGCCATTCCAGAAGGTGATCTTTCGCAGGTGCCAAGCAACCGACTGGATTACTGGCAGCAGTCTCAATCTATGCTGCAAGGCTTTTGGAAACGGTGGCATATGGAATACTTAACGACATTGCAGCAACGTCCAAAGTGGGGGTTGAAAACACCTAATCTTGCCATAGGAGATATCGTTTTTGTAAAGGAGTTTCGCGTACCACCAGCAGCGTGGCCGTTGGCAAAGGTCATCGCAACGTACCCGGGACCAGACGGGCTAGTTCGGGCAGTAAGGTTAAAAGCGGTAACTAGAGAGATGACACGACCAATTACCAAGGTCGCCCGACTACCAAATTCAGAAACGATGTTTCAGGGCGGGCCGGCATGTTCAGGAACGGAACCTGATCACTAGTTCGTAAGAAATGAACGTCACATTAGCTCGTAAGAGATGAATAAAGTTCAGTACACAATAAGACTTGAATCAGTGTTGACCAAAACATATTGTACATAAAAAGCTAAACCAATTTAAATTATAAACTAAAATAAGAAATATCTTTTGTGTTTTATTTCTTAAAATTCGACCAAGTGCTATCAAAAAAGCTTGTTAGCCCAACATTTTGGTGACCCCGACGTGATTTGTTTCACCACTTGTTGTTTAATTTTGCGTAAATCAAAATCGCTTATTTATTGCTGCGCTTGAGACAAACTTGTCGCCGTCGGTAAATAAACACAGTTATCGTCGTTCTAACTGTTAGTTATTTCTATTCTCTCGTTTTTAATTGCTGTGCAAGTGCATTGACTTTACCGTGCGGTACATTAAGTACAGTTTTCGCTTATTATGGAAGGCTCCACTAATGATGCCGAAAACCAGATGCTCTTTTTAAAGAGAAAAATAGTTTGACAGTTTGAAAGTATTGCATTCAACCTTTAGCAAATCATCTATTGAAGCTTCGGACGACTGCAACTTGTCAGCAACTCTAAAACGGATTCAATAAATAGTAGTTGCATTCGAAGAAGCCCATAATGCGCTGGAACAACTTGATTTCGATCAAATTGGCAGTGATGTGCGTGAATCGTTTGATGGTCTTTCGGTTACCTTTGGCAATTGTGTTCAACGTGAAATTGCCAAGGGTAACGCAACCATGCCAGCTTGACCTACATTTATGGTGGATCCCAATACTGCAGCTAGTAGTCCGATACCCCCGGTCTCGGCTGTAGCTAGAGCTGTGCCAGCCCTACCGCCAATTAAATTGTCTAAGTTTTCTGGTGGTTACACTGGGTGTTTACCACAATGGCTCGACAGGACCACTTCGAGAACTTTCTGATAAGTTCAATGCACACATTCGTGCTCTCACCAGTCTGGGCAACATGGAACAAGTAGCTGGATGCATCGTCGTGCACATTTTATTGCAGAAGCTGGACCCAATCTCTCAATCAAGGTGGGAAGAGAAGCTCGAAGATCCATCATTTAAAAATATGATTCCATCGTGGGAGCAAATAGCCACGTTCTTGGAGCAGCGAATCAGGACGCTTGTAAGCGTGGATTTTGCCATGGGAACAAAGACATATAAAATTAAGCCAACAAAAACCCCGCTAGTAGTCACTAACCCGATTCCGAATCCTGTTGACTGTGCATTGTGTAGAAATCATGAATGGTATAGATGGCCTGAATTTCGGAATTTGTCGCCTTCACTTCGTTTAAATGAAGCCAAGAAGCTTGGCTTGGTGGTCATAAACACAACACCCTGTTACATTTAAATGGCTCTCATAATTCCCAACCTTGCTCTTCTAACTCGAATGTTGCAAACCCTCAAATTGCTTCGACGCCAGCCGTCTCTACTTCTCTTGTAGCTAAAAATAACAGCAATGATGTTTGCTACTCGCCACAGCAATGATTTTAGTAAAAAATCGCGTTGGTACATTAGTTCCCTGCCGTGCCTTGTTGGATGCTGGATCCCAAATTCATTTGTTTACTTCTCGATTCCCACAACAGCTCCAACTCAAGAAAAGGCAATCCTTGGAAGGAATTTTTGGTTTAGGAAATTCTCCGTTTACTACAGATGGATTCTGTGTTGATGTAAATTTGCAATCTCAAAATTCGGATTACTCGACCGTCATCTCGGCAGTATTAGCTCCTGTCAGCACTCATAGCCAGCCCAGTGTCCCTCTCAATACCTCGAACTGGAAAATATCAGATAACATTCGTCTTGCTGATCCCATTTTATACAAGCCGCAGCGTATCGACCTCCTAATTGGAGCTAGCTTGTTTTATGAGCTTCTGTGTGTCGGCCAAATCAAGTTACTACCTGGATTGCCTCTAATTCAAAAAAGAACTTGGATGGATCGTAGAAGGAGGTGGTTCGCTTTCTGTCGGCGCTTCCCTTGTCGCAAACCGTGCATTGGCTGAAGTCCAATCTGAATCCAGTAACCAAATCGATGCTGTACTTCGCCGATTTTGGGAAATTGAAAGTGTTCAAGAACTTGCCATCCACTCAACAAAGGAAGAACTTGGCTGCAAACAGCATTTCTTGGAACATTTTAAAAGGTTATCATCTGGAGAATACTCCGTTCGGCTTCCTCTAAAGCTTAGTCTCGACCAAATGGGCGAATCGTATCAGCAGGCGTTTCGGAGATTTTTGTTGCTTGAAAAAAGGCTTCAGCGTAATGAAGTCCCAGTATGCCGCATTCATTCAGGAATATTTGGATTTAGGTCATATGTCTCCTGTATCTCCGCAAAATCGGCCTCTTTGTAAATATTTCTTGCCTCATCAACTGCGCGTCGTTTTTGACGAGTCTGCAACAACCAGTACCGGATATTCTCTGAATGACATTTTGATGGCTGGACCCACAATTAAGCGAAAACTTCTTAATTCGCTTTCGCGCCTTTGCTGTTGCTCTTACAGGAGACGTCGGAAAAATGTGTCGCTGTGTTAGAGTCAGCCCTCTAGATAATTATCTCCAATGCATATTGTGGCGAGATTCTCCTCAGTCTGACAGCAGTGTGTTCAAGTTGGACACAGTAACTTATGGTAAAAAACCCGCTTCGTTTCTTGCTGTTTGATCAATGCAGCAACTATCCATAGATGAGCAATTATCATATCCAATTGGTGCCAAAATTCTTTGTCGTGACTTCTATGTAGATGATATTATATCTGGTGCGTCGTCTGTAGAAGAAGCCATAGAAGTACTTCAACAAACTAAAGGCATTCACGCTAAAGGTCGTTTTGAACTGAGGAAATGGTGCTCGAGCCATAGTAACGTTCTCATTTTTGAAATTCGAAGATGGAAGCGACATTTCAAAAACTTTGGGACTTGCTTGGGATCCTACGACAGATCAATAACTTTTTTCTTTTGTACCCGCTCAACAAACTTCGAAAACATGCAAAAGAACAATATTATCTGCAATCGCCCGATTTACGACCCACTCGGATTGCTCGGCCCTGTCATATTAAAAGCTAAAATTTTTATTCAGCTGTTGTGGAAGGCTAAGTTGGATTGGGACGAAAGTCTACCACTAGGATTGGATACCGCATGGCAGGATTTTCGAAACACCTTCAGTTACGCCCAGCGTATTTCATTTCCTCGTTTTGTTTTTGCTCCAAATACTGAAGAGAGGTACATGGGTTCTGCGATGCAAGTATCAATGCCTACGGCGCCTGCATATATGTTGTCTCAAAGGGAAAAAACTCCATCTCAAAACTCTTATGTTCGAAGTCCCGGGTAGCTCCGGTAAAGACGCTTACAGTACCGAAACTTGAACTTTGCGCTGCTGTTTATTACAGATCCTAATGCTGATCCAATAGTGAAATGCAAATACGTTAACTCATTTCCTGCAATTCAACGGGTATTTGCAAATGTCTACAAATTCATTCACGGGACTCGACACCCTGGTCTCCGGATTTGGCACATCAACCTTGGTTCTCTGATCATTTATCGGAACATTCAGAAGAGCTGTCTACATGAGGAGATAAGAGACATAAAGTTGAAAGTTGCCGTTTCTGGATGGATTTGGCATTCTTCCCTACGAGACTCGGCATCCTATTATATTGCCTAAATTGCATCCCATCACGGCTGCAATCATTACTCATTTTCACAATAAAAACCTCCACGCTGGACCCTGAGCGCTATTGGCAGGCATCCGGCTCTAATACTGGCCAGTCGGCGGCCGGAAAACGGTCTCTAAAATCGTCAACAGATGCGTAAGATAGAGCACGTAATGGCTGATCTGCCAAAAGAGCGACTTGAGGGAATCTGAGCATTCGACACGACTGGTATCGACTTCTGTGGTCCATTCTGTTACAAACCGGAAATTCGCAACAAGGCTCCTGTAAAATCGTACATATGCGTTTTTATTTGCTTCGTCACAAAGGCTGTTCATCTTGAACTCGTCAAGGATCTTTCAACTCCAGCTTTTATCAATGCTCTGAAACGATTCATCTGCACTCGAGGAAAACCACGTCAGATTTGGTCTACCAATTTTGTCGGCGCAAGAAATGAACTCGCTGAATTGAAAAACCTCTTCCTCAGTAATGGTCATCAGAAAACAGTTCTGCAATTTTGTTTGGCAGACACTATCGACACTATCCCAGCTCGCTCGCCTCACTTTGGCGGCCTTTGGGAAGCGGCAGTAAAAACCGCAAAACACCACTTCTATCGAGTTCTAGGATCGGCTGTATTAGGACCCGAAGAGCTCCGTACCCTTGCATGCCAAATTATGGCAGTAATTCATTCTCGACCGTTACTTCCAATTTCAGAAAATCCAGAAGATCTCGATTTTTTGACAACGGCCCATTTTTTAATTGGCTGAGCCTGATGTCACACACCTTAATTTCAATCGACTGGATAGTTGGCAACGGCAAGTTTTTTGGTCTCGTTGGCGAGAAGAATATCTAACCCTCCTGCAAGAGCGTTGGAAATGCCGCTCACAGAAGCCTGAACTGACCATCGATGATCTCGTCCTTATCAAGGATGAAAATCTACCTCCGCTTAAATGGCCACTGGCACGAGTGACGGAATTAATCTCTGGATCTGATGGTGTTTCGCGAGTGGCAATACTCAAAACATCCAACGGCTACATCAAGCGAGCTATCAAAAAGCTGTGCCTGCTTCCCCTTAAGGATTCTGTTGAAGCTCATCCGTTCAACGGGGGGAGTATGTTCGGTTCAGCAGTAAATAAATAAATATTTAAATTGTTTAATTTGGCGCCTCCCGCCTGAACAGCTGTTGTTTGTAATATCAATTTCTAACACTGCATAATGCATGCGTCAATTGTGCGTTTGTTTTGATCAGTTAGTCTTCGTCTTGCACTCTGGCTCTTCGCACAGCTAGCACTGTTTTCGTTTGTTACGCACACTAACTCGGAACCATATACTAATTCGCATACATACTTTCGAACATAAACGCATACATACGCTCTCGCATAACTGCATTCTCGCTTGTAAACATATTGTACGTAAAAAGCCAAACCAAATTAAATTGTAAACTAAAATAAGAAATATCTTTTGTGTTTTATTTCTTAAAATTCGACCAAGTGCTATCAAAAAAGCTTGTTAGCCCAAGACTAGTAGATAACAAAACTTAGATTCTTGCCAAAAATGATAAAAAGAATAGTAGCCAAAAGTTGCGAGACCGGCAAGGAAACGAAATACGACCGACCTCCAAGGCAAATTTGTTCTCAACCCAATTTGTGAAATATGTCCAAATTATATTTATAAATTCTAAAGCCACAGAAGATCTCATATACCCCTTGAGAGAAATTATGATTGCTTTCGGAATACCGAAGCTAATTGTAATGGACAATGACAAATCATTGAATTTAGCCCCCATTAAATTAAAAAAAAAAACAACTCAAAATAAAACCTTTCACAACACCCCCATATTCTTAAACCAGCAACGGACAGGTAGAAAGGTTTCACTCTACCCTACGGAAATGATGAGATGCTTACAAAAGGATGAGGGACACGAAAATTTCAAGGAATTCATACTAAAAGCAGTAGAAGAGTACCACCAATCCATTCATTCAATTACAAAGAAAAGGCCAATAGACGATTTCTTCGCACAGAAGAAAATTAGCGACCCCACAGAAAATAAAAAACGAATTAAAGATAATAAGCGAAGCCATAGAAAGAAAACAATCAGAATACAGGCAATATAAAAATAATTGCCCATAATTGCTCGCTTCGCTCGCAATCCTACCGGCAGTGGAATGCGTGAAAATTTGTGGACGGGATGAGATCAGTTTGTCTGTAATACTTTTCTCTCCCAGGAATAAATTTGGGCATCCCCGAAGTTAAAATACCCTGTACCGCTGAAACCTCGCTTCGCTGGCAATCCAACCCCCAGTGGAGTGCATGAAAATTTGTGGACGGGATGAGATCAATTTTTCTATAATACATTTCTATCCCTGCAATAAATTCGGGCATTCCCGAAATTAAAATACCCTGTACCGCTGAAACATCGCTTCGCTGGCAATCCTACCGCCAGTGGGGTGCATGGAAATTTGTGGACTGGACTAAATTCGGGCTTTCCCGAAGTTAAGTACCCTTTACCGCTGAAGCCTCGACTCGCTGGCAATGCAACCCCCAGTGGAGTGCGTGGAAATTTGTGGACGGGATGAGATCAGTTTTTATATAATACTTTTCTATCCCTGGACTAAATTCGGGCATTCTCGAAATTAAAATACCCTATACCGCTGAAACCTCGCTTCGCTGGCAGTCCTACCGCCAGTGGGGTGCATGGAAATTTCTGGACGGGATGAGATATGTTTTTCGGGCTTTCCCTAAGTTGAAATACCTTGTACCGCGGAAACCTGGCTTCGCTGCCAATCCAACCCCCAGTGGAGTGCGTTAAAATTTATGAACGGAGTGCGTTAAAATTTGGGGACGGGATGAGATCAGTTTTTCTATAATACTTTTCACTCCCTGGCGTAAATTCGGGCATTCCCGAAGTTAAAGTATCCTGTACCGCTGAAACCTGGCTTCGCTGGCAATTCAAAACCCAGTGGAGTGTGTGAAAATTTGTGTAGGGGATGAGATCAGTTTTTCTCTGATACTTTTCTATCCCTGGACTAAATTCCGGCTTTCCCGGAGTTAAAATATTCTGTACCGCTGAAGCCTCGATTCGCTGGCAATCCAACTCCCAGTAGAGCGCGTGAAACGTTTATGAACGGGATGAGATCAGGTTTTCTATAATACTTTCCTATCCCTGGCGTAAATTCGGGCATTCCCGCAGTTAAAGTATCCTGTACCGCTGAAACCTGGCTTCGCTGGCAATCCAACACCCAGTGGAGTGTGTGAAAATTTGTGTAGGGAATGAGATCAGTTTTTCTCTGATACTTTTCTATCCCTGGACTAAATTCGGGCTTTCCCGGAGTTAAAATATCCCGTACCGCTGAAGCCTCGATTCGCTGGCAATCCAACCCCCAGTGGACCGGGTGAAACGTTTATGAACGGGATGAGATCAGGTTTTCTATGATACATTTCTATCCCTGGACTAAATTCGGGCTTACCCAATGTTAAAATACCCTGTACCGCTGAAGGACCGAGTCGCACCCCAGTGGGGTGCATGGAAACTTGGGGACGGGATGAGATCAGTTTTTCTATAATACTTTTCTATCCCTGGCGTAAATTCGGGCATTCCCGCAGTTAAAGTATCCTGTACCGCTGAAACCTGGCTTTCCTGGCAATCCAACCTCCAGTGGAGTGTGTGAAAATTTGTGTAGGGGATGAGATCAGTTTTTCTTTAAAACTTTTCTATCCCTTGACTAATTTCGGGCTTTCCGGAAGTTAAAATACCCTGTACCGCTGAAACCTCGCTTCGCTGGCAATTCAACCCACAGTGGAGTGTGTGGAAATTTGTGTGGGGGATGAGATCAGTTTTTCTATAAAACTTTTCTATCCCTGGACTAATTTCGGGCTTTCCAGAAGTTAAAATACTCTGTACCGCTGAAACTTCGAGTCGCATACCAGTGGGGTGCATGGAAATTTGGGGACGGGATGAGATCAGTTTTTCTATAATACTTTTCTATCCCTAGCGTAAATTCGGGCATTCCCGAAGTTAAAGTATCCTGTACCGCTGAAACCTGGCTTCGCTGGCAATCCAACACCCAGTGGAGTATGTGAAAATTTGTTTAGTGGATGAGATCAGTTTTTCTCTGATATTTTTCTATCCCTGGACTAAATTCGGGCTTTCCCGGAGTTATAATATCCTGTACCGCTGAAGCCTCGATTCGCTGGCAATCCAACCCCCAGTGGAGTGCGTTAAAATTTATGAACGGGGTGAGATCAGCTTTTCTATAATACTTTTCTATCCCTGAATTAAATTCGGGCTTTCCCGAAGTTAAAATACCCTGTACCCTGGCTTCGCTGGCAATCCAACCCGCAATGGAGTGCGTTAAAATTTGGGGACGGGATGAGATCAGTTTTTCTATAACACTTTTCTCTCCCTGGCGTAAATTCGGGCATTCCCGAAGTTAAAGTATCCTGTACTGCTGAAACCTGGCTTCGCTGGCAATTCAAAACCCAGTGGAGTGTGTGAAAATTTGTGTAGGGGATGAGATCAGTTTTTCTCTGATACTTTTCTATCCCTGGACTAAATTCGGGCTTTCCCGAAGTTAAAATACCCTGTACCCTGGCTTCGCTGGCAATCCAACCCGCAATGGAGTGCGTTAAAATTTGGGGACGGGATGAGATCAGTTTTTCTATAACACTTTTCTCTCCCTGGCGTAAATTCGGGCTTTCCCGGAGTTAAAATATCCTGTACCGCTGAAGCCTCGATTCGCTGGCAATCCAACCCCCAGTGGAGGGCGTGAAACCTTTATGAACGGGATGAGATCAGGTTTTCTATAATACTTTCCTATCCCTGGCGTAAATTCGGGCATTCCCGCAGTTAAAGTATCCTGTACCGCTGAAACCTGGCTTCGCTGGCAATCCAACCCACAGTGGAGTGTGTGAAAATTTGTGTAGGGGATGAGATCAGTTTTTCTTTAAAACTTTTCTATCCCTGGACTAATTTCGGGCTTACCCATTGTTAAAATACCCTGTACCGCTGAAACTTCGAGTCGCACACCAGTGGGATGCATGGAAATTTGGGGACGGGATGAGATCAGTTTTTCTATAATACTTTTCTATCGCTGGCGTAAATTCGAGCATTCCCGAAGTTAAAGTATTCTGTACCGCTGAAACCTGGCTTCGCTGGCAATCCAACACCCAGTGGAGTGTGTGAAAATTTGTGTAGGGAATGAGATCAGTTTTTCTTTGATACTTTTCTATCCCTGGACTAAATTCGGGCTTTCCCGGAGTTAAAATATCCCGTACCGCTGAAGCCTAGATTCGCTGGCAATCCAACCCCCAGTGGAGCGCGTGAAACGTTTATGAACGGGATGAGATCAGGTTTTCTATGATACATTTCTATCCCTGGACTAAATTCGGGCTTACCCAATGTTAAAATACCCTGTACCGCTGAAGGACCGAGTTCCACAGCAGTGGGGTGCATGGAAACTTGGGGACGGGATGAGATCAGTTTTTCTATAATACTTTTCTATCCCTGGCGTAAATTCGGGCATTCCCGCAGTTAAAGTATCCTGTACCGCTGAAACCTGGCTTTCCTGGCAATCCAACCTCCAGTGGAGTGTGTGAAAATTTGTGTAGGGGATGAGATCAATTTTTCTTTAAAACTTTTCTATCCCTGGACTAATTTCGGGCTTTCCGGAAGTTAAAATACCCTGTACCGCTGAAACTTCGAGTCGCTCCCCAGTGGGGTGCATGGAAATTTGGGGACGGGATGAGATCAGTTTTTCTATAATACTTTTCTATCCCTGGCGTAAATTCGGGCATTCCCGCAGTTAAAGAATCCTGTACCGCTGAAACCTGGATCCGCTGGCAATCCAACCCCAAGTGGAGCGCGTGAAAATTTGTGAACGGGATGAGATCAGTTTTTCTATAATACTTTTCTATTCCTGGAATAAATTCGGGCTTTCCCGGAGTTAAAATACCCACTACCGCTGAAACCTCGCTTCGCTGGCAATCCAACCCCCAGTGGAGTGCGAGAAAATTTGTGGACGGGATGAGATCAGTTTTTCTATAAAACTTTTCTATCCCTGGACTAATTTCGGGCTTTCCCGAAGTTAAAATACCCTGTACCGCTGAAACTTCGAGTCGCACCCCAGTGGGGTGCATGGAAATTTGGGGACGGGATGAGATCAGTTTTTCTATAATACTTTTCTATCCCTGGCGTAAATTCGGGCATTCCCGAAGTTAAAGAATCCTGTACCGCTGAAACCTGGCTTCGCTGGCAATCCAACCCACAGTGGAGTGTGTGAAAATTTGTGTGGGGGATGAGATCAGTTTTTCTATAAAACTTTTCTATCCCTGGACTAATTTCGGGCTTTCCCGAAGTTAAAATACCCTGTACCGCTGAAACTTCGAGTCGCACCCCAGTGGGGTGCATGGAAAATTGGGGACGGGATGAGATCAGTTTTTCTATAATACTTTTCTATCCCTAGCGTAAATTCGGGCATTCCCGAAGTTAAAGTATCCTGTACCGCTGAAACCTGGCTTCGCTGGCAATCCAACACCCAGTGGAGTGTGTGAAAATTTGTTTAGTGGATGAGATCAGTTTTTCCCTGATACTTTTCTATCCCTTGACTAAATTCGGGCTTTCCCGGAGTTAAAATATCCTGTACCGCTGAAGCCTCGATTCGCTGGCAATCCAACCCCCAGTGGAGCGCGTGAAACGTTTATGAACGGGATGAGATCAGGTTTTCTATGATAGATTTCTATCCCTGGACTAAATTCGGGCTTACCCAATGTTAAAATACCCTGTACCGCTGAAGGACCGAGTCGCACCCCAGTGGGGTGCATGGAAACTTGGGGACGGGATGAGATCAGTTTTTCTATAATACTGTAACGAAAACAGCTGATCACGCGAACCATACAGGGGGGCCATGTAACGAAAACAGCTGATCGCGCTCCAACCTGGGTTAAAAGTGACAGCCGTCACTTACCGGCGTTGTGCTGAAAAAAGAACGTCTTGGGGGTCTTTCCTTGTCATTAATTAATTCCGGAGATTTGGCATGTGCAAGCAGCGAAAAGAAGCGTGACTGAATAAATTAAAATCAACTTGCATCGGTGTTCTGTGCTTTCTTTTTGTTCGATCGTGGCTATAAACGCGTCACCCGGCGCGCTCAGAAGGCACTCCCCCACAACTAAACATCCGCTCGGCCACCAGTGGCGAAAGTCTCTCAAAGGAGGCACCAAATTTCGTTACAATACTTTTCTATCCCTGGCGTAAATTCGGGCATTCCCGCAGTTAAAGTATCCTGTACCGCTGAAACCTGGCTTCGCTGGCAATCCAACCCACAGTGGAGTGTGTGAAAATTTGTGTGGGGAATGAGATCAGTTTTTCTATAAAACTTTTCTATCCCTGGACTAATTTCGGGCTTTCCAGAAGGTAAACTACCCTGTACCGCTGAAACTTCGAGTCGCACCCCAGTGGGGTGCATGGAAACTTGGGGACGGGATGAGATCAGTTTTTCTATAATACTGTAACGAAAACAGCTGATCACGCGAACCATACAGGGGGGCCATGTAACGAAAACAGCTGATCGCGCTCCAACCTGGGTTAAAAGTGACAGCCGTCACTTACCGGCGTTGTGCTGAAAAAAGAACGGCTTGGGGGTCTTTCCTTGTCATTAATTAATTCCGGTAGGGAGATTTGGCATGTGCAAGCAGCGAAAAGAAGCGTGACTGAATAAATTAAAATCAACTTTCATCGGTGTTCTGTGCTTTCTTTTTGTTCGATCGTGGCTATAAACGCGTCACCCGGCGCGCTCAGAAGGCACTCCCCCACAACTAAACATCCGCTCGGCCACCAGTGCACTGGTGTGGCGAAAGTCTCTCAAGGGAGGCACCAAATTTCGTTACATTGGTGTCAGGTGTGGGGTGCACAAGTGGATTCCTAAAAATTCCACCCACAATGTCTAAAAAAGCCGCTCGTCGACGCAGAGAGATGCCTCTGGACGACATCGAGAAGAAAATGGATGCTCTGGACTCGCAGATGCAACTGAAAATGGATGCCATGGATCGTTCTTTCAATAAACGATTTGATCAGTTGTGGTCATCTTTAGAACGAACATTACTGTCTAGTATGGATCGCTCCGCGGTACCAACCGAAGTTATCGCCGATCAACGGGCGACCACGACGGTACCCGCATCAAGCACGGGCGTGGCACAAGCGGACCGCTATTTGTTTCGCCCGCACCACACCCGGAAAACTAAACTCCGCCAGTTTCTCGGGGCGGAAGCTGGCAGATAACCCAGAAAGCCCCCGAAAGCGCATGCTCCCCGAGCCTCTTCCTTCACATTCGAAGACTGGCCAGACTCATAAGCCAGTCAGGAGGTCGGGTAGAGCAGCCACAATGTCGTCGAGATCGACTAAAGGCCCGAATATTTTCCCTGCCGTATCAGAGCCCCTACGGGTGAATCCGGTGCCGTCCGATAAGCCACCCCCAGGAATTGGTGTCCCCTCTCCACAGGTTGAAGCCATCCAGGTGTCGTCGTTTGATGAGCCGTCCCCGAAAGGAAGTGCCGATATGCTGCCCAGCCGGAAAATCCACGTACGCCCACCAGGTGGCGATAAAAACGCCACATGGTCGACCCCAGACCCAGACAGACAACGGCCCTGCTGTTTAATGAATCGCCATTAGCCGAGCGCGCCCCGGAAATACCGTTTGTTAAGAAACGTGATACTAATCCCTCGCCGAATCAACACGTTGCTGATGACGGCAAAGGAGAAGCACTTCGCCCACCGCGGGATTAAGACGTCACCAGCAAAAGCTACGTACACTATTTCCGCACTAGGTGGTCAGAGTTTACACTGTTTTGTTTTTTTACAGGGACAACTACTTCGCATCGTGGTTGACAAAGGCGCATCCGTCTCATTACTAAATAGACGTCAGATTAAAAGCCGATTGCCCACCACGCCCTGTATGGTGTCTCTTCTTGGTCCCGACTCCCACCCAATCCTGTGCACAGCTAAGGCCACAGTGAAATTGAAGATCGCGAATCAGTTTCTTAACCCTGCTTTGATAACCTACGTCTGAGAGACGTGTGCTTTTTACATTTTTCGCTCTCTCTCGAGAGAGTATATTTTGAGCACGCTCGTTTTTTGGTTTTGCTCAGTCGTGTTCTGCAGCTTGACGGTGGTGGTCATCAAATTGTGGTAAGTTCTTTGTTTTCGGAGTTTTGGCTATTGCATACGTCCCAGAGACGTATGGTTATGTTTTGTGTGACTTTTACACTTCACATAAATCTATTTTTTTAGTTTGCTTTTGTTTTTTTCTTGAATTAAATCAAGTATAATGGATCAAAAGCAATGCTTAGATGATACACTCATTGCTGCACTTTTGCAAGGGGTTACAGACGATTCAGAATTGTGGGATATAAAGAGTGAGTCGGAAATTGAAGTATTTGAAGACGATGTTCAGAGCGACGTGGAACATATTGAAATTGAACTTGAACAATCCGGTGCAATTTCGAGTTTATTTGAAGACGATCAAACAACATCTACTGATTGTCATGTGTCTTCAAAAAGTCATATACGAACGTTCTCTGCGCCTAACATAAGAGCCAAAAATAAGTACTGCTGGAGTACCTCAAAAGGAAAAGATTCTGGCAAAGTTACCGCCATAAATATTATTCGAACGGCAAGAGGTCCTACTAGGACATGCAAATTACTATTTGAGCCGCTCTCATGTTTCAACTTGTTCTTTACCAACCAAAAGCCGTTATGTGGAAGAGAGTATATGAAAACTTTGTCTGAGTTATTAACATCACCTTGGAAAGAAAAACCATTGGAGACTCCTAGTTTGAGTAACATATTGAAACGCAACATTCAAAACGCATTGCCTGAAAAGCTCGAAAACGCCAATATTAAAAAAAGAGAAGAGCCGGAACCGAAAAAGAAGAGATATTGTTTTTATTGTCCCTCTAAAATAAGGCGCATGTCAAAAATGGTGTGCGTTAAATGCAATAAGCCTATATGCGGCGAACACAAAATGGATTTGTGCAAAACTTGTACTTAAATTGGAAATATTTTCAAACTTTTTTTAAATTTGTTAAATCTCATATGTATATAAGCTAGAACAGCAAGAAAAATGTGTTAATTTTATTTGTTAAGAAAACTACAGTTCCTATGAAAAAAGACTTAAATTTTTTGGTTTATTTTTTAATAAAAATGAATTTATTAATCTTTTGTATTTTAGTAAAATTAAGTTCTTAAATAAATGTTTTTAAATTCTAAGGAAATAAATAAAGAAACAAGCTAAGTTCAAGAATGGTGAATAAATGGATAAAAATGCTTTTAAAATAATGGAAAACATTGATACGTCTCAAAGACGTATGGTTATCTTTTACGCACCTCCTAGGAGGGTTATCAAAGCAGGGTTAAGCATGAGTTCCTGCTTACCGATGACAGCACTCCCAGTTTGTTGGGCCTGGATTTTCTACAACTACATCGTGCCCACGTGAACTTAGAAAGTTGGCGCTTAGAGTTTCCTTTTGGATACACACCCCTGTACGCCCCGGAAATGGTTCAGCCGAATTTGCTGTACACCCTAGAGCCCGTCACCGTGCCGGCATACAGTGATACGCATTTCCAGGTTGACTGTACTGCACAGGAAGCCACGCCGATAGCTCTTTTAGAGCGAGGAGTCCACTCTCAACTACCGGACGACATGGTTCTTGGCAGCTCTCTTGTGGATACTTCGACTAGCACCATCACTTTGAGAGTGCTAAGCCTAAGCTCGGCGGTGAAGACTCATCCCTGACCAACGCGAAATCAGAAGTTTGAAGAAACCAGTCGCCAACAGCGAACCAGCTTATCTTCCAGAGGCACCAGTCGAGGTTCAACTGCCATTGCAGCACCTCCTGGCAGACTTCAGCCATGTGTTTGCTCAAAACGATGATGACTCCGGATGCACCGACGTGACGCGCCACATCATCGACACCGGCTCGGCGAGCCCTATCAAGCAACGGCCTCGCCGAGTTCCGCTCTCTCGAAAGAACGAGGTCGAGAAATTTGTGTTGGACATGCTATCCCGAAATGTGATTCGCCCGTCCTGCAGCCCATGGGCCTCACCCGTCGTATTGATTAGGAAGAAAGATGGCACCACGAGATTTTGCGTGGACTACAGAAAGCTAAACAGTATTACCGTGAAGGACTCCTACCCACTTCCGAAAATGGATGACATCCTTACAACGCTATACGGATCCCGATGGTTCTCCACTATGGATCTTCAAAGCGGATACTGGCAGGTGGAAATGGATGAAGCTTCTCGCCCAAAGACTGCCTTTACTTGCGACGCAGGCCTTTATGAATTTAACGTCATGCCTTTCGGCCTCACTAACGCACCAGCAACTTTTGAGCGTCTGATGGATGGACTGTTTAGCGGTGTCGCTTGGAAATCAACTTTGGTATATTTAGATGACATAATTCTGCACTCTCGCACGGCCGAAGAGCATCTGACACATTTGAAGGAGGTTTTTGAACGATTATCGAGCGTAGGACTAAAATTGAGTCCAAAGAAATGCCACTTTTTCCGCTCGGAAGTCAAATACCTAGGACACATTGTCAGCCACAACGCCCTGCGAGCCTGTCCTGATAAAACCAGTAAAGTTGTGGACTGGCCTCCCCCCCGTAACCAGAAGGATGTGAGATCGTTCATCGGCCTATGCTCTTATTATCGAAAGTTCATCGCCGACTTCTCAACAATAGCCCGTCCATTGCACGAGTTGACTGAAGCCCGTCGAAAGTTTGAATGGTCTACTTCGGCTCAAACTGCGTTCGACTCTCTGAAAAGGAAGCTAACTGAAGCCCCCATTCTTGGATTTCCGGATCCCACAGGTCTCTGCATCCTGGATACCGATGCGTCCAGCCATGGGGCAGGTGCTGTTTTGAGTCAGATCCAGGACGGCCATGAGCGCATATTGGAGTACTACAGTAAAACGTTTAACGCCGCGGAGCGCAACTACTGCGTCACGCGAAGGGAATTGCTAGCAGCCGTACTTGCTACAAAGCATTTCCATCACTATCTGTTTGGAAAGAAATTTCTTCTTCGAACGGATCACTCATCTCTGCGATGGCTTTTCAATTTTAAAGAGCCCGAAGGCCAGCTCGCCCGCTGGATTGAGCGCTTACAGCAATACAACATGGATATCCAGCATCGCAGCGGCCAGCATCACGGAAATGCGGACGGTCTTTCCCGCCGACCTTATGGCGAATGTCGCCTGTGCGAGAAAGCCGAACTGAATGACCATCAGGATCTTCGAATATTACAGATTCAGATTACCGACTTCAGCCAACAGCAAACGACCGACCCAACTCTGTCTATTGTGAGCACCTGGCTGAAATCGGGCAAACGCCCGCCAAAACCTGCTATCTGGAGCGAAAGCGAAGAAACCAAAGGATATTGGCATCTTTTCGAGAAGCTGTTTCTAGATGAAGGCGTCGTAAAGATCACCACGAAAAATGGATGGACAGTAACCGTAGTGCCGAGGGCCCTGCAAGCTGAGGCGCTACGACAGGCCCATGACTCTGTGACCGGAGGCCATTTCGGTGTGAAGAAGACTCTGGGAAAACTACGAGCCCGTTATTACTGGATTGGACAAAGCGCAGACGTAGCTTTATGGTGCGCTCGTTGTTCGCAGTGCACCGCACGCAAAGGCCCTCATCGCCGCACAGTCGGAAAACTGCAGCCAAGTGCTGTGGGCGCCCCTTTTGAGCGCGTAGCAATTGACATTCTCGGCCCCTTGCCCACAACGTCCCGTGGCAACCGCTATATCGCTGTCATTATGTGCTACTTTACAAAATAGCCCGAGTGTATTGCGATCCCGGGTCAAACTGCAGAAACGGTAGCCAGAGCTTTGGTTCACGAGGTATTCTCTCGCTTTGGCACTCCTTTTGTACTCCACTCCGACCAAGGCAGGAATTTTGAAGCCGAATTGTTTAAAAGCTGCCTTCAATTACTTGGTGGGAATATCGCTCTGCTCCACACGAGTCCACTTGATTTTCACCGTCACGTTTACTGCTAGGTAGAGAAGTTCGCCTACCCACTGAACATCAGTTCAGTTCGGGAGACCAACGCCTGTATCGACGATGTACCCCGATTTTGTGGAGCGACTTCAAGAACAGCTCCGAAATGTTCATGATGTGGCTCGACAGAAATTGCAGGCCGCCGCTCAAGTCAACAAGCAACGTTGCGACCTTCGTGCGCACAGCGTGGTATTCGCTGAAAATCAAGAAGTCTGGTTATACGCCCCCATACGCAAAGTTGGTAGATGCCCTAAACTTCAATCTGACTGGATTGGCCCAGCCGTCGTAATTCGTCGCTACTCCGACCTGGTATATGAAGTGCGATTGCCTGGCAAGCGGACCACGAGGACAGTACATGTGAACCGGTTGGAGCCATACCATGGAACAACACCCGCTTTACTCGGCCAGGAGTCACGAGTCTTACAGGGGGGCAATGTAACGAAAACAGCTGATCACGCGAACCATACAGGGGGGCCATGTAACGAAAACAGCTGATCGCGCTCCAACCTGGGTTAAAAGTGACAGCCGTCACTTACCGGCGTTGTGCAGAAAAAAGAACGGCTTGGGGGTCTTTCCTTGTCATTAATTAATTCCGGTAGGGAGAATTGGCATGTGCAAGCAGCGAAAAGAAGCGTGACTGAATAAATTAAAATCAACTTTCATCGGTGTTCTGTGCTTTCTTTTTGTTCGATCGTGGCTATAAACGCATCACCCGGGGCGCTCAGAAGGCACTCCACCACAACTAAACATCCGCTCGGCCACCAGTGGCGAACGTCTCTCAAAGGAGGCACCAAATTTCGTTACAATACTTTTCTATCCCTGGCGTAAATTCGGGCATTCCCGCAGTTAAAGTATCCTGTACCGCTGAAACCTGGCTTCGCTGGCAATCCAACCCCCAGTGGAGTGTGTGAAAATTTGTGTAGGGAATGAGATCAGTTTTTCTATAAAACTTTTCTATCCCTGGACTAATTTCGGGCTTTCCAGAAGGTAAAATACCCTGTACCGCTGAAACTTCGAGTCGCACCCCAGTGGGGTGCATGAAAATTTTGGGGACGGGATGAGATCAGATTTTCTACAATGCTTTTCTATCCCTAGCGTAAATTCGGGCATTCCCGAAGTTAAAGTATCCTGTACCGCTGAAACCTGGCTTCGCTGGCAATCCAACACCCAGTGGAGTGTGTGAAAATTTGTTTAGGAGATGAGATCAGTTTTTCTCTGATACTTTTCTATCCCTGGACTAAATTCGGGCTTTCCCGGAGTTAAAATATCCTGTACCGCTGAAGCCTCGATTCGCTGGCAATCCAACCCCCAGTGGAGCGCGTGAAACGTTTATGAACGGGATGAGATCAGGTTTTCTATGATACATTTCTATCCCTGGACTAAATTCGGGCTTACCCAATGTACCCTGTACCGCTGAAGGACCGAGTCCCACCCCAGTGGGGTGCATGGAAACTTGGGGACGGGATGAGATCAGTTTTTCTATAAAACTTTTCTATCCCTGGACTCATTTCTGGCTTTCCCGAAGTTAAAATACCCTGTACCGCTGAAACTTCGAGTGGGGTGCATGGAAATTTGGGGACGGGATGAGATCAGTTTTTCTATAATACTTTTCTATCCCTGGCGTAAATTCGGGCATTCCCGCAGTTAAAGTATCCTGTACCGCTGAAACCTGGCTTCGCTGGCAATCCAACACCCAGTGGAGTGTGTGAAAATTTGTTTAGGGGATGAGATCAGTTTTTCTCTGATACTTTTCTATCCCTGGACTAAATTCGGGCTTTACCGGAGTTAAAATATCCTATACCGCTGAAGCCTCGATTCGCTGGCAATCCAACCCCCAGTGGAGCGCGTGAAAATTTGTGGACGGGATGAGATCAGTTTTTCTATAATACTTTTCTATTCCTGGAATAAATTCGGGCATTCCCGCAGTTAAAGTATCCTGTACCGCTGGAACCTGGCTTCGCTGGCAATCCAACCCACAGTGGAGTGTGTGAAAATTTGTGTGGGGGATGAGATCAGTTTTTCTATAAAACTTTTCTATCCCTGGACTAATTTCGGGCTTTCCAGAAGTTAAAATACCCTGTACCGCTGAAACTTCGAGTCGCACCCCAGTGGGGTGCATGGAAATTTGGGGACGGGATGAGATCAGTTTTTCTATAATACTTTTCTATCCCTGGCGTAAATTCGGGCATTCCCGCAGTTAAAGTATCCTGTACCGCTGAAACCTGGCTTCGCTGGCAATCCAACCCACAGTGGAGTGTGTGAAAATTTGTGTAGGGGATGAGATCAGTTTTTCTATAAAATTTTTCTATCCCTGGACTAATTTCGGGCTTTCCAGAAGTTAAAATACCCTGTACCGCTGAAACTTCGAGTCGCACCCCAGTGGGGTGCATGGAAATTTGGGGACGGGATGAGATCAGTTTTTCTATAATACTTTTCTATCCCTAGCGTAAATTCGGGCATTTCCGAAGTTAAAGTATCCTGTACCGCTGAAACCTGGCTTCGCTGGCAATCCAACCCACAGTGGAGTGTGTGAAAATTTGTGTAGGGGATGAGATCAGTTTTTCTATAAAACTTTTCTATCCCTGGACTAAATTCGGGCTTTCCCGAAGTTAAAATACCCTGTACCGCTGAAACCTGGCTTCGCTGGCAATCCAACCCACAGTGGAGTGTGTGAAAATTTGTGTGGGGGATGAGATCAGTTTTTCTATAAAACTTTTCTATCCCTGGACTAAATTCGGGCTTTCCAGAAGTTAAAATACCCTGTACCGCTGAAACTTCGAGTCGCACCCCAGTGGGGTGCATGGAAATTTGGGGACGGGATGAGATCAGTTTTTCTATAATACTTTTCTATCCCTGGCGTAAATTCGGGCATTCCCGAAGTTAAAGTATCCTGTACCGCTGAAACCTGGCTTCGCTGGCAATCCAACCCCCAGTGGAGTGTGTGAAAATTTGTGTAGGGGATGAGATCAGTTTTTCTATAAAACTTTTCTATCCCTGGACTAATTTCGGGCTTTCCAGAAGTTAAAATACCCTGTACCGCTGAAACTTCGAGTCGCACCCCAGTGGGGTGCATGGAAATTTGGGGACGGGATGAGATCAGTTTTTCTATAATACTTTTCTATCCCTGGCGTAAATTCGGGCATTCCCGAAGTTAAAGTATCCTGTACCGCTGAAACCTGGCTTCGCTGGCAATCCAACCCCCAGTGGAGTGTGTGAAAATTTGTGTAGGGGATGAGATCAGTTCTTCTATAATACTTTTCTATCCCTGGACTAAATTCGGGCTTTCCCGGAGTTAAAATACCCAGTACCGCTGAAGCCCCGGTTCGCTGGCAATCCAACCCCGGGATGAGATCAGTTTTTCTATAATACTTTTCTATACCTGGACTAAATTCGGGCTTTCCCGAAGTTAAAATACCCTGTACCGCTGAAACCTGGCTTCGCTGGCAATCCAACCCCCAGTGGAGTGTGTGAAAATTTGTGTAGGGGATGAGATCAGTTCTTCTATAATACTTTTCTATCCCTGGACTAAATTCGGGCTTTCCCGGAGTTAAAATACCCTGTACCGCTGAAGCCTCGCTTCGCTGGCAATCCAACCCCCAGTGGAGTGCGTGAAAATTTGTGGACGGGATGAGATCAGTTTTTCTATAATACTTTTCCATTCCTGGAGTAAATTCGGGCTTTCCCGGACTTAAAATACCCTGTACCGCTGAAACCTCGCTTCGCTAGCAATCCAACCCCCAGTGGAGTGCGTGAAAATTTGTGGACGGGATGAGATCAGTTTTTCTATAATACTTTTCTATCCCTAGACTAAATTCGGGCTTTCCCGAAGTTAAAATACCCTGTACCGCTGAAACTTCGAGTCGCACTCCAGTGGGGTGCATGGAAATTTGGGGACGGGATGAGATCAGTTTTTCTATAATACTTTTCTATCCCTAGCGTAAATTCGGGCATTCCCGCAGTTAAAGTATCCTGTACCGCTGAAACCTGGCTTCGCTGGCAATCCAACCCACAGTGGAGTGTGTGAAAATTTGTGGAGATCAGTTTTTCTATAATACTTTTCTATACCTGGACTAAATTCGGGCTTTCCCGAAGTTAAAATACCCTGTACCGCTGAAACTTCGAGTCGCACCCCAGTGGGGTGCATGGAAATTTGGGGACGGGATGAGATCAGTTTTTGTATAATACTTTTCTATCCCTGGCGTAAATTCGGGCATTCCCGAAGTTAAAGTATCCTGTACCGCTGAAACCTGGCTTCGCTGGCAATCCAACCCCCAGTGGAGTGTGTGAAAATTTGTGTAGAGGATGAGATCAGTTTTTCTTTAAAACTTTTCTATCCCTGGACTAATTTCGGGCTTTCCGGAAGTTAAAATACCCTGTACCGCTGAAACTTCGAGTCGCTCCCCAGAGGGGTGCATGGAAATTTGGGGACGGGATGAGATCAGTTTTTCTATAATACTTTTCTATCGCTGGCGTAAATTCGGGCATTCCCGCAGTTAAAGTATCCTGTACCGCTGAAACCTGGCTTCGCTGGCAATCCAACCCCCAGTGGAGTGTGTGAAAATTTGTGTAGGGGATGAGATCAGTTTTTCTCTAATACTTTTCTATCCCTGGACTAAATTCGGGCTTTCCCGGAGTTAAAATATCCTGTACCGCTGAAGCCTCGATTCGCTGGCAATCCAACCCCCAGTGGAGCGCGTGAAAATTTGTGGACGGGATGAGATCAGTTTTTCTATAATACTTTTCTATTCCTGGAGTAAATTCGGGCTTTCCCGGAATTAAAATACCCTGTACCGCTGAAACCTTGCTTCGCTGGCAATCCAATCCCCAGTGGAGTGCGTGAAAATTTGTGGACGGGATGAGATCAGTTTTTCTATAATACTTTTCTATCCCTGGACTAAATTCGGGCTTTCCCGGAGTTAAAATATCCTGTACCGCTGAAGCCTCGCTTCGCTGGCAATCCAACCCCCAGTGGAGTGCGTGAAAATTTGTGGACGGGATGAGATCAGTTTTTCTATAATACTTTTCTATCCCTGGAGTAAATTCGGGCATTCCCGCAGTTAAAATACCCTGTACCGCTGAAACCTGGCTTCGCTGGCAATCCAACCCCCAGTGGAGTGTGTGAAAATTTGTGTACGGGATGAGATCAGTTTTTCTATAATACTTTTCTATCCCTGGACTAAATTCGGGCTTTCCCGAAGTTAAAATACCCTGTACCGCTGAAACTTCGAGTCGCACTCCAGTGGGGTGCATGGAAATTTGGGGACGGGATGAGATCAGTTTTTCTATAATACTTTTCTATCCCTGGCGTAAATTCGGGCATTCCCGCAGTTAAAGTATCCTGTACCGCTGAAACCTGGCTTCGCTGGCAATCCAACCCCCAGTGGAGTGTGTGAAAATTTGTGTAGGGGATGAGATCAGTTTTTCTATAATACTTTTCTATCCCTGGACTAAATTCGGGCTTTCCCGGAGTTAAAATATCCTGTACCGCTGAAGCCTCGATTCGCTGGCAATCCAACCCCCAGTGGAGCGCGTGAAACGTTTATGAACGGGATGAGATCAGGTTTTCTATAATACATTTCTATCCCTGGACTAAATTCGGGCTTACCCAATGTTAAAATACCCTGTACCGCTGAAGACCGAGTTCGCACAGCCCAGTGGGGTGCATGGAAATTTGGGGACGGGATGAGATCAGTTTTTCTATAATACTTTTCTATCCCTGGCGTAAATTCGGGCATTCCCGCAGTTAAAATATCCTGTACCGCTGAAACCTGGCTTCGCTGGCAATCCAACCCCCAGTGGAGTGCGTGAAAATTTGTGGACGGGATGAGATCAGTTTTTCTATAATACTTTTCTATCCCTGGACTAAATTCGGGCTTTCCCGCAGTTAAAATATCCTGTACCGCTGAAACCTGGCTTCGCTGGCAATCCAACCCCCAGTGGAGTGCGTGAAAATTTGTGGACGGGATGAGATCAGTTTTTCTATAATACTTTTCTATCCCTGGACTAAATTCGGGCTTTCCGGAAGTTAAAATACCCTGTACAGCTGAAGCCTCGCTTCGCTGCCAACCCCCAGTGGAGTGCGTGAAACTTTTATGGACAGGATGAGATCAGTTTTTCTATAATACTTTTCTATCCCTGGACTAAATTCGGGCTTTCCCGAAGTTAAAATACCCTGTACCGCTGAAGACTTCGAGTTCCACCCCCAGTGGGGTGCATGGAAATTTGGGGACGGGATGAGATCAGTTTTTCTATAATACTTTTCTATCCCTGGAGTAAATTCGGGCATTCCCGCAGTTAAAATACCCTGTACCGCTGAAACCTCGCTTCGCTGGCAATCCAACCCCCAGTGGAGTGCGTGAAAATTTGTGGACGGGATGAGATCAGTTTTTCTATAATACTTTTCTATTCCTGGACTAAATTCGGGCTTTCCCGAAGTTAAAATATCCTGTACCGCTGAAACCTCGCTTCGCTGGCAATCCAACCCCCAGTGGAGTGCGTGAAAATTTGTGGACGGGATGAGATCAGTTTTTCTATAATACTTTTCTATCCCTGGCGTAAATTCGGGCATTCCCGCAGTTAAAGTATCCTGTACCGCTGAAACCTGGCTTCGCTGGCAATCCAACCCCCAGTGGAGTGTGTGAAAATTTGTTTAGGAGATGAGATCAGTTTTTCTATAATACTTTTCTATCCCTGGACTAAATTCGGGCTTTCCCGGAGTTAAAATATCCTGTACCGCTGAAGCCTCGCTTCGCTGGCAATCCAACCCCCAGTGGAGTGCGTGAAAAGTTTGTGGACGGGATGAGATCAGGTTTTCTATAATACTTTTCTATCCCTGGACTAAATTCGGGCTTTCCCAAAGTTAAAATACCCTGTACCGCTGAAGACCGAGCTTCGCACACCAGTGGGGTGCATGGAAATTTGGGGACGGGATGAGATCAGTTTTTCTATAATACTTTTCTATCCCTGGCGTAAATTCGGGCATTCCCGCAGTTAAAATACCCTGTACCGCTGAAACCTCGCTTCGCTGGCAATCCAACCCCCAGTGGAGTGCGTGAAAATTTGTGGACGGGATGAGATCAGTTTTTCTATAATACTTTTCTATTCCTGGACTAAATTCGGGCTTTCCCGAAGTTAAAATACCCTGTACCGCTGAAACCTGGCTTCGCTGGCAATCCAACCCACAGTGGAGTGCGTGAAAATTTGTGGACGGGATGAGATCAGTTTTTCTATAATACTTTTCTATCCCTGGCGTAAATTCGGGCATTCCCGCAGTTAAAGTATCCTGTACCGCTGAAACCTGGCTTCGCTGGCAATCCAACACCCAGTGGAGTGTGTGAAAATTTGTGTAGGGGATGAGATCAGTTTTTCTATGATACTTTTCTATCCCTGGACTAAATTCGGGCTTTCCCGGAGTTAAAATACCCAGTACCGCTGAAGCCTCGATTCGCTGGCAATCCAACCCCCAGTGGAGCGCGTGAAACGTTTATGAACGGGATGAGATCAGGTTTTCTATAATACTTTTCTATCCCTGGACTAAATTCCGGCCTACCAATGTTAAAATACCCTGTACCGCTGAAGGACCGAGTTCCACCACCAGTGGGGTGCATGGAAACTTGGGGACGGGATGAGATCAGTTTTTCTATAATACTTTTCTATCCCTGGCGTAAATTCGGGCATTCCCGCAGTTAAAATACCCAGTACCGCTGAAACCTCGCTTCGCTGGCAATCCAAACCCCAGTGGAGTGCGAGAAAATTTGTGGACGGGATGAGATCAGTTTTTCTATAATACTTTTCTATTCCTGGAATAAATTCGGGCATTCCCGCAGTTAAAGTATCCTGTACCGCTGAAACCTCGCTTCGCTGGCAATCCAAACCCCAGTGGAGTGCGTGAAAATTTGTGGACGAGATGAGATCAGTTTTTCTATAATACTTTTCTATCCCTGGACTAAATTCGGGCATTCCCGCAGTTAAAATATCCTGTACCGCTGAAACCTGGCTTCGCTGGCAATCCAACCCCCAGTGGAGTGTGTGAAAATTTGTGGACGGGATGAGATCAGTTTTTCTATAATACTTTTCTATCCCTGGACTAAATTCGGGCTTTCCCGGAGTTAAAATATCCTGTACCGCTGAAGCCTCGATTCGCTGGCAATCCAACCCCCAGTGGAGTGCGTGAAAATTTGTGGACGGGATGAGATCAGTTTTTCTATAATACTTTTCTATCCCTGGCGTAAATTCGGGCATTCCCGCAGTTAAAGTATCCTGTACCGCTGAAACCTGGCTTCGCTGGCAATCCAACCCCCAGTGGAGTGTGTGAAAATTTGTGTAGGGGATGAGATCAGTTTTTCTATAATACTTTTCTATCCCTGGACTAAATTCGGGCTTTCCCGAAGTTAAAATACCCTGTACCGCTGAAACTTCGAGTCGCACCCCAGTGGGGTGCATGGAAATTTGGGGACGGGATGAGATCAGTTTTTCTATAATACTTTTCTATCCCTGGCGTAAATTCGGGCATTCCCGAAGTTAAAGTATCCTGTACCGCTGAAACCTGGCTTCGCTGGCAATCCAACCCCCAGTGGAGTGTGTGAAAATTTGTGTAGGGGATGAGATCAGTTTTTCTTTAAAACTTTTCTATCCCTGGACTAATTTCGGGCTTTCCGGAAGTTAAAATATCCTGTACCGCTGAAGCCTCGATTCGCTGGCAATCCAACCCCCAGTGGAGCGCGTGAAACGTTTATGAACGGGATGAGATCAGGTTTTCTATGATACATTTCTATCCCTGGACTAAATTCGGGCTTACCCAATGTTAAAATACCCTGTACCGCTGAAACTTCGAGTCGCACCCCAGTGGGGTGCATGGAAATTTGGGGACGGGATGAGATCAGTTTTTCTATAATACTTTTCTATCCCTGGCGTAAATTCGGGCATTCCCGCAGTTAAAGTATCCTGTACCGCTGAAACCTGGCTTCGCTGGCAATCCAACCCCCAGTGGAGTGTGTGAAAATTTGTGTAGGGGATGAGATCAGTTCTTCTATAATACTTTTCTATCCCTGGACTAAATTCGGGCTTTCCCGGAGTTAAAATACCCAGTACCGCTGAAGCCCCGGTTCGCTGGCAATCCAACCCCGGGATGAGATCAGTTTTTGTATAATACTTTTCTATCCCTGGACTAATTTCGGGCTTTCCCGAAGTTAAAATACCCTGTACCGCTGAAACTTCGAGTCGCACCCCAGTGGGGTGCATGGAAATTTGGGGACGGGATGAGATCAGTTTTTCTATAATACTTTTCTATCGCTGGCGTAAATTCGGGCATTCCCGCAGTTAAAGTATCCTGTACCGCTGAAACCTGGCTTCGCTGGCAATCCAACCCCCAGTGGAGTGTGTGAAAATTTGTGTAGAGGATGAGATCAGTTTTTCTTTAAAACTTTTCTATCCCTGGACTAATTTCGGGCTTTCCGGAAGTTAAAATACCCTGTACCGCTGAAACTTCGAGTCGCACCCCAGTGGGGTGCATGGAAATTTGGGGACGGGATGAGATCAGTTTTTCTATAATACTTTTCTATCCCTGGCGTAAATTCGGGCATTCCCGCAGTTAAAGTATCCTGTACCGCTGAAACCTGGCTTCGCTGGCAATCCAACCCCCAGTGGAGTGTGTGAAAATTTGTGTAGGGGATGAGATCAGTTTTTCTCTGATACTTTTCTATCCCTGGACTAAATTCGGGCTTTCCCGGAGTTAAAATATCCTGTACCGCTGAAGCCTCGATTCGCTGGCAATCCAACCCCCAGTGGAGCGCGTGAAAAGTTTATGAACGGGATGAGATCAGTTTTTCTGTAATACATTTCTATCCCTGGACTAAATTCGGGCTTACCCAATGTTAAAATACCCTGTACCGCTGAAGGACCGAGTCACACTCCAGTGGGGTGCATGGAAACTTGGGGACGGGATGAGATCAGTTTTTCTATAATACTTTTCTATCCCTGGCGTAAATTCGGGCATTCCCGCAGTTAAAATACCCAGTACCGCTGAAACCTCGCTTCGCTGGCAATCCAACCCCCAGTGGAGTGCGTGAAAATTTGTGGACGGGATGAGATCAGTTTTTCTATAATACTTTTCTATTCCTGGAATAAATTCGGGCTTTCCCGCAGTTAAAATATCCTGTACCGCTGAAACCTGGCTTCGCTGGCAATCCAACCCACAGTGGAGTGCGTGAAAATTTGTGGACGGGATGAGATCAGTTTTTCTATAATACTTTTCTATCCCTGGCGTAAATTCGGGCATTCCCGCAGTTAAAGTATCCTGTACCGCTGAAACCTGGCTTCGCTGGCAATCCAACACCCAGTGGAGTGTGTGAAAATTTGTGTAGGGGATGAGATCAGTTTTTCTATAACACTTTTCTATCCCTGGACTAAATTCGGGCTTTCCCGGAGTTAAAATATCCTGTACCGCTGAAGCCTCGATTCGCTGGCAATCCAACCCCCAGTGGAGTGCGAGAAAATTTGTGGACGGGATGAGATCAGTTTTTCTATAATACTTTTCTATTCCTGGAATAAATTCGGGCATTCCCGCAGTTAAAGTATCCTGTACCGCTGAAACCTCGCTTCGCTGGCAATCCAACCCCCAGTGGAGTGTGTGAAAATTTGTGGAGGGGATGAGATCAGTTTTTCTATAATACTTTTCTATCCCTGGACTAAATTCGGGCTTTCCCGGAGTAAAAATACCCTGTACCGCTGAAACTTCGAGTGGGGTGCGTGGAAATTTGGGGACGGGATGAGATCAGTTTTTCTATAATACTTTTCTATCCCTGGCGTAAATTCGGGCATTCCCGCAGTTAAAGTATCCTGTACCGCTGAAACCTGGCTTCGCTGGCAATCCAACCCCCAGTGGAGTGTGTGAAAATTTGTGTAGGGGATGAGATCAGTTTTTCTATAAAACTTTTCTATCCCTGGACTAATTTCGGGCTTTCCCGAAGTTAAAATACCCTGTACCGCTGAAACTTCGAGTGGGGTGCATGGAAATTTGGGGACGGGATGAGATCAGTTTTTCTATAATACTTTTCTATCCCTGGCGTAAATTCGGGCATTCCCGCAGTTAAAGTATCCTGTACCGCTGAAACCTGGCTTCGCTGGCAATCCAACCCACAGTGGAGTGTGTGAAAATTTGTGTGGGGGATGAGATCAGTTTTTCTATAAAACTTTTCTATCCCTGGACTAATTTCGGGCTTTCCCGAAGTTAAAATACCCTGTACCGCTGAAACTTCGAGTCGCACCCCAGTGGGGTGCATGGAAATTTGGGGACGGGATGAGATCAGTTTTTCTATAATACTTTTCTATCCCTGGCGTAAATTCGGGCATTCCCGAAGTTAAAGTATCCTGTACCGCTGAAACCTGGCTTCGCTGGCAATCCAACCCCCAGTGGAGTGTGTGAAAATTTGTGTAGGGGATGAGATCAGTTTTTCTTTAAAACTTTTCTATCCCTGGACTAATTTCGGGCTTTCCGGAAGTTAAAATATCCTGTACCGCTGAAGCCTCGATTCGCTGGCAATCCAACCCCCAGTGGAGCGCGTGAAACGTTTATGAACGGGATAAGATCAGGTTTTCTATGATACATTTCTATCCCTGGACTAAATTCGGGCTTTCCCGGAGTTAAAATACCCAGTACCGCTGAAGCCCCGGTTCGCTGGCAATCCAACCCCGGGATGAGATCAGTTTTTATATAATACTTTTCTATCCCTGGACTAATTTCGGGCTTTCCCGAAGTTAAAATACCCTGTACCGCTGAAACTTCGAGTCGCACCCCAGTGGGGTGCATGGAAATTTGGGGACGGGATGAGATCAGTTTTTCTATAATACTTTTCTATCGCTGGCGTAAATTCGGGCATTCCCGCAGTTAAAGTATCCTGTACCGCTGAAACCTGGCTTCGCTGGCAATCCAACCCCCAGTGGAGTGTGTGAAAATTTGTGTAGAGGATGAGATCAGTTTTCCTATAAAACTTTTCTATCCCTGGACTAAATTCGGGCTTTCCGGAAGTTAAAATACCCTGTACCGCTGAAACTTCGAGTCGCACCCCAGTGGGGTGCATGGAAATTTGGGGACGGGATGAGATCAGTTTTTCTATAATACTTTTCTATCGCTGGCGTAAATTCGGGCATTCCCGCAGTTAAAGTATCCTGTACCGCTGAAACCTGGCTTCGCTGGCAATCCAACCCCCAGTGGAGTGTGTGAAAATTTGTGTAGGGGATGAGATCAGTTTTTCTCTAATACTTTTCTATCCCTGGACTAAATTCGGGCTTTCCCGGAGTTAAAATATCCTGTACCGCTGAAGCCTCGATTCGCTGGCAATCCAACCCCCAGTGGAGCGCGTGAAAATTTGTGGACGGGATGAGATCAGTTTTTCTATAATACTTTTCTATCCCTGGCCTAAATTCGGGCATTCCCGCAGTTAAAGTATCCTGTACCGCTGAAACCTGGCTTCGCTGGCAATCCAACCCCCAGTGGAGTGCGTGAAAATTTGTGGAGAGGATGAGATCAGTTTTTCTATAAAACTTTTCTATCCCTGGACTAATTTCGGGCTTTCCCGAAGTTAAAATACCCTGTACCGCTGAAACTTCGAGTCGCACCCCAGTGGGGTGCATGGAAATTTGGGGACGGGATGAGATCAGTTTTTCTATAATACTTTTCTATCCCTGGCGTAAATTCGGGCATTCCCGCAGTTAAAGTATCCTGTACCGCTGAAACCTGGCTTCGCTGGCAATCCAACCCCCAGTGGAGTGTGTGAAAATTTGTGTAGGGGATGAGATCAGTTTTTCTATAAAACTTTTCTATCCCTGGACTAAATTCGGGCTTACCCAATGTTAAAATACCCTGTACCGCTGAAACTTCGAGTCGCACCCCAGTGGGGTGCATGGAAATTTGGGGACGGGATGAGATCAGTTTTTCTATAATACTTTTCTATCCCTGGCGTAAATTCGGGCATTCCCGCAGTTAAAGTATCCTGTACCGCTGAAACCTTGCTTCGCTGGCAATCCAACCCCCAGTGGAGTGTGTGAAAATTTGTTTAGGGGATGAGATCAGTTTTTCTATAATACTTTTCTATCCCTGGAGTAAATTCGGGCATTCCCGAAGTTAAAGTATCCTGTACCGCTGAAACCTGGCTTCGCTGGCAATCCAACCCCCAGTGGAGTGTGTGAAAATTTGTGTAGGGGATGAGATCAGTTTTTCTATAATACTTTTCTATCCCTGGCGTAAATTCGGGCATTCCCGAAGTTAAAGTATCCTGTACCGCTGAAACCTGGCTTCGCTGGCAATCCAACACCCAGTGGAGTGTGTGAAAATTTGTGGACGGGATGAGATCAGTTTTTCTATAATACTTTTCTATCCCTGGACTAAATTCGGGCTTTCCCGGAGTTAAAATACCCTGTACCGCTGAAACCTCGCTTCGCTGGCAATCCAACCCCCAGTGGAGTGCGTGAAAATTTGTGGAGGGGATGAGATCAGTTTTTCTATAAAACTTTTCTATCCCTGGACTAATTTCGGGCTTTCCCGAAGTTAAAATACCCTGTACCGCTGAAACTTCGAGTCGCACCCCAGTGGGGTGCATGGAAATTTGGGGACGGGATGAGATCAGTTTTTCTATAATACTTTTCTATCCCTGGCGTAAATTCGGGCATTCCCGCAGTTAAAGTATCCTGTACCGCTGAAACCTGGCTTCGCTGGCAATCCAACCCCCAGTGGAGTGTGTGAAAATTTGTTTAGGGGATGAGATCAGTTTTTCTCTGATACTTTTCTATCCCTGGACTAAATTCGGGCTTTCCCGAAGTTAAAATACCCTGTACCGCTGAAACTTCGAGTCGCACTCCAGTGGGGTGCATGGAAATTTGGGGACGGGATGAGATCAGTTTTTCTATAATACTTTTCTATCCCTGGCGTAAATTCGGGCATTCCCGCAGTTAAAGTATCCTGTACCGCTGAAACCTGGCTTCGCTGGCAATCCAACCCCCAGTGGAATGTGTGAAAATTTGTGTAGAGGATGAGATCAGTTTTTCTTTAAAACTTTTCTATCCCTGGACTAATTTTTGGACGGGATGAGATCAGTTTTTCTATAAAACTTTTCTATCCCTGGACTAATTTCGGGCTTTCCCGAAGTTAAAATACCCTGTACCGCTGAAACTTCGAGTGGGGTGCATGGAAATTTGGGGACGGGATGAGATCAGTTTTTCTATAATACTTTTCTATCCCTGGCGTAAATTCGGGCATTCCCGCAGTTAAAGTATCCTGTACCGCTGAAACCTGGCTTCGCTGGCAATCCAACACCCAGTGGAGTGTGTGAAAATTTGTGTAGGGGATGAGATCAGTTTTTCTCTGATACTTTTCTATCCCTGGACTAAATTCGGGCTTTCCCGGAGTTAAAATATCCTGTACCGCTGAAGCCTCGATTCGCTGGCAATCCAACCCCCAGTGGAGCGCGTGAAACTTTATGAACGGGATGAGATCAGGTTTTCTATAATACATTTCTATCCCTGGACTAAATTCGGGCTTTCCCAATGTTAAAATACCCTGTACCGCTGAAACCGAGTCGCACCCCAGTGGGGTGCATGGAAATTTGGGGACGGGATGAGATCAGTTTTTCTATAAAACTTTTCTATCCCTGGACTAATTTCGGGCTTTCCCGAAGTTAAAATACCCTGTACCGCTGAAACTTCGAGTCGCACTCCAATGGGGTGCATGGAAATTTGGGGACGGGATGAAATCAGTTTTTCTATAATACTTTTCTATCCCTGGCGTAAATTCGGGCATTCCCGAAGTTAAAGTATCCTGTACCGCTGAAACCTGGCTTCGCTGGCAATCCAACCCCCAGTGGAGTGTGTGAAAATTTGTGTAGGGGATGAGATCAGTTTTTCTATAAAACTTTTCTATCCCTGGACTAATTTCGGGCTTTCCCGAAGTTAAAATATCCTGTACCGCTGAAGCCTCGATTCGCTGGCAATCCAACCCCCAGTGGAGCGCGTGAAACGTTTATGAACGGGATGAGATCAGGTTTTCTATAATACTTTTCTATCCCTGGACTAAATTCGGGCTTTCCCGGAGTTAAAATACCCAGTACCGCTGAAGCCTCGGTTCGCTGGCAATCCAACCCCGGGATGAGATCAGTTTTTCTATAATACTTTTCTATCCCTGGACTAATTTCGGGCTTTCCCGAAGTTAAAATACCCTGTACCGCTGAAACTTCGAGTCGCACCCCAGTGGGGTGCATGGAAATTTGGGGACGGGATGAGATCAGTTTTTCTATAATACTTTTCTATCCCTGGCGTAAATTCGGGCATTCCCGCAGTTAAAGTATCCTGTACCGCTGAAACCTGGCTTCGCTGGCAATCCAACCCCCAGTGGAGTGTGTGAAAATTTGTGTAGAGGATGAGATCAGTTTTTCTATAAAACTTTTCTATCCCTGGACTAATTTCGGGCTTTCCGGAAGTTAAAATACCCTGTACCGCTGAAACTTCGAGTCGCACCCCAGTGGGGTGCATGGAAATTTGGGGACGGGATGAGATCAGTTTTTCTATAATACTTTTCTATCGCTGGCGTAAATTCGGGCATTCCCGCAGTTAAAGTATCCTGTACCGCTGAAACCTGGCTTCGCTGGCAATCCAACCCCCAGTGGAGTGTGTGAAAATTTGTGTAGGGGATGAGATCAGTTTTTCTATAATACTTTTCTATCCCTGGACTAAATTCGGGCTTTCCCGGAGTTAAAATATCCTGTACCGCTGAAGCCTCGATTCGCTGGCAATCCAACCCCCAGTGGAGCGCGTGAAAATTTGTGGACGGGATGAGATCAGTTTTTCTATAATACTTTTCTATCCCTGGAGTAAATTCGGGCATTCCCGCAGTTAAAGTATCCTGTACCGCTGAAACCTGGCTTCGCTGGCAATCCAACCCCCAGTGGAGTGTGTGAAAATTTGTGGACGGGATGAGATCAGTTTTTCTATAAAACTTTTCTATCCCTGGACTAATTTCGGGCTTTCCCGAAGTTAAAATACCCTGTACCGCTGAAACTTCGAGTCGCACCCCAGTGGGGTGCATGGAAATTTGGGGACGGGATGAGATCAGTTTTTCTATAATACTTTTCTATCCCTGGCGTAAATTCGGGCATTCCCGCAGTTAAAGTATCCTGTACCGCTGAAACCTGGCTTCGCTGGCAATCCAACCCCCAGTGGAGTGTGTGAAAATTTGTGTAGGGGATGAGATCAGTTTTTCTATAAAACTTTTCTATCCCTGGACTAAATTCGGGCTTTCCCGAAGTTAAAATACCCTGTACCGCTGAAACTTCGAGTCGCACCCCAGTGGGGTGCATGGAAATTTGGGGACGGGATGAGATCAGTTTTTCTATAATACTTTTCTATCCCTGGCGTAAATTCGGGCATTCCCGCAGTTAAAGTATCCTGTACCGCTGAAACCTGGCTTCGCTGGCAATCCAACCCCCAGTGGAGTGTGTGAAAATTTGTGTAGGGGATGAGATCAGTTTTTCTATAATACTTTTCTATCCCTGGACTAAATTCGGGCTTTCCCGAAGTTAAAATATCCTGTACCGCTGAAACCTCGCTTCGCTGGCAATCCAACCCCCAGTGGAGTGCGTGAAAATTTGTGGACGGGATGAGATCAGTTTTTCTATAATACTTTTCTATCCCTGGCGTAAATTCGGGCATTCCCGAAGTTAAAGTATCCTGTACCGCTGAAACCTGGCTTCGCTGGCAATCCAACCCCCAGTGGAGTGTGTGAAAATTTGTGTAGGGGATGAGATCAGTTTTTCTATAATACTTTTCTATCCCTGGACTAAATTCGGGCTTTCCCGGAGTTAAAATATCCTGTACCGCTGAAGCCTCGATTCGCTGGCAATCCAACCCCCAGTGGAGCGCGTGAAACGTTTATGAACGGGATGAGATCAGGTTTTCTATGATACATTTCTATCCCTGGACTAAATTCGGGCTTACCCAATGTTAAAATACCCTGTACCGCTGAAGACCAGTCTTTAAACTTTTCTATCCCTGGACTAATTCGGGCTTTCCGAAGTTAAAATACCCTGTACCGCTGAAACTTCGAGTCGCACCCCAGTGGGGTGCATGGAAATTTGGGGACGGGATGAGATCAGTTTTTCTATAATACTTTTCTATCCCTGGCGTAAATTCGGGCATTCCCGCAGTTAAAGTATCCTGTACCGCTGAAACCTGGCTTCGCTGGCAATCCAACCCCCAGTGGAGTGTGTGAAAATTTGTGGACGGGATGAGATCAGTTTTTCTATAATACTTTTCTATTCCTGGACTAAATTCGGGCTTTCCCGAAGTTAAAATACCCTGTACCGCTGAAACTTCGAGTCGCACCCCAGTGGGGTGCATGGAAATTTGGGGACGGGATGAGATCAGTTTTTCTATAATACTTTTCTATCCCTGGCGTAAATTCGGGCATTCCCGCAGTTAAAGTATCCTGTACCGCTGAAACCTGGCTTCGCTGGCAATCCAACCCCCAGTGGAGTGTGTGAAAATTTGTGTAGGGGATGAGATCAGTTTTTCTATAAAACTTTTCTATCCCTGGACTAATTTCGGGCTTTCCCGAAGTTAAAATACCCTGTACCGCTGAAACTTCGAGTCGCACCCCAGTGGGGTGCATGGAAATTTGGGGACGGGATGAGATCAGTTTTTCTATAATACTTTTCTATCCCTGGCGTAAATTCGGGCATTCCCGCAGTTAAAATACCCAGTACCGCTGAAACCTCGCTTCGCTGGCAATCCAACCCCCAGTGGAGTGCGTGAAAATTTGTGGACGGGATGAGATCAGTTTTTCTATAAAACTTTTCTATCCCTGGACTAAATTCGGGCTTTCCCGAAGTTAAAATACCCTGTACCGCTGAAACTTCGAGTCGCACCCCAGTGGGGTGCATGGAAATTTGGGGACGGGATGAGATCAGTTTTTCTATAATACTTTTCTATCCCTGGCGTAAATTCGGGCATTCCCGCAGTTAAAGTATCCTGTACCGCTGAAACCTGGCTTCGCTGGCAATCCAACCCCCAGTGGAGTGTGTGAAAATTTGTGTAGGGGATGAGATCAGTTTTTCTATAATACTTTTCTATCCCTGGACTAAATTCGGGCTTTCCCGGAGTTAAAATATCCTGTACCGCTGAAGCCTCGATTCGCTGGCAATCCAACCCCCAGTGGAGCGCGTGAAACGTTTATGAACGGGATGAGATCAGTTTTTCTATAATACTTTTCTATCCCTGGACTAAATTCGGGCTTACCCAATGTTAAAATACCCTGTACCGCTGAAGGACTCGAGTCGCACCCCAGTGGGGTGCATGGAAATTTGGGGACGGGATGAGATCAGTTTTTCTATAATACTTTTCTATCCCTGGACTAAATTCGGGCTTTCCCGAAGTTAAAATACCCTGTACCGCTGAAACTTCGAGTCGCTGACTCCAACTGGAGTGCGTGAAAATTTGTGTAGGGGATGAGATCAGTTTTTCTATAATACTTTTCTATCCCTGGCGTAAATTCGGGCATTCCCGCAGTTAAAGTATCCTGTACCGCTGAAACCTGGCTTCGCTGGCAATCCAACCCCCAGTGGAGTGTGTGAAAATTTCTGGACGGGATGAGATCAGTTTTTCTATAAAACTTTTCTATCCCTGGACTAATTTCGGGCTTTCCCGAAGTTAAAATACCCTGTACCGCTGAAACTTCGAGTCGCACCCCAGTGGGGTGCATGGAAATTTGGGGACGGGATGAGATCAGTTTTTCTATAATACTTTTCTATCCCTGGACTAAATTCGGGCATTCCCGCAGTTAAAATATCCAGTACCGCTGAAACCTCGCTTCGCTGGCAATCCAACCCCCAGTGGAGTGCGAGAAAATTTGTGGACGGGATGAGATCAGTTTTTCTATAAAACTTTTCTATCCCTGGACTAATTTCGGGCTTTCCCGAAGTTAAAATACCCTGTACCGCTGAAACTTCGAGTCGCACCCCAGTGGGGTGCATGGAAATTTGGGGACGGGATGAGATCAGTTTTTCTATAATACTTTTCTATCCCTGGCGTAAATTCGGGCATTCCCGCAGTTAAAGTATCCTGTACCGCTGAAACCTGGCTTCGCTGGCAATCCAACCCCCAGTGGAGTGTGTGAAAATTTGTTTAGGGGATGAGATCAGTTTTTCTCTGATACTTTTCTATCCCTGGACTAAATTCGGGCTTTCCCGGAGTTAAAATACCCTGTACCGCTGAAGCCTCGATTCGCTGGCAATCCAACCCCCAGTGGAGCGCGTGAAAATTTGTGGACGGGATGAGATCAGTTTTTCTATAATACTTTTCTATTCCTGGAATAAATTCGGGCTTTCCTGGAGTTAAAATACCCTGTACCGCTGAAACCTCGCTTCGCTGGCAATCCAACTCCCAGTGGAGTGCGTGAAAATTTGTGGACGGGATGAGATCAGTTTTTCTATAATACTTTTCTATCCCTGGACTAAATTCGGGCTTTCCCGAAGTTAAAATACCCTGTACCGCTGAAACCTCGCTTCGCTGGCAATCCAACCCCCAAGCGGAGTGTGTGAAAATTTGTGGACGGGATGAGATCAGTTTTTCTATAATACTTTTCTATACCTGGACTAAATTCGGGCTTTCCCGAAGTTAAAATATCCTGTACCGATGAAGACTCGCTTCGCTAGCAATCCAACCCCCAGTGGAGTGCGTGAAAATTTTATGAACGGGATGAGATCAGGTTTTCTATAATACTTTTCTATCCCTGGACTAAATTCGGGCTTACCCATTGTTAAAATACCCTGTACCGCTGAAACTTCGAGTCGCACCCCAGTGGGGTGGAAATTTGGAACGGGATGAGATCAGTTTTTCTATAACACTTTTCTATCCCTGGAGTAAATTCGGGCTTTCCCGAAGTTAAAGTATCCTGTACCGCTGAAACCTCGCTTCGCTGGCAATCCAACCCCCAGTGGAGTGTGTGAAAATTTGTGGACGGGATGAGATCAGTTTTTCTATAATACTTTTCTATCCCTGGACTAAATTCGGGCTTTCCCGGAGTTAAAATACCCTGTACCGCTGAAGCCTCGCTTCGCTGGCAATCCAACCCCCAGTGGAGTGCGTGAAAATTTGTGGACGGGATGAGATCAGTTTTTCTATAATACTTTTCTATCCCTGGACTAAATTCGGGCTTTCCCGGAGTTAAAATACCCTGTACCGCTGAAACCTCGCTTCGCTGGCAATCCAACCCCCAGTGGAGTGCGTGAAAATTTGTGGACGGGATGAGATCAGTTTTTCTATAATACTTTTCTATCCCTGGACTAAATTCGGGCTTTCCCGAAGTTAAAATACCCTGTACCGCTGAAACCTCGCTTCGCTGGCAATCCAACCCCCAGTGGAGTGCGTGAAAATTTGTTTAGG
>JBAMCM010000279.1:0-32036 GCA_037075145.1 Scaptodrosophila latifasciaeformis | reverse complement strand
ACGTGTTTGCCGAGTCTTGAAGAGATCAGTCAGTAAATGTGCTAATTATTCCCCAAACCGATTCAGGTTCGTATGACAGCTATAAGATATAGTAGTCCGATCCAGCCGATTCAAATAAGTGTACGACCTATGTAAAAATGAAGGCTAAATACCAAGATTCAGCAAAATAGCTTTTAAACTGACGGAGTAAATCGCATAGAAACAAACGGACAGACGGACAGACGGACATGGCTATATCGACTCCTCGTTACAAAACTTCAGAGCAAAATGAATATACTCTTTTTTCTGCAAAAAGAGATTAAAAATCCCAACGTTATCTTCGGGGTGCCGAAGATTACATAGTCTTTTCGCAGTTGTTTCTGCCGTAAATCACATGAACGGGGTTGGTCAGTTAATAGGACCGATTTCGATTTGTTTGACAGCTATATGATATAGTAGTCCGATTTTAATAAAATTCAGCACAAACGCGTATATTTATGTTGAAAACGCGTTTCCGAGTCTTGAAGAGATCAGTCAGTAAATGTGGGAGTTATTCCCTAAACCGATTTAGGTTCGTATGACAGCTATAAGATATAGTAGTCCGATCCGGCAAGTTCAAATAAGTGTACTACCTATGTAAAAAAGAAGGTTAAATACCAAGATTTAGCAAAATAGCTTTTAAACTGACAGAGTAAATCGCATAGAAACAAACGGACAGACGGACAGACGGACATGGCTATATCGACTCCTCTAGTGAATCTAAGTATTCTAGATGTAACTTTTGTGGGTTTACGATGTAGAGAAGGCTAAATACCAATGAATATACTCTTTTTCTGCCGCCAAATTTGAAAATGATCGGAATATAAATATGGGAGTAATTCCCTAAACCGATTTAGGTTCGTACGACAGCTATAAGATATAGTAGTCCGATCCGGCCGGTTCAAATGAGTGTACTACCTATGTAAAAGAGAAGGCTAAATACCAAGTTTCAGCAAAATAGCTTTTAAACTGACAGAGTAAGTCGCATAGAAACAGACGAACAGACGGACATGGCTATATCGACTCCTCTAGTGATTCTTAGTATTCTAGATGTAACTTTTTTGGCTCTTCGATGTTTGGTTCTGTGTGCTACAAACATCAGAGGAAAATGAATATACCCTTTATTCTACGAAAGAGTATAAAAATCCCAACGGTATCCTCGGGGTGCCGAAGATTACATACTCTTTTCGCAGTTGTTTCTGCCGTAAATCACATGAACGGGGTTGGTCAGTTAATAGGGCCGATTTGGATTTGTATGACAGCTATATGATATAGTAGTCCGATTTTAATAAAATTCAGCACAAACGGTATACTTATGTAAAAAACGTGTTTGCCGAGTCTTAAAGAGATCAGTCATTAAATGTGCGAGTTATTCCCCAAACCGATTTAGGTTCATATGCCAGCTATATGAAATAGTAGTCCGAACGTTACGCAATGCGGTACATATATTAACTCCTATAAAAAACATATGCATGCCAAATTTGAAAATGATCGGATAATAAATGTGGGAGTTATTCTCTAAACCAATTTAGGTTCGTATGACAGCTATAAGATATAGTAGTCCGATCCGGCAAGTTCAAATAAGTGTACTACCTATGTAAAAAAGAAGGCTAAATACCAAGATTTAGCAAAATAGCATGTTAAACTGACAGAGTAAATCGCATAGAAACAAACGGACAGACGGACAGACGGACATGGCTATATCGACTCGTCTAGTGAATCTAAGTATTCTAGATGTAAATTTTGTGGGTCTACGATGTAGAGAAGGCTAAATACCAATGAATATACTCTTTTGCTGCCGCCAAATTTGAAAATGATCGGAATATAAATATGGGAGTAATTCCCTAAACCGATTTAGGTTCGTACGACAGCTATAAGATATAGTAGTCCGATCCGGCCGGTTCAAATAAGTGTACTACCTATGTAAAAGAGAAGGCTAAATACCAAGTTTCAGCAAAATAGCTTTTAAACTGACAGAGTAAATCGCATAGAAACAGACGGACAGACGGACATGGCTATATCGACTCCTCTAGTGATTCTAAGTATGCTAGATGTAACTTTTTTGGCTCTACGATGTTTGGTTCTGTGTGCTACAAACATCAGAGCAAAATGAATATACCCTTTTTTCTACGAAAGAGTATAAAAATCCCAACGTTATCTTCGGGGTGCCGAAGATTACATACTCTTTTCGCAGTTGTTGGGGTTGGTCAGTTAATAGGGCCGATTTGGATTTGTATGACAGCTATATGATATAGTAGTCCGATTTTAATAAAATTCAGCACAAACGCGTATAATTATGTAAAAAACGTGTTTGCCGAGTCTTGAAGAGATCAGTCATTAAATCTGCGAGTTATTCCCCAAACCGATTTAGGTTCATATGCCAGCTATATGATATAGTAGTCCGATTTTAATAAAATTCAGCACAAACGCGTATAATTATGTGATATAGTATTCCGAACGTTACGCAATGCGGTACATATATTAACTCCTATAAAAAACATATGCATGCCAAATTTGAAATTGATCGGAAAATAAATGTGGGAGTTATTCCCTAAACCGATTTAGGTTCGTATGACAGCTATAAGATATAGTAGTCCGATCCGGCCGGTTCAAATAAGTGTACTACCTATGTAAAAAAGAAGGCTAAATACCAAGTTTCAGCAAAATAGCTTTTAAACTGACAGAGTAAATCGCATAGAAACAGACGGACAGACGGACATGGCTATATCGACTCCTCTAGTGATTCTAAGTATTCTAGATGTAACTTTTTTGGCTCTACGATGTTTGGTTCCGTGTGCTACAAACATCAGAGCAAAATGAATATACCCTTTTTTCTACGAAAGAGTATAAAAACCCCAACGTTATCTTCGGGGTGCCGCAGTTATTTCTGCCGTAAATCACATGAACGGGGTTGGTCAGTTAATAAGTCCGATTTCGATTTGTATGACAGCTATATGATATAGTAGTCCGATTTTAATAAAATTCAGCACAAACGCGTATAATTATGTAAAAAACGTGTTTGCCGAGTCTTGAAGAGATCAGTCAGTAAATGTGCGAGTTATTCCCCAAACCGATTTAGGTTCGTATGCCAGCTATATGATATAGTAGTCCGAACGTTACGCAATGCGGTACATATAATAAGTCCTATAAAAAACATATGCATGCCAAATTTGAAAATGATCGGAATATAAATATGGGAGTAATTCCCTAAACCGATTTAGGTTCGTACGACAGCTATAAGATATAGTAGTCCGATCCGGCCGGTTCAAATAAGTGTACTACCTATGTAAAAAAGAAGGCTAAATACCAAGTTTCAGCAAAATAGCTTTTAAACTGACAGAGTAAATCGCATAGAAACAGACGGACAGACGGACATGGCTATATCGACTCCTCTAGTGATTCTAAGTATTCTAGATGTAACTTTTTTGGCTCTACGATGTTTGGTTCTGTGTGCTACAAACATCAGAGCAAAATGAATATACCCTTTTTTCTACGAAAGAGTATAAAAATCCCAACGTTATCTTCGGGGTGCCGAATATTACATGCTCTTTTCGCAGTTGTTCCTGCCGTAAATTACATGAACGGGGTTGGTCAGTTAATAGGGCCGATTTCGATTTGTATGACAGCTATATGATATAGTAGTCCGATTTTAATAAAATTCAGCACAAACTCGTATAATTATGTAAAAAACGTGTTTGCCGAGTCTTGAAGAGATCAGTCAGTAAATGTGCGAGTTATTCCCCAAACCGGTTTAGGTTCGTATGCCAGCTATATGATATAGTAGTCCGAACGTTACGCAATGCTGTACATATATTAATTCCTATAAAAAACATATGCATGCCAAATTTGAAAATGATCGGATAATAAATGTGGGAGTTATTCTCTAAATCAATCTAGGTTCGTATGACAGATATAAGATATAGTAGTCCGATCCGGCAAGTTCAAATAAGTGTACTACCTATGTAAAAAAGAAGGCTAAATACCAAGATTCAGCAAAATAGCTTTTAAACTGACAGAGTAAATCGCATAGAAACAAACGGACAGACGGACAGACGGACATGGCTATATCGACTCGTCTAGTGAATCTAAGTATTCTAGATGTAAATTTTGTGGGTCTACGATGTAGAGAAGGCTAAATACCAATGAATATACTCTTTTTCTGCCGCCAGATTTGAAAATGATCGGAATATAAATATGGGAGTAATTCCCTAAACCGATTTAGGTTCGTACGACAGCTATAAGATATAGTAGTCCGATCCGGCCGGTTCAAATAAGTGTACTACCTATGTAAAAGAGAAGGCTAAATACCAAGTTTCAGCAAAATAGCTTTTAAACTGACAGAGTAAATCGCATAGAAACAGACGGACAGACGGACATGGCTATATCGACTCCTCTAGTGATTCTAAGTATTCTAGATGTAACTTTTTTGGCTCTACGATGTTTGGTTCTGTGTGCTACAAACATCAGAGCAAAATGAATATACCCTTTTTTCTACGAAAGAGTATAAAAATCCCAACGTTATCTTCGGGGTGCCGAAGATTACATACTCTTTTCGCAGTTGTTTTCTAAATCACATAACGGGGTTGGTCAGTTAATAGGGCCGATTTCGATTTGTATGACAGCTATATGATATAGTAGTCCGATTTTAATAAAATTCAGCACAAACGCGTATAATTATGTAAAAAACGTGTTTGCCGAGTCTTGAAGAGATCAGTCAATAAATGTGCGAGTTATTCCCCAAACCGATTTAGGTTCATATGCCAGCTATATGATATAGTAGTCCGATTTTAATAAAATTCAGCACAAACGCGTATAATTATGTAAAAAACGGGTTTGCCGAGTCTTGAAGAGATCAGTCAGTAAATGTGCGAGTTATTCCCCAAACCGATTTAGGTTCGTATGCCAGCTATATGATATAGTAGTCCGAACGTTACGCAATGCGGTACATATAATAAGTCCTATAAAAAACATATGCATGCCAAATTTGAAAATGATCGGATAATAAATGTGGGAGTTATTCTCTAAATCAATCTAGGTTCATATGACAGATAAAAGATATAGTAGTCCGATCCGGCAAGTTCAAATAAGTGTACTACCTATGTAAAAAAGAAGGCTAAATACCAAGATTCAGCAAAATAGCTTTTAAACTGACAGAGTAAATCGCATAGAAACAAACGGACAGACGGACAGACGGACATGGCTATATCGACTCCTCTAGTGAATCTAAGTATTCTAGATGTAAATTTTGTGGGTCTACGATGTAGAGAATTAAATACCAATGAATATACTCTTTTTCTGCCGCCAAATTTGAAAATGATCGGAATATAAATGTGGGAGTTATTCCCTAAACCGATTTAGGTTCGTATGACAGCTATAAGATATAGTAGTCCGATCCGGCCGGTTCAAATAAGTGTACTACCTATGTAAAAAAGAAGGCTAAATACCAAGTTTCAGCAAAATAGCTTTTAAACTGACAGAGTAAATCGCATAGAAACAGACGGACAGACGGACATGGCTATATCGACTCCTCTAGTGATTCTAAGTATTCTAGATGTAACTTTTTTGGCTCTACGATGTTTGGTTCTGTGTGCTACAAACATCAGAGCAAAATGAATATACTCTTTTTTCTACGAAAGAGTATAAAAACCCCAACGTTATCTTCGGGGTGCCGCAGTTATTTCTGCCGTAAATCACATGAACGGGGTTGGTCAGTTAATAGGTCCGATTTCGATTTGTATGACAGCTATATGATATAGTAGTCCGATTTTAATAAAATTCAGCACAAACGCGTATAATTATGTAAAAAACGTGTTTGCCGAGTCTTGAAGAGATCAGTCAGTAAATGTGCGAGTTATTCCCCAAACCGATTTAGGTTCGTATGCCAGCTATATGATATAGTAGTCCGAACGTTACGCAATGCGGTACATATAATAAGTCCTATAAAAAACATATGCTTGCCAAATTTGAAAATGATCGGATAATAAACGTGGGAGTTATTCTCCAAACCGATTTAGGTTCGTATGACAGCTATAAGATATAGTAGTCCGATCCGGCCGGTTCAAATAAATGTACTACCTATGTAAAAAATAAAGCTAAATACCAAGTTTCAGCAAAATAGCTTTTAAACTGACAGAGTAAATCGCATAGAAACAAACGGACAGACGGACATGGCTATATCGACTCCTCTAGTGATTCTAAGTATTCTAGATGTAACTTTTGTGGGTCTACGATGTAGAGAAGGCTAAATACAATGAATATACTCTTTTTCTGCCGCCAAATTTGAAAATGATCGGAATCATAAATATGGGAGTTATTCCCTAAACCGATTTAGGTTCGTATGACAGCTATAAGATATAGTAGTCCGATCCGGCCGGTTCAAATAAGTGTACTACCTATGTAAAAAAGAAGGCTAAATACCAAGTTTCAGCAAAATAGCTTTTAAACTGACAGAGTAAATCGCATAGAAACAGACGGACAGACGGACATGGCTATATCGACTCCTCTAGTGATTCTAAGTATTCTAGATGTAACTTTTTTGGCTCTACGATGTTTGGTTCTGTGTGCTACAAACATCAGAGCAAAATGAATATACCCTTTTTTCTACGAAAGAGTATAAAAATCCCAACGTTATCCTCGGGGTGCCGCAGTTATTTCTGCCGTAAATCACATGAACGGGGTTGGTCAGTTAATAGGTCCGATTTCGATTTGTATGACAGCTATATGATATAGTAGTCCGATTTTAATAACGTTCAGCGCAAACGCGTATAATTATGTAAATAACGTGTTTGCCGAGTTTTGAAGAGATCAGTCAGTAAATGTGCGAGTTATTCCCCAAACCGATTTAGGTTCGTATGCCAGCTATATGATATAGTAGTCCGAACGTTACGCAATGCGGTACATATATTAACTCCTATAAACCGATTTAGGTTCGTATGACAGCTATAAGATATAGTAGTCCGATCCGGCCGGTTCAAATAAATGTACTACCTACGTAAAAAATAAAGCTAAATACCAAGTTTCAGCAAAATAGCTTTTAAACTGACAGAGTAAATCGCATAGAAACAAACGGACAGACGGACATGGCTATATCGACTCCTCTAGTGATTTTAAGTATTCTAGATGTAACTTTTTTGGCTCTACGATGTTTGGTTCTGTGTGCTACAAACATCAGAGCAAAATGAATATACACTTTTTTCTACGAAAAGTATAAAAATCCCAACGTTATCTACGGGGTGCCGAAGATTACATACTCTTTTCGCAGTTGTTCCTGTCGTAAATTACATGAACGGGGTTGGTCAGTTAATAGGGCCGATTTCGATTTGTATGACAGCTATATGATATAGTAGTCCGATTTTAATAAAATTCAGCACAAACGCGTATAATTATGTAAAAAACGTGTTTGCCGAGTCTTGAAGAGATCAGTCAGTAAATGTGCGAGTTATTCCCCAAACCGATTTAGGTTCGTATGCCAGCTATATGATATAGTAGTCCGAACGTTACGCAATGCTGTACATATATTAATTCCTATAAAAAACATATGCATGCCAAATTTGAAAATGATCGGATAATAAATGTGGGAGTTATTCTCTAAATCAATTTAGGTTCGTATGACAGATATAAGATATAGTAGTCCGATCCGGCAAGTTCAAATAAGTGTACTACCTATGTAAAAAAGAAGGCTAAATACCAAGTTTCAGCAAAATAGCTTTTAAACTGACAGAGTAAATCGCATAGAAACAGACGGACAGACGGACATGGCTATATCGACTCCTCTAGTGATTCTAAGTATTCTAGATGTAACTTTTTTGGCTCTACGATGTTTGGTTCTGTGTGCTACAAACATCAGAGCAAAATGAATATACCCTTTTTTCTACGAAAGAGTATAAAAATCCCAACGTTATCTTCGGGGTGCCGCAGTTATTTCTGCCGTAAATCACATGAACGGGGTTGGTCAGTTAATAGGGCCGATTTCGATTTGTATGACAGCTATATGATATAGTAGTCCGATTTTAATAAAATTCAGCACAAACGCGTATAATTATGTAAAAAACGTGTTTGCCGAGTCTTGAAGAGATCAGTCAGTAAATGTGCGAGTTATTCCCCAAACCGATTTAGGTTCGTATGCCAGCTATATGATATAGTAGTCCGAACGTTACGCAATGCGGTACATATAATAAGTCCTATAAAAAACATATGCATGCCAAATTTGAAAATGATCGGATAATAAACGTGGGAGTTATTCTCTAAACCGATTTAGGTTCGTATGACAGCTATAAGATATAGTAGTCCGATCCGGCCGGTTCAAATAAATGTACTACCTATGTAAAAAATAAAGCTAAATACCAAGTTTCAGCAAAATAGCTTTTAAACTGACAGAGTAAATCGCATAGAAACAAACGGACAGACGGACATGGCTATATCGACTCCTCTAGTGAATCTAAGTATTCTAGATGTAACTTTTGTGGGTCTACGATGTAGAGAAGGCTAAATACCAATGAATATACTCTTTTTCTGCCGCCAAATTTGAAAATGATCGGAATATAAATATGGGAGTTATTCCCTAAACCGATTTAGAATCGTATGACAGCTTTAAGATATAGTAGTCCGATCCGGCCGGTTCAAATAAGTGTACTACCTATGTAAAAGAGAAGGCTAAATACCAAGTTTCAGCAAAATAGCTTTTAAACTGACAGAGTAAATCGCATAGAAACAGACGGACAGACGGACATGGCTATATCGACTCCTCTAGTGATTCTAAGTATTCTAGATGTAACTTTTTTGGCTCTACGATGTTTGGTTCTGTGTGCTACAAACATCAGAGCAAAATGAATATACCCTTTTTTCTACGAAAGAGTATAAAAATCCCAACGTTATCTTCGGGGTGCCGCAGTTATTTCTGCCGTAAATCACATGAACGGGGTTGGTCAGTTAATAGGGCCGATTTCGATTTGTATGACAGCTATATGATATAGTAGTCCGATTTTAATAAAATTCAGCACAAACGCGTATAATTATGTAAAAAACGTGTTTGCCGAGTCTTGAAGAGATCAGTCAGTAAATGTGCGAGTTATTCCCCAAACCGATTTAGGTTCGTATGCCAGCTATATGATATAGTAGTCCGAACGTTACGCAATGCGGTACATATAATAAGTCCTATAAAAAACATATGCATGCCAAATTTGAAAATGATCGGATAATAAACGTGGGAGTTATTCTCTAAACCGATTTAGGTTCGTATGACAGCTATAAGATATAGTAGTCCGATCCAGTGTACTACGTATGTAAAAAATAAGGCTAAATACCAAGATTCAGCAAAATAGCTTTTAAACTGACAGAGTAAATCGCATAGAAACAAACGGACAGACGGACATGGCTATATCGACTCCTCTAGTGATTCTAAGTATTCTAGATGTAACTTTTTTGGCTCTACGATGTTTGGTTCTGTGTGCTACAAACATCAGAGCAAAATGAATATACTCTTTTTTCTACGAAAAGTATAAAAATCCCAACGTTATCTTCGGGGTGCCGAAGATTACATACTCTTTTCGCAGTTGTTTCTGCCGTAAATCACATGAACGGGGTTGGTCAGTTAATAGGGCCGATTTCGATTTGTATGACAGCTATATGATATAGTAGTCCGATTTTAATAAAATTCAGCACAAACGCGTATAATTATGTAAAAAACGTGTTTGCCGAGTCTTGAAGAGATCAGTCAGTAAATGTGCGAGTTATTCCCCAAACCGATTTAGGTTCGTATGCCAGCTATATGATATAGTAGTCCGAACGTTACGCAATGCTGTACATATATTAATTCCTATAAAAAACATATGCATGCCAAATTTGAAAATGATCGGATAATAAATGTGGGAGTTATTCTCTAAACCGATTTAGGTTCATATGACAGATATAAGATATAGTAGTCCGATCCAGTGTACTACCTATGTAAAAAAGAAGGCTAAATACCAAGATTCAGCAAAATAGCTTTTAAACTGACAGAGTAAATCGCATAGAAACAAACGGACAGACGGACAGACGGACATGGCTATATCGACTCGTCTAGTGAATCTAAGTATTCTAGATGTAAATTTTGTGGGTCTACGATGTAGAGAAGGCTAAATACCAATGAATATACTCTTTTTCTGCCGCCAGATTTGAAAATGATCGGAATATAAATATGGGAGTTATTCCCTAAACCGATTTAGGTTCGTATGACAGCTATAAGATATAGTAGTCCGATCCAGTGTACTACCTATGTAAAAAAGAAGGCTAAATACCAAGTTTCAGCAAAATAGCTTTTAAACTGACAGAGTAAATCGCATAGAAACAAACGGACAGACGGACATGGCTATATCGACTCCTCTAGTGATTTTAAGTATTCTAGATGTAACTTTTTTGGCTCTACGATGTTTGGTTCTGTGTGCTACAAACATCAGAGCAAAATGAATATACCCTTTTTTCTACGAAAGAGTATAAAAATCCCAACGTTATCTTCGGGGTGCCGAAGATTACATACTCTTTTCGCAGTTGTTTCTGCCGTAAATCACATGAACGGGGTTGGTCAGTTAATAGGGCCGATTTCGATTTGTATGACAGCTATATGATATAGTAGTCCGATTTTAATAAAATTCAGCACAAACGCGTATAATTATGTAAAAAACGTGTTTGCCGAGTCTTGAAGAGATCAGTCAGTAAATGTGCGAGTTATTCCCCAAACCGATTTAGGTTCGTATGCCAGCTATATGATATAGTAGTCCGAACGTTACGCAATGCTGTACATATATTAATTCCTATAAAAAACATATGCATGCCAAATTTGAAAATGATCGGATAATAAATGTGGGAGTTATTCTCTAAACCGATTTAGGTTCGTATGACAGCTATAAGATATAGTAGTCCGATCCGGCCGGTTCAAATAAGTGTACTACCTATGTAAAAAAGAAGGCTAAATACCAAGATTCAGCAAAATAGCTTTTAAACTGACAGAGTAAATCGCATAGAAACAAACGGACAGACGGACAGACGGACATGGCTATATCGACTCCTCTAGTGATTCTAAGTATTCTAGATGTAACTTTTTTGGCTCTACGATGTTTGGTTCTGTGTGCTACAAACATCAGAGCAAAATGAATATACCCTTTTTTCTACGAAAGAGTATAAAAATCCCAACGTTATCTTCGGGGTGCCGAAGATTACATACTCTTTTCGCAGTTGTTTCTGCCGTAAATCACATGAACGGGGTTGGTCAGTTAATAGGGCCGATTTCGATTTGTATGACAGCTATATGATATAGTAGTCCGATTTTAATAAAATTCAGCACAAACGCGTATAATTATGTAAAAAACGTGTTTGCCGAGTCTTGAAGAGATCAGTCAGTAAATGTGCGAGTTATTCCCCAAACCGATTTAGGTTCGTATGCCAGCTATATGATATAGTAGTCCGAACGTTACGCAATGCTGTACATATATTAACTCCTATAAAAAACATATGCATGCCAAATTTGAAAATGATCGGATAATAAATGTGGGAGTTATTCTCTAAACCGATTTAGGTTCGTATGACAGCTATAAGATATAGTAGTCCGATCCGGCCAGTTCAAATAAGTGTACTACCTATGTAAAAAAGAAGGCTAAATACCAAGATTCAGCAAAATAGCTTTTAAACTGACAGAGTAAATCGCATAGAAACAAACGGACAGACGGACAGACGGACATGGCTATATCGACTCCTCTAGTGATTCTAAGTATTCTAGATGTAACTTTTTTGGCTCTACGATGTTTGGTTCTGTGTGCTACAAACATCAGAGCAAAATGAATATACCCTTTTTTCTACGAAAGAGTATAAAAATCCCAACGTTATCTTCGGGGTGCCGAAGATTACATACTCTTTTCGCAGTTGTTTCTGCCGTAAATCACATGAACGGGGTTGGTCAGTTAATAGGGCCGATTTCGATTTGTATGACAGCTATATGATATAGTAGTCCGATTTTAATAAAATTCAGCACAAACGCGTATAATTATGTAAAAAACGTGTTTGCCGAGTCTTGAAGAGATCAGTCAGTAAATGTGCGAGTTATTCCCCAAACCGATTTAGGTTCGTATGCCAGCTATATGATATAGTAGTCCGATTTTAATAAAAATCAGCACAAACGCGTATAATTATGTAAAAAACGGGTTTGCCGAGTCTTGAAGAGATCAGTTCGTAAATGTGCCAGTTATTCCCCAAACCCATTTAGGTTCGTATGCTAGCTATATGATTTAGTATTCCGAACGTTACGCAATGCGGTACATATATTAACTCCTATAAAAAACATATGCATGCCAAATTTGAAATTGATCGGAAAATAAATGTGGGAGTTATTCCCTAAACCGATTTAGGTTCGTATGACAGCTATAAGATATAGTAGTCCGATCCGGCAAGTTCAAATAAGTGTACTACCTATGTAAAAAAGAAGGCTAAATACCAAGATTCAGCAAAATAGCTTTTAAACTGACAGAGTAAATCGCGTAGAAACAAACGGACAGACGGACAGACGGACATGGCTATATCGACTCCTCTAGTGAATCTAAGTATTCTAGATGTAACTTTTGTGGGTCTACGATGTAGAGAAGGCTAAATACCAATGAATATACTCTTTTTCTGCCGCCAAATTTGAAAATGATCGGAATATAAATATGGGAGTAATTCCCTAAACCGATTTAGGATCGTACGACAGCTATAAGATATAGTAGTCCGATCCGGCCGGTTCAAATAAGTGTACTACCTATGTAAAAAAGAAGGCTAAATACCAAGTTTCAGCAAAATAGCTTTTAAACTGACAGAGTAAATCGCATAGAAACAGACGGACAGACGGACATGGCTATATCGACTCCTCTAGTGATTCTAAGTATTCTAGATGTAACTTTTTTGGCTCTACGATGTTTGGTTCTGTGTGCTACAAACATCAGAGCAAAATGAATATACCCTTTTTTCTACGAAAGAGTATAAAAATCCCAACGTTATCTTCGGGGTGCCGCAGTTATTTCTGCCGTAAATCACATGAACGGGGTTGGTCAGTTAATAGGTCCGATTTCGATTTGTATGACAGCTATATGATATAGTAGTCCGATTTTAATAAAATTCAGCACAAACGCGTATAATTATGTAAAAAACGTGTTTGCCGAGTCTTGAAGAGATCAGTCAGTAAATGTGCGAGTTATTCCCCAAACCGATTTAGGTTCGTATGCCAGCTATATGATATAGTAGTCCGAACGTTACGCAATGCTGTACATATATTAACTCCTATAAAAAACATATGCATGCCAAATTTGAAAATGATCGGATAATAAATGTGGGAGTTATTCCCTAAACCGATTTAGGTTCATATGACAGCTATAAGATATAGTAGTCCGATCCGGCAAGTTCAAATAAGTGTACTACCTATGTAAAAAAGAAGGCTAAATACCAAGATTCAGCAAAATAGCTTTTAAACTGACAGAGTAAATCGCATAGAAACAAACGGACAGACGGACAGACGGACATGGCTATATCGACTCGTCTAGTGAATCTAAGTATTCTAGATGTAAATTTTGTGGGTCTACGATGTAGAGAAGGCTAAATACCAATGAATATACTCTTTTTCTGCCGCCAAATTTGAAAATGATCGGAATATAAATATGGGAGTTATTCCCTAAACCGATTTAGGTTCGTATGACAGCTATAAGATATAGTAGTCCGATCCGGCAAGTTCAAATAAGTGTACTACCTATGTAAAAAAGAAGGCTAAATACCAAGTTTCAGCAAAATAGCTTTTAAACTGACAGAGTAAATCGCATAGAAACAGACGGACAGACGGACATGGCTATATCGACTCCTCTAGTGATTCTAAGTATTCTAGATGTAACTTTTTTGGCTCTACGATGTTTGGTTCTGTGTGCTACAAACATCAGAGCAAAATGAATATACCCTTTTTTCTACGAAAGAGTATAAAAATCCCAACGTTATCTTCGGGGTGCCGAAGATTACATACTCTTTTCGCAGTTGTTTCTGCCGTAAATCACATGAACGGGGTTGGTCAGTTAATAGGGCCGATTTCGATTTGTATGACAGCTATATGATATAGTAGTCCGATTTTAATAAAATTCAGCACAAACGCGTATAATTATGTAAAAAACGTGTTTGCCGAGTCTTGAAGAGATCAGTCAGTAAATGTGCGAGTTATTCCCCAAACCGATTTAGGTTCGTATGCCAGCTATATGATATAGTAGTCCGAACGTTACGCAATGCTGTACATATATTAACTCCTATAAAAAACATATGCATGCCAAATTTGAAAATGATCGGATAATAAATGTGGGAGTTATTCTCTAAATCGATTTAGGTTCATATGACAAATATAAGATATAGTAGTCCGATCCGGCAAGTTCAAATAAATGTACTACCTATGTAAAAAAGAAGGCTAAATACCAAGATTCAGCAAAATAGCTTTTAAACTGACAGAGTAAATCGCATAGAAACAAACGGACAGACGGACAGACGGACATGGCTATATCGACTCGTCTAGTGAATCTAAGTATTCTAGATGTAAATTTTGTGGGTCTACGATGTAGAGAAGGCTAAATACCAATGAATATACTCTTTTTCTGCCGCCAGATTTGAAAATGATCGGAATATAAATATGGGAGTAATTCCCTAAACCGATTTAGGTTCATATGACAAATATAAGATATAGTAGTCCGATCCGGCAAGTTCAAATAAATGTACTACCTATGTAAAAAAGAAGGCTAAATACCAAGATTCAGCAAAATAGCTTTTAAACTGACAGAGTAAATCGCATAGAAACAGACGGACAGACGGACATGGCTATATCGACTCCTCTAGTGATTCTAAGTATTCTAGATGTAACTTTTTTGGCTCTACGATGTTTGGTTCTGTGTGCTACAAACATCAGAGCAAAATGAATATACCCTTTTTTCTACGAAAGAGTATAAAAATCCCAACGTTATCTTCGGGGTGCCGAAGATTACATACTCTTTTCGCAGTTGTTTCTGCCGTAAATCACATGAACGGGGTTGGTCAGTTAATAGGGCCGATTTCGATTTGTATGACAGCTATATGATATAGTAGTCCGATTTTAATAAAATTCAGCACAAACGCGTATAATTATGTAAAAAACGTGTTTGCCGAGTCTTGAAGAGATCAGTCAGTAAATGTGCGAGTTATTCCCCAAACCGATTTAGGTTCGTATGCCAGCTATATGATATAGTAGTCCGAACGTTACGCAATGCTGTACATATATTAACTCCTATAAACCGATTTAGGTTCGTATGACAGCTATAAGATATAGTAGTCCGATCCGGCAAGTTCAAATAAGTGTACTACCTATGTAAAAAAGAAGGCTAAATACCAAGATTCAGCAAAATAGCTTTTAAACTGACAGAGTAAATCGCATAGAAACAAACGGACAGACGGACAGACGGACATGGCTATATCGACTCCTCTAGTGATTCTAAGTATTCTAGATGTAACTTTTTTGGCTCTACGATGTTTGGTTCTGTGTGCTACAAACATCAGAGCAAAATGAATATACCCTTTTTTCTACGAAAGAGTATAAAAATCCCAACGTTATCTTCGGGGTGCCGAAGATTACATACTCTTTTCGCAGTTGTTTCTGCCGTAAATCACATGAACGGGGTTGGTCAGTTAATAGGGCCGATTTCGATTTGTATGACAGCTATATGATATAGTAGTCCGATTTTAATAAAATTCAGCACAAACGCGTATAATTATGTAAAAAACGTGTTTGCCGAGTCTTGAAGAGATCAGTCAGTAAATGTGCGAGTTATTCCCCAAACCGATTTAGGTTCGTATGCCAGCTATATGATATAGTAGTCCGAACGTTACGCAATGCTGTACATATATTAACTCCTATAAAAAACATATGCATGCCAAATTTGAAAATGATCGGATAATAAATGTGGGAGTTATTCTCTAAATCGATTTAGGTTCGTATGACAGATATAAGATATAGTAGTCCGATCCGGCAGTTCAAATAAGTGTACTACCTATGTAAAAAAGAAGGCTAAATACCAAGATTCAGCAAAATAGCTTTTAAACTGACAGAGTAAATCGCATAGAAACAAACGGACAGACGGACAGACGGACATGGCTATATCGACTCGTCTAGTGAATCTAAGTATTCTAGATGTAAATTTTGTGGGTCTACGATGTAGAGAAGCCTAAATACCAATGAATATACTCTTTTTCTGCCGCCAGATTTGAAAATGATCGGAATATAAATATGGGAGTAATTCCCTAAACCGATTTAGGTTCGTACGACAGCTATAAGATATAGTAGTCCGATCCGGCCGGTTCAAATAAGTGTACTACCTATGTAAAAGAGAAGGCTAAATACCAAGTTTCAGCAAAATAGCTTTTAAACTGACAGAGTAAATCGCATAGAAACAGACGGACAGACGGACATGGCTATATCGACTCCTCTAGTGATTCTAAGTATTCTAGATGTAACTTTTTTGGCTCTACGATGTTTGGTTCTGTGTGCTACAAACATCAGAGCAAAATGAATATACCCTTTTTTCTACGAAAGAGTATAAAAATCCCAACGTTATCTTCGGGGTGCCGAAGATTACATACTCTTTTCGCAGTTGTTTCTGCCGTAAATCACATGAACGGGGTTGGTCAGTTAATAGGGCCGATTTCGATTTGTATGACAGCTATATGATATAGTAGTCCGATTTTAATAAAATTCAGCACAAACGCGTATAATTATGTAAAAAACGTGTTTGCCGAGTCTTGAAGAGATCAGTCAGTAAATGTGCGAGTTATTCCCCAAACCGATTTAGGTTCGTATGCCAGCTATATGATATAGTAGTCCGATTTTAATAAAAATCAGCACAAACGCGTATAATTATGTAAAAAACGGGTTTGCCGAGTCTTGAAGAGATCAGTTCGTAAATGTGCCAGTTATTCCCCAAACCCATTTAGGTTCGTATGCTAGCTATATGATATAGTAGTCCGAACGTTACGCAATGCGGTACATATATTAACTCCTATAAAAAACATATGCATGCCAAATTTGAAATTGATCGGAAAATAAATGTGGGAGTTATTCCCTAAACCGATTTAGGTTCGTATGACAGCTATAAGATATAGTAGTCCGATCCAGCAAGTTCAAATAAGTGTACTACCTATGTAAAAAAGAAGGCTAAATACCAAGATTCAGCAAAATAGCTTTTAAACTGACAGAGTAAATCGCGTAGAAACAAACGGACAGACGGACAGACGGACATGGCTATATCGACTCCTCTAGTGAATCTAAGTATTCTAGATGTAACTTTTGTGGGTCTACGATGTAGAGAAGGCTAAATACCAATGAATATACTCTTTTTCTGCCGCCAAATTTGAAAATGATCGGAATATAAATATGGGAGTAATTCCCTAAACCGATTTAGAATCGTACGACAGCTTTAAGATATAGTAGTCCGATCCGGCCGGTTCAAATAAGTGTACTACCTATGTAAAAGAGAAGGCTAAATACCAAGTTTCAGCAAAATAGCTTTTAAACTGACAGAGTAAATCGCATAGAAACAGACGGACAGACGGACATGGCTATATCGACTCCTCTAGTGATTCTAAGTATTCTAGATGTAACTTTTTTGGCTCTACGATGTTTGGTTCTGTGTGCTACAAACATCAGAGCACAATGAATATACCCTTTTTTCTACGAAAGAGTATAAAAATCCCAACGTTATCTTCGGGGTGCCGCAGTTATTTCTGCCGTAAATCACATGAACGGGGTTGGTCAGTTAATAGGTCCGATTTCGATTTGTATGACAGCTATATGATATAGTAGTCCGATTTTAATAAAATTCAGCACAAACGCGTATAATTATGTAAATAACGTGTTTCCCGAGTCTTGAAGAGATCAGTCAGTAAATGTGCGAGTTATTCCCCAAACCGATTTAGGTTCGTATGCCAGCTATATGATATAGTAGTCCGAACGTTACGCAATGCGGTACATATAATAAGTCCTATAAAAAACATATGCATGCCAAATTTGAAAATGATCGGATAATAAACGTGGGAGTTATTCTCTAAACCGATTTAGGTTCGTACGACAGCTATAAGATATAGTAGTCCGATCCGGCCGGTTCAAATAAATGTACTACCTATGTAAAAGAGAAGGCTAAATACCAAGTTTCAGCAAAATAGCTTTTAAACTGACAGAGTAAATCGCATAGAAACAAACGGACAGACGGACATGGCTATATCGACTCCTCTAGTGATTCTAAGTATTCTAGATGTAACTTTTTTGGCTCTACGATGTTTGGTTCTGTGTGCTACAAACATCAGAGCCAAATGAATATACCCTTTTTTCTACGAAAGAGTATAAAAATCCCAACTTTATCTTCGGGTTGCCGAAGATTACATACTCTTTTCGCAGTTGTTCCTGCCGTAAATTACATGAACGGGGTTGGTCAGTTAATAGGGCCGATTTCGATTTGTATGACAGCTATATGATACAGTACTCCGATTTTAATAAAATTCAGCACAAACGCGTATAATTATGTAAAAAACGTGTTTGCCGAGTCTTGAAGAGATCAGTCAGTAAATGTGCGAGTTATTCCACAAACCGGTTTAGGTTCGTATGCCAGCTATATGATATAGTAGTCCGAACGTTACGCAATGCTGTACATATATTAATTCCTATAAAAAACATATGCATGCCAAATTTGAAAATGATCGGATAATAAATGTGGGAGTTATTCTCTAAATCAATCTAGGTTCATATGACAGATATAAGATATAGTAGTCCGATCCGGCAAGTTCAAATAAATGTACTACCTATGTAAAAAAGAAGGCTAAATACCAAGATTCAGCAAAATAGCTTTTAAACTGACAGAGTAAATCGCATAGAAACAAACGGACAGACGGACAGACGGACATGGCTATATCGACTCGTCTAGTGAATCTAAGTATTCTAGATGTAAATTTTGTGGGTCTACGATGTAGAGAAGGCTAAATACCAATGAATATACTCTTTTTCTGCCGCCAGATTTGAAAATGATCGGAATATAAATATGGGAGTAATTCCCTAAACCGATTTAGGTTCGTACGACAGCTATAAGATATAGTAGTCCGATCCGGCCGGTTCAAAAAAGTGTACTACCTATGTAAAAGAGAAGGCTAAATACCAAGTTTCAGCAAAATAGCTTTTAAACTGACAGAGTAAATCGCATAGAAACAGACGGACAGACGGACATGGCTATATCGACTCCTCTAGTGATTCTAAGTATTCTAGATGTAACTTTTTTGGCTCTACGATGTTTGGTTCTGTGTGCTACAAACATCAGAGCAAAATGAATATACCCTTTTTTCTACGAAAGAGTATAAAAATCCCAACGTTATCTTCGGGGTGCCGAAGATTACATACTCTTTTCGCAGTTGTTTCTGCCGTAAATCACATGAACGGGGTTGGTCAGTTAATAGGGCCGATTTCGATTTGTATGACAGCTATATGATACAGTACTCCGATTTTAATAAAATTCAGCACAAACGCGTATAATTATGTAAAAAACGTGTTTGCCGAGTCTTGAAGAGATCAGTCAGTAAATGTGCGAGTTATTCCACAAACCGGTTTAGGTTCGTATGCCAGCTATATGATATAGTAGTCCGAACGTTACGCAATGCGGTACATATATTAATTCCTATAAAAAACCTATGCATGCCAAATTTGAAAATGATCGGATAATAAATGTGGGAGTTATTCTCTAAATCAATCTAGGTTCATATGACAGATATAAGATATAGTAGTCCGATCCGGCAAGTTCAAATAAGTGTACTACCTATGTAAAAAAGAAGGCTAAATACCAAGATTCAGCAAAATAGCTTTTAAACTGACAGAGTAAATCGCATAGAAACAAACGGACAGACGGACAGACGGACATGGCTATATCGACTCGTCTAGTGAATCTAAGTATTCTAGATGTAAATTTTGTGGGTCTACGATGTAGAGAAGGCTAAATACCAATGAATATACTCTTTTTCTGCCGCCAGATTTGAAAATGATCGGAATATAAATATGGGAGTAATTCCCAAAACCGATTTAGGTTCGTACGACAGCTATAAGATATAGTAGTCCGATCCGGCCGGTTCAAATAAGTGTACTACCTATGTAAAAGAGAAGGCTAAATACCAAGTTTCAGCAAAATAGCTTTTAAACTGACAGAGTAAATCGCATAGAAACAGACGGACAGACGGACATGGCTATATCGACTCCTCTAGTGATTCTAAGTATTCTAGATGTAAGTTTTTTGGCTCTACGATGTTTGGTTCTGTGTGCTACAAACATCAGAGCCAAATGAATATACCCTTTTTTCTACGAAAGAGTATAAAAATCCCAACGTTATCTTCGGGGTGCCGAAGATTACATACTCTTTTCGCAGTTGTTGGGGTTGGTCAGTTAATAGGGCCGATTTGGATTTGTATGACAGCTATATGATATAGTAGTCCGATTTTAATAAAATTCAGCACAAACGCGTATAATTATGTAAAAAACGTGTTTGTGGAGTCTTGAAGAGATCAGTCATTAAATCTGCGAGTTATTCCCCAAACCGATTTAGGTTCATATGCCAGCTATATGATATAGTAGTCCGATTTTAATAAAATTCAGCACAAACGCGTATAATTATGTAAAAAACGGGTTTGCCGAGTCTTGAAGAGATCAGTTCGTAAATGTGCGAGTTATTCCCCAAACCCATTTAGGTTCGTATGCTAGCTATATGATTTAGTATTCCGAACGTTACGCAATGCGGTATATATATTAACTCCTATAAAAAACATATGCATCCCAAATTTGAAATTGATCGGAAAATAAATGTGGGAGTTATTCCCTAAACCGATTTAGGTTCGTATGACAGCTATAAGATATAGTAGTCCGATCCGGCAAGTTCAAATAAGTGTACTACCTATGTAAAAAAGAAGGCTAAATACCAAGATTCAGCAAAATAGCTTTCAAACTGACAGAGTAAATCGCGTAGAAACAAACGGACAGACGGACAGACGGACATGGCTATATCGACTCCTCTAGTGAATCTAAGTATTCTAGATGTAACTTTTGTGGGTCTACGATGTAGAGAAGGCTAAATACCAATGAATATACTCTTTTTCTGCCGCCAAATTTGAAAATGATCGGAATATAAATATGGGAGTAATTCCCTAAACCGATTTAGAATCGTACGACAGCTTTAAGATATAGTAGTCCGATCCGGCCGGTTCAAATAAGTGTACTACCTATGTAAAAGAGAAGGCTAAATACCAAGTTTCAGCAAAATAGCTTTTAAACTGACAGAGTAAATCGCAGAGAAACAGACGGACAGACGGACATGGCTATATCGACTCCTCTAGTGATTCTTAGTATTCTAGATGTAACTTTTTTGGCTCTACGATGTTTGGTTCTGTGTGCTACAAACATCAGAGGAAAATGAATATACCCTTTATTCTACGAAAGAGTATAAAAATCCCAACGTTATCCTCGGGGTGCCGCAGTTATTTCTGCCGTAAATCACATGAACGGGGTTGGTCAGTTAATAGGTCCGATTTCGATTTGTATGACAGCTATATGATATAGTATTCCGATTTTAATAAAATTCAGCACAAACGCGTATAATTATGTAAATAACGCGTTTCCCGAGTCTTGAAGAGATCAGTCAGTAAATGTGCGAGTTATTCCCCAAACCGATTTAGGTTCGTATGCCAGCTATATGATATAGTAGTCCGAACGTTACGCAATGCGGTACATATATTAATTCCTATAAAAAACATATGCATGCCAAATTTAAAAATGATCGGATAATAAATGTGGAAGTTATTCTCTAAATCAATCTAGGTTCATATGACAGATATAAGATATAGTAGTCCGATCCGGCAAGTTCAAATAAGTGTACTACCTATGCAAAAAAGAAGGCTAAATACCAAGATTCAGCAAAATAGCTTTTAAGCTGACAGAGTAAATCGCATAGAAACACGGACAGACGAACATGGCTATATCGACTCCTCTAGTGATTCTTAGTATTCTAGATGTAACTTTTGTGGGTCTACGATGTTTGGTTCTGTACTTCAGAGCAAAATGAATATACTCTTTTTTCTGCAAAAAGAGATTAAAAATCCCAACGTTATCTTCGGGGTGCCGAAGATTACCGACTCTTTTCGGAGTTATTTCTGCCGTAAATCACATGAACGGGGTTTGTCAGTTAATAGGGCCGATTTCGATTTGTATGACAGCTATATGATATAGTAGTCCGATTTTAATAAAATTCAGCACAAACGCGTATATTTATGTTGAAAACGCGTTTCCGAGTCTTGAAGAGATCAGTCAGTAAATGTGCGAGTTATTCCCCAAACCGATTTAGGTTCGTATGTCACCTATATGATATAGTACTCCGAACGTTACGCAATGCGGTACATATATTAACTGCTATAAAGAACATATGCATGCCAAATTTGAAATTGATCGGAATATAAATGTGGGAGTTATTCCCTAAACCGATTTAGCTTCGTATGACAGCTATAAGATATAGTAGTCCGCTCCAGCCGGTTCAAATAAATACGAAGTTTCAGCAAAATAGCTTTTAAACTGACAGAGTAAATCGCATAGAAACGTTATCTTCGGGGTGCCGAAGATTACATACTCTTTTCGCAGTTGTTTCTGCCGTAAATCGCATGAACGGGGTTGGTCAGTTAATAGGGCCGATTTCGATTTGTATGACAGCTATATGATATAGTAGTCCGATTTTAATAAAATTCAGCACAAACGCGTATAATTATGTAAAAAACGTGCTTGCTGAGTCTTGAAGAGATCAGTCAGTAAATGTGCGAGTTATTCCACAAACCGGTTTAGGTTCGTATGCCAGCTATATGATATAGTAGTCCGAACGTTACGCAATGCGGTACATATATTAACTCCTGTAAACCGATTTAGGTTCGTATGACAGCTATAAGATATAGTAGTCCGATCCGGCCGGTTCAAATAAGTGTAAGAATGTTAAATACCAAGATTCAGCAAAATAGCTTTTAAACTGACAGAGTATATCGCATAGAAACAAACGGAGAGACGGACAGACGGACATGGCTATATCGACTCCTCTAGTGATTCTAAGTATTCCAGATGTAACTTTTTTTGGTTCTACGATATTTGGTTCTGTGTGCTGCAAACAGCCAGTTCAAATAAGTGTACTACCTATGTAAAAAAGAAGGCTAAATACCAAGATTCAGCAAAATAGCTTTTAAACTGACAGAGTAAATCGCATAGAAACAAACGGACAGACGGACAGACGGACATGGCTATATCGACTCCTCTAGTGGTTCTAAGTATTCTAGATGTAACTTTTGTGGGTCTACGATGTTTGGTTCTGTGCGTGACAAACATCACAGCAAAATGAATATACTGTTTCTGGCGTAAATCACGTGAACGGGGTTGGTCAGTTAATAGGGCCGATTTCGATTTGTATGACAGCTATATGATATAGTAGTCCGATTTTAATAAAATTCAGCACAAACGCGTATAATTATGTAAAAAAACGTGTTTGCCGAGTCTTGAAGAGATCAGTCAGTAAATGTGCGAGTTATTCCCCAAACCGATTTAGGTTCGTATGCCAGCTATATGATATAGTAGTCCGAACGTTACGCAATGCTGTACATATATTAACTCCTATAAAAAACATAAGCAGGCCAAATTTGAAATTGATTGGATAATAAATGTGCGAGTTATTCCCCAAACCGATTTAGGTACGTATGACAGCTATAAGATATAGTAGTCCGATCCAGCCGGTTCAAATAAGTGTACTACCTATGTAAAAAAGAAGGCTAAATACCAAGATTCAGCAAAATAGCTTTTAAACTGACAGAGTAAATCGCATAGAAACAAACGGACAGACGGACAGACGGACATGGCTATATCGACTCCTCTAGTGATTCTTAGTATTCTAGATGTAACTTTTGTGGGTCTATGATGTTTGGTTCTGTGCTTTACAAAACTTCAGAGTAAAATGAAGCCGAACGTTAAACTCGGGCGCGGCCGAGTTTGGGATACCCTGTACCTAGTAGACGGAATTAAAAAAAAAGGTGGCAACCGTAGTCGGGTGGTAACCCTGGTCGCCTGCATTCACATAAAACCTCTGGTCTTAATATTCCTGAATCCAAAAACACATTGTTCACAATATTGCAAGCACGCCATCTATCGGACTGCTCATTTGGCGGATTGCAGGTTACGCAAGGGGAATTAAAATCTTGACCCTCAAAATTAGTTTTTTGTATATCTCGAGTAAATATGGTCCAATTTTAGTCATGTTTGATATCAATCGAAAGATTTTTAGATTCCTAACAACTTTTCAGAAGCAACTAATACTTAACTCCGAAAGGTTGAGCCATTATATGGCTTTGAAAAAATGAGGGGATGGAAGGGGGGACGGGGGGAGAAAAAAAAATAAACTTGACCAGCGTACACACATAAGGAGTCCGAATCCCAAGTTTGGTTATCCTAGCTCTTATAGTCTCTAAGATCTAGCCGTACGCGCGGACAGTCGGACAGACGGACGGACATGGCTATATCAATTTCTCTAGTCACCCTGATCATATTGTGGGTAACTTTGGGGGGTCTCCGACGTCTCCTTCTCTATGTTACATACATTTGCACAAAATTAGTATACCCTTGTACCATTTTAGGTACAGGGTATAATGAATATACCCTATTTTCTGCAAAAAGAGATTAAAGATCCCAACGTTATCTTCGGGGTGCCGAAGATTACCGACTCTTTTCGCAGTTATTTCTGGCGTAAATCACATGAACGGGGTTGGTCAGTTAATAGGGCCGATTTCGATTTGTATGACAGCTATATAATAGTAGTCCGATTTTAATAAAATTCAGCACAAACGCGTACATTTATGTTGAAAACGCGTTTCCGAGTCTTGAAGAGATCAGTCAGTAAATGTGCGAGTTATTCCCCAAACCGATTTAGGTTCGTATGGCAGCTATATGATATAGTACTCCGAACGTTACGCAATGCGGTACATATATTAACTGCTATAAAAAACATACGCATGCCAAATTTGAAAATGATCGGATAATAAATGTGTTATTCCCTAAACCGATTAAGGTTCGTATGACAGCTATAAGATATAGTAGTCCGATTCAGCCGGTTCAAATAAGTGTACGACCTATGTGAAAAAGAAGGCTAAATACCAATTTTCAACAAAATAGCTTTTAAACTGACAGAGTTAATCGCATAGAAACAGACGGACAGACGGACATGGCTATATCGACTCCTCGAGTGATTCAAAGTATTCTAGATGTAACTATTTGGCTCTACGATGTTTGGTTCTGTGTGCTACAAACATCAGAGAAAAATGAATATATTCTTTTTTCACGAAAAGTATAAAAATTCCAACGTTATCTACGGGGTGCCGAAGATTACATACTCTTTTCGCAGTTGTTCCTGCCGTAAATTACATGAACGGGGTTGGTCAGTTAATAGGGCCGATTTCGATTTGTATGACATCTATATGATACAGTACTGCGATTTTAATAAAATTCAGCACAAACGCGTATAATTATGTAAACACGTTTTTGCCGAGTCTTGAAGAGATCAGTCAGTAAATGTGCGAGTTATTCCACAAACCGATTTAGGTTCGTATGCCAGCTATATGATATAGTAGTCCGAACGTTACGCAATGCTGTACATATATTAACTCCTATAAAAAACATATGCATGCCAAATTTGAAAATGATCGGATAATAAACGTGGGAGTTATTCTCTAAACCGATTTAGGTTCGTATGACAGCTATAAGATATAGTAGTCCGATCCGGCCGGTTCAAATAAATGTACTACCTATGTAAAAAATAAAGCTAAATACCAAGTTTCAGCAAAATAGCTTTTAAACTGACAGAGTAAATCGCATAGAAACAAACGGACAGACGGACATGGCTATATCGACTCCTCTAGTGATTTTAAGTATTCTAGATGTACCTTTTTTTGGCTCTACGATGTTTGGTTCTGTGTGCTACAAACATCAGAGCAAAATGAATATACTCTTTTTTCTGCAAAAATATATTAAAAATCCAAACGTTATCTTCGGGGTGCCGAAGATTACATACTCTTTTCACAGTTGTTTCTGCCGTAAATCACATGAACGGGGTTGGCCAGTTAATAGGGCCGATTTCGATTCGTATGACAGCTATATGATATAGTAGTCCGAACGTTACGCAATGCGGTACATATATTAACTCCTGTAAACCGATTTAGGTTCGTATGACAGCTATAAGATATAGTAGTCCGATCCGGCAAGTTGAAATAAGTGTTCTACCTATGTAAAAAAGAAGGCTAAATAACAAGTTTCAGCAAAATAGCTTTTAAACTGACAGAGTAAATCGCATAGAAGCAGACGGACATGGCTATATCGACTCCTCTAGTGATTCTAAGTATTCTAGATGTAACTTTTGTGGGTTTACGATATTTGGTTCTGTGCGTTACAAACATCAGAGCAAAATGAATATACTCTTTTTTCTGCAAAAATATATTAAAAATCCAAACGTTATCTTCGGGGTGCCGAAGATTACATACTCTTTTCACAGTTGTTTCTGCCGTAAATCACATGAACGGGGTTGGCCAGTTAATAGGGCCGATTTCGATTTGTATGACAGCTATATGATATAGTAGTCCGATTTTAATAAAATTCAGCACAAACGCGTATAATTATGTAAAAAACGTGCTTGCCGAGTCTTGAAGAGATCAGTCAGTAAATGTGCGAGTTATTCCACAAACCGGTTTAGGTTCGTATGCCAGCTATATGATATAGTAGTCCGAACGTTACGCAATGCTGTACATATATTAACTCCTATAAAAAACATATGCAGGCCAAATTTGAAATTGATTGGATAATAAATGTGCGAGTTATTCCCCAAACCGATTTAGGTACGTATGACAGCTATAAGATATAGTAGTCCGATCCAGCCGGTTCAAATAAGTGTACTACCTATGTAAAAAAGAAGGCTAAATACCAAGATTCAGCAAAATAGCTTTTAAACTGACAGAGTAAATCGCATAGAAACAAACGGACAGACGGACATGGCTATATCGACTCCTCTAGTGATTCTTAGTATTCTAGATGTAACTTTTGTGGGTCTATGATGTTTGGTTCTGTGCTTTACAAAATTTCAGAGTAAAATGAAGCCGAACGTTAAACTCGGGCGCGGCCGAGTTTGGGATACCCTGTACCTAGTAGACGGAATTAAAAAAACCAGGTGGCAACCGTAGACGGGTGGTAACCCTGGTCGCCTGCATTCACATAGAACCTCTGGTCTTAAAATCCTTTGAATCCAAAAACACATTGTTCACAATATTGCAAGCACGCCATCTATCGGACTGCTCATTTGGCGGATTGCAGGTTACGCAAGGGGAATTAAAATCTTGACCCTCAAAATTAGTTTTTTGTATATCTCGAGTAAATATGGTCCAATTTTAGTCATGTTTGATATCAATCGAAAGATTTTTAGATTCCTAACAACTTTTCAGAAGCAACTAATACTTAACTCCGAAAGGTTGAGCCATTATATGGCTTTGAAAAAATGAGGGGATGGAAGGGGGGACGGGGGGAGAAAAAAAATAAACTTGACCAGCGTACACACATAAGGAGTCCGAATCCCAAGTTTGGTTATCCTAGCTCTTATAGTCTCTAAGATCTAGCCGTACGCGCGGACAGACGGACAGACGGTCAGACGGACAGACGGACAGACGGACGGACATGGCTATATCAATTTCTCTAGTCACCCTGATCATATTGTGGGTAACTTTGGGGGGTCTCCGACGTCTCCTTCTCTATGTTACATACATTTGCACAAAATTACTATACCCTTGTACCATTTTAGGTACAGGGTATAATGAATATACCCTATTTTCTGCAAAAAGAGATTAAAGATCCCAACGTTATCTTCGGGGTGCCGAAGATTACCGACTCTTTTCGCAGTTATTTCTGGCGTAAATCACATGAACGGGGTTGGTCAGTTAATAGGGCCGATTTCGATTTGTATGACAGCTATATAATATAGTAGTCCGATTTTAATAAAATTCAGCACAAACGCGTACATTTATGTTGAAAACGCGTTTCCGAGTCTTGAAGAGATCAGTCAGTAAATGTGCGAGTTATTCCCCAAACCGATTTAGGTTCGTATGGCAGCTATATGATATAGTACTCCGAACGTTACGCAATGCGGTACATATATTAACTGCTATAAAAAACATACGCATGCCAAATTTGAAAATGATCGGTTAATAAATGTGGGCGTTATTCCCTAAACCGATTAAGGTTCGTATGACAGCTATAAGATATAGTAGTCCGATCCAGCCGGTTCAAATAAGTGTACGACCTATGTGAAAAAGAAGGCTAAATACCAAGATTCAACAAAATAGCTTTTAAACTTACAGAGTATATCGCATAGAAACAAACGGAGAGACGGACAGACGGACATGGCTATATCGACTCCTCTAGTGATTCTAAGTATTCTAGATGTAACTTTTTTGGCTCTACGGTGTTTGGTTCTGTGTGCTGCAAACATCAGAGCAAAATGAATATACCCTTTTTTCACGAAAAGTATAAAAATCCCAACGTTATCTACGGGGTGCCGAAGATTACATACTCTTTTCGCAGTTGTTCCTGCCGTAAATTACATGAACGGGGTTGGTCAGTTAATAGGGCCGATTTCGATTTGTATGACATCTATATGATACAGTACTCCGATTTTAATAAAATTCAGCACAAACGCGTATAATTATGTAAAACACGTTTTTGCCGAGTCTTGAAGAGATCAGTCAGTAAATGTGCGAGTTATTCCACAAATCGATTTAGGTTCGTATGCCAGCTATATGATATAGTAGTCCGAACGTTACGCAATGCTGTACATATATTAACTCCTATAAAAAACATATGCATGCCAAATTTAAAAATGATCGGATAATAAATGTGGAAGTTATTCTCTAAATCAATTTAGGTTCATATGACAGATATAAGATATAGTAGTCCGATCCGGCAAGTTCAAATAAGTGTACTACCTATGTAAAAGAGAAGGCTAAATACCAAGATTCAGCAAAATAGCTTTTAAACTTACAGAGTATATCGCATAGAAACAAACGGAGAGACGTACAGACGGACATGGCTATATCGACTCCTCTAGTGATTCTAAGTATTCTAGATGTAACTTTTTTGGCTCTACGATGTTTGGTTCTGTGTGCTGCAAACAGCCAGTTCAAATAAGTGTACTACCTATGTAAAAGAGAAGGCTAAATACCTAGATTCAGCAAAATAGCTTTTAAACTGACAGAGTAAATCGCATAGAAACAAACGGACAGACGGACAGACGGACATGGCTATATCGACTCCTCTAGTGGTTCTAAGTATTCTAGATGTAACTTTTGTGGTTCTACGATGTTTGGTTCTGTGCGTGACAAACATCACAGCAAAATGAATATACTGTTTCTGGCGTAAATCACGTGAACGGGGTTGGTCAGTTAATAGGGCCGATTTCGATTTGTATGACAGCTATATGATATAGTACTCCGATTTTAATAAAATTCAGCACAAACGCGTATAATTATGTAAAACACGTTTTTGCCGAGTCTTGAAGAGATCAGTCAGTAAATGTGCGAGTTATTCCACAAACCGATTTAGGTTCGAATGCCAGCTATATGATATAGTAGTCCGAACGTTACGCAATGCTGTACATATATTAACTCCTATAAAAAACATAAGCATGCCAAATTTACAAATGATCGGATAATAAATGTGGAAGTTATTCTCTAAATCAATTTAGGTTCATATGACAGTAGTCCGATCCGGCAAGTTGAAATAAGTGTTCTACCTATGTAAAACAGAAGGCAAAATACCAAACATCAGCAAAATAGCTTTTAAACTTACAGAGTAAATCGCATAGAAACAAACGGAGAGACGGACAGACGGACATGGCTATATCGACTCCTCTAGTGATTCTAAGTATTCTAGATGTAACTTTTGTGGGTCTACGATATTTGGTTCTGTGCGTTACAAACATCAGAGCAAAATGAATATACTCTTTTTTCTGCAAAAAGATATTAAAAATCCCAACGTTATCTTCGGGGTGCCGAAGATTACATACTCTTTTCACAGTTGTTTCTGCCGTAAATCACATGAACGGGGTTGGTCAGTTAATAGGGCCGATTTCGATTTGTATGACAGCTATATGATATAGTAGTCCGATTTTAATAAAATTCAGCACAAACGCGTATAATTATGTAAAAAACGTGTTTGCCGAGTCTTGAAGAGATCAGTCAGTAAATGTGCGAGTTATTCCCCAAACCGATTTAGGTTCGTATGTCACCTATATGATATAGTATTCCGAACGTTACGCAATGCGGTACATATATTAACTCCTATAAAAAACATATGCATGCCAAATTTGAAATTGATCGGAAAATAAATATGGGAGTTATTCCCTAAACCGATTTAGGTTCGTATGACAGCTATAAGATATGGTAGTCCGATCCAGCCGGTTCAACTAAGTGTACTACCTATGTATAAAAGAAGGCAAAATACCAAGCTTCAGCAAAATAGCTTTTAAACTTACAGAGTAAAATGAATATACCCTTTTTTCTACGAAAGAGAATAAAAATCCCAACGTTATCTTCGGGGTGCCAAAGATTACATACTCTTTTCGCAGTTGTTTCTACCGTAAATCACATGAACGGTGTTGGTCAGTTAATAGGGCCGATTTCGATTTGTATGACAGCTATATGATATAGTAGTCCGATTTTAATAAAATTCAGCACAAACTCGTATATTTATGTTGAAAACGCGTTTCCGAGTCTTGAAGAGATCAGTCAGTAAATGTACGAGTTATTCCCCAAACCGATTTAGGTTCGTATGCCGGCTATATGATATAGTAGTCCGAACGTTACGCAATGCGGTACATATATTACCTCCTATAAACCGATTTAGGTGCGTATGACAGCTATAAGATATAGTAGTCCGATCCGGCAAGTTCAAATAAGTGTTCTACCTATGTAACAAAGAAGGCTAAATACCAAGTTTCGGCAAAATAGCTTTTAAACTGACAGAGTAAATCGCATAGAAACAGAATGACAGACGGACATGGCTATATCGACTCCTCTAGTGATTCTAAGTATTCTAGATGTAACTTTTGTGGGTCTACGATGTTTGGTTCTGTGCGTTACAAACATCAGAGCAAAATGAATATATAGTCTTTTTTCTGCAAAAAGATATTAAAAATCCAAACGTTATCTTCGGGGTGCCGAAGATTACATACTCTTTTCACAGTTTTTTCTGCCGTAAATCACATGATATAATTATGTAAAAAAAAAAAACGTGTTTGCCGATTCTTGAAGAGATCAGTCAGTAAATGTGCGAGTTATTCCCCAAACCGATTTAGGTTCGTATGGCAGCTATAAGATATAGTAGTCCGATCCATCCGGTTCAAATAAGCGTAATACCTATGTAAAAGAGAAGGCTAAATACCGAGTTTCAGCAAAATAGATTTTAAACTGACAGAGTAAATCGCATAGAAACAAACGGTCCGACGGACATGGCTATATCGACTCCTCTAGTGATTCTAAGTATGCTAGATGTAACTTTTTTGGCTCTACGATGTTTGGTTCTGTGTGCTACAAACATCAGAGCACAATGAATATACCCTTTTTTCTACGAAAGAGTATAAAAATCCCAACGTTATCTTCGGGGTGCCGAAGATTACATACTCTTTTCACAGTTGTTTCTGCCGTAAATCACATGAACGGGGTTGGTCAGTTAATAGGGCCGATTTCGATTTGTATGACAGCTATATGATATAGTAGTCCGATTTTAATAAAATTCAGCACAAACGCGTATAATTATGTAAAAAACGTGTTTGTCGAGTCTTGAAGAGATCAGTCAGTAAATGTGCGAGTTATTCCCCAAACCGATTTAGGTTCGTATTGCAGCTATA
>JBAMCM010000278.1:0-28910 GCA_037075145.1 Scaptodrosophila latifasciaeformis | reverse complement strand
GCCGCAATATGAGGGTATACTCCCTTATTAGGGCCTTAAGGGGCCAATTTAGGGGTCTCCACCCAAAGAATAAAAGGCACTGACACTTGGCACTGAAAGAATATTTCATTTTAAATATATATATTTCTTTTAACTCATAAGAATACTTTCACATTACCTGGCCTCTTTTTATTAAAACAAAAAAAAAAAACTTTTATTCCGAAACCAGAAAAAGTTAAAAATCACTGGCACTTTTATTTTTTTTTTGTACCATCTCTCAAATTGGCAAGTTTTTTCTATGATATATTTTACTGCAAGCACACGTCTTTTCCACCTCTGCGTTTGTGATAGACTGTACAAACGATAAACCTAGGCTTTGCTACATATTCTAATCTGCCAATGGCGATCTTAGCCCAACAACAATTGTTATATTCGTTAGCCGAAGACTGCACCAACAAAAGTGCGTGGATTACTAACGGCAGAATCACGCGACTTTAATCATTATCTACGCTGACGACAACATCAAAAAAAAGGGAGTGAGAGAGAAGATACCAAAGAAGTGTGGCTGGCGATCCCACAAAAATTTTACAAATGCCCCTGTAGGAAATTGGACGCTACAGCATAGTTGATGAAACGCTGGTTTCTCCAGTGGAGCATAAACTAAGAAAAAGTACAATTTCCACGAACATTATTCTACACCTTTCTGAATATCTTTCAAGTGAAAAACACCCAAGCTTTTTCCTTCCCTATTAGCCACTTGATAAAAAGACGGGCTTACTTTCCGTATTACCTTAGCGGGAATGAAAACTGGCGCTAACTTCGAACTTATTTTTTTGTTAGCGTTACTTTGACAAAAATTACGAGCGTACACTTCGTCACCTACCTTAAATTGTACCTTTCTACTTCTCAAATTATAAACTCTAGCATTTTTCTCGTGCGACTCCGAAATAGTAGTTTGAGCTGCTTGTCGTATACATGTGGGATTGAGGGAGAGTAGTAGAATGTAGGCTGCCCAGAGTTGCTGTGGAGTAAGCGAGACGCCTGCTGCAACGCATTCTTTTGCTGAGCTCTCTCATCTCTGTTCGAGTGTAGGCACTCTCTTGAGTAGAACAGAGGGTAACGTAGAGTCAGTTGCTGTGAGTCGCTAAGGTCGGTTGGACGTCGCTCGCCAAAGTGTCGTGTTAGAGACTTTAATTAATTGTGAAACTAATCTTAATCTAAACTTTATTTAATCAACTATTCTGGAACTTTATAAACCGAATAAACTTTAATTTGTGAAACCTACAAATTTTTGGGGGCTCAACCGGGATTTTTGAGTTCCAGCTAGTGAAAAAAGTATTTGCTAAAATACGGATTTTAGACAATAGATTGGTGTATGTGCGAGATTTGGTGAAATAAAAGAGAAACAAACATTCATTAAATCGTGAAGACAATTAAACTGTACTGAAATTTAAAAGGCGTCTGATGAAATTTTTTGAATCGCAATTTTTTTTTTTTTTTCTTCTCGAAACATCGGTTGCTATGCATATGCAAGTAAGGAGTACAGAACGTAACAATTGACTGAGTGAAAAAGAGACGAAACGATTGACGAACAAAAGGCAGCGATGAAGCGAATTCTCACATATCAGAAGAGCGCAGCACTATAATTGAGAGCAACTAGAGTGTGTACATGTCTGCGACGAAACGAGACAGCTATACGGTGAAGAGAGAGAGAGAGCAAACAAGGTATACAGATTACACGGTTCGTTGAGGTAACAAGGAATTTGTCAACGTGTGTACGTGCAAAGTACTCTGCTGAGAGAGCTGCACTGCGAAGAGAGAGCTGCACTGTGAAGAGAGAGCTGCACTGTGAAGAGAGAGCTGTACTGTGAAGAGAGAGCTGCACTGTGAAGAGAGAGCAAGCAAAGAAGACATCCAGACAGGGTACTCTACTGGAGTGAGCGCATCGTTGGAAGCGAGACAACTATATTGAGACAAGAGAGCAGAGAGCAGGTTTCTTACTACTGAAGACAGTGACGCCGGAACCAGAGGAGAGTGCTGTTTAATAAGAAAAGAGAGTATATTGTGTTGTATTTTTAAGCTGCATTTTAAACCAATATTTTTAAGCTGAATTTTATAACCAAGATAAGCTGAATTTTGTAGCCAATATTTGTAAACTGCGGCAGAGCGATGGACATACGGACTATTTTAGCGATGACAGTTCCTCATTTGAAGGAGAAACTTGTCGAGTTGAATTTGAGTGTGAGCGGCAGAAAGAGTGTGTTGCAGGATAGGCTTATAGATCATTTTCAGCTTGAAGACAATCACGATGTCGAAGAAAATGTCAATGCTAGTGAGAGTGAGACAGCTAGTCAATACCATGATACTTTTGCGGGTAGTGGATCGAGGTTCACATTGCGTGATGTCCAGGATAGCGTATCTACTTTTTCGGGATCAGACCAACAGGATATTAATCAGTGGTTAACCGAGTTTGAGGATGTGGCTATGACTGTTGGGTGGGATGACCTTCAAAGATACATTTATGCAAAACAACTTCTATCTGGAGCAGCCAAGCTTTTTATAAGGAGTTTGAACGGCATTCGGGGATGGGCAAAACTTAAACAAGAGCTGTTAAAGGAATTTGGCAGACAGCTCTGCTCAGCTGAAATTCATAAAATGCTGACACGACGACAGAAACGACCGGGAGAATCATATATTGAATATTTGTATAGCTTGATGGAAATAAGTAAGCCAATCAGGCTAGAAGAAGAAAGTCTCGTGTCATACTTCATCGATGGTATACCTGACAGCAGAGCATTTAAGGCTAATTTATATCGAGCCAGGACCATACGGGAGTTAAAGGCAGAGATAGGTATTTTCGAGAAAATAAGGGGAAAAGAGGTCAAGAAGGAAGACTTGAAATCAGGTGAAGGGAAAGAAATTGTTAGAAGAAACAACCCAGAGAAATCTTCAAAGAAATGCTTTAGGTGTGGCACAGCGGGCCACTTGGCTAGAAATTGTAAGGAAGAAATGGTTTGCTTTAAGTGCAACAAAACAGGACACATGTTGAAGGATTGCAAAGAGATTAATCAAAACAGTATCGCAAAGAAGGAACTAGTGAATATCCTTCAGGATAAAACTCCCAGGAAGGGACTGATCTATAAACATTTCTCTGCCAAGAATTGGCAGATTGTCTGTCGTCGCGTTCGGACGTGTTTTTTGTGCTTTAAAATTAATTACTTTTTACCCCGCTTAATTTCTGTTAATTTTTGTTCATGGTGCCATTTCAATTTGCTAAATTTAAATGCTTCTAAGTGCAAAATTATGACCTTCTGTCGGGGCACTCCGCTTTTGGCCTCCTATTATCTTAATCTAAATGCACTTCAACGTATAGGCTCAATAAATGATTTAGGGATTTTACTTGATTCTAAATTAAAATTTGATAGTCACATTTTATCCACTGTCAATAAAGCTATGGGAGTTCTTGGATTTGTGAAGAGATGGTCTAAAGAATTCGATGACCCTTATACGACCAAGATTTTATATGTGGCTCTTGTTCGACCAATTTTAGAATACGGTTCATGCGTTTGGTGCCCTCAATATAAAGTGCATCAAAATCGTATTGAGTCCGTTCAAAAAAAGTTTTTGCTTTTTGCTCTCCGTGGCTTAAATTGGAATTCGGAATTGAGGCTTCCCTCGTACTATAGTAGGCTACAACTTATAGATTATAGATTTGCCTAGTAAACCGTAGAACCCTTCTTAATACTCTTTTTATGCATAAATTAATAAACGGCATGGTTGACTCTCCTGAGTTAATTAGCCGAATTAGTTTTGCAGTTCCTTTTAGACCTCTGCGGACCTTTTCTCCTTTAGTAGTCCGTCCAGCCACATCTAATTATTTAATGCATGAGCCTTTTTTAAATTTATGTAGAGACTATAATAGTTTGTACCACTTAGTTTGCTCCTCCTCTAGCATGGAATCTATAAAAACTAACATATTATTGCACCTTCGTTTAAATCCTTCTCTTCCCTAATAGAATACTTGATTGCCTAATCTATTCCTCTTCCTTCAAATATTTATGATAAAAATAGTTTTTCGCGAATCGTGTCACGTGACTCTGCCCCACGGTCGGTTGGGCGTCTGAGCTATCGAGCTTGGTAACACGCGCGTAAACAGGCTTCCGCCTGGTTTCGTTGGGCCACTTGATCGTACTGTTCTTTGTACGTCTACGTCCATTATATAAAAAAGAACGTATCTTTTATTGCTTTAGTGGATTCAGGTTGTGACGTGTGTCTGATGCGAGAGGATATATATAAAAAATTCAGGGGCTTTGAACTATCGAATGAGATTAAACAACTTAAGGGCATCGGAATGGGAACGCTAACCACAATTGGCAGTTTTCGTTTAAACTTAGAAGCAGATGGAACGAAATTCACTGCAACTTTCAATGTAGTCAAACAAAATGAGTTGGAGTTTAGCGCCATAATTGGAAATGATATATTGGATAATGTCGATATGTTATTCAGTACTAATGGTGTTCGTTTCATTGAGAAGGAAAACGCAGATAAGTCACTGGAGGCATTTCATGGCCTATGCGTCACAGAAATGGTAGAAACACGATCGACTTTGGATGTTGTCGATCTTAAGCATTTGACGAAAGAGTTGAGAGTGGAATGTGAGAAACTAATCGAGGAATATGTTCCAATGAAATCTATTCAATCCCCGGTAGAGATGAAGATTATTTTGGAAGACGATTTCCCCGTATACCACTATCCTCGTCGAACCTCGTATGAGAATAAATGTTTTATTGAAAAGCAAGTGCAGGATTGGCTCGATGACGGGTTGGTAGTGCCGAGTTGTTCAGAATATGCGTCCCCGTGATCCTTGTCTAAAAATAGGATGGTTCTAAACGTTTCTGCTGCGATTACAGAAAGCTTAACCTAAAAATTAAAAGGGATAATTTTCCGATGACGCTTATAGATGATATTTTGGACAATCTAAAGGGTTCCGCAGTATTTACAACGTTAGATTTGGCAAATGGGTTCTTTCATGTGCCGATAGAGCCTGATTCTAGGAAATTCACAGCTTTTGTTACTCACCATGAACAATACGAATTCACCCGTGTGCCATTCGGCATTAGTAACTCTCCTGCAGTTTTTTGCCGCTATGTGAATGCGGTACTCAGAGAACTAATGCATTCAAAAAAAAAATTCTGGTCTATATGGATTACATTCTAATACCGACAAAGGATGAGGAGTCAGGGCTGGTGAGGTTGAAAGAAGTTTTGAGCGTGGCTGCGAAGGCAGGATTGCACATTAGATGGGAGAAAGCTCAAATTTTAAAGCGAAAAATCAAGTTTTTGGGATTTACAATAGAAAATGGAAGCATTGCACCTACGGATGATAAAATCCTTTCAGTGGTAAACTATCCAACACCTCGTAGCATTAAAGAATTGCAGAGATTTTTGGGACTAATGTCATATATGCGTCGATTTATAAAAGGTTATGCATTGGCAGCAAAGCCTCTTACCGATATTCTACGAAATGATGGCGGTGTTCGTGATTCAAGGAATCTTGTACCAAGTGATCAATGTCAGTTGGCATTCCAGCACTTAAAGAACCTTCTAGTTTCCTGTGTTGAAGCTCTATGATCCGGGTGCTGAAACCCAAGTGCATACGGACGCAAGCAAACACGGATACGGAGGAGTTCTCATGCAAAAGGATTCCGAAGATTTATTATTTCACCCGGTAGAATTCATGAGTAGAAAGACTACAAGTTCTGAGGAGAAATATAGTTCTTACGAGCTTGAGGCCTTAGCCATAGTAAACGCTGTCAAGAAATGGCGTTCCTATTTATTGGGCATTAAGTTCGTTGTAGTGACAGACTGTCGTGCATTCTCTATGACTATTAAAAACAGAGAGGTTCCACCCAGAGTTGCCAGATGGGCCATGTATTTGCAGGAGTTTGACCTGACGATCGAGCATAGAAACGCGGCTCAGATGAGGCATGTAGATGCGCTATCTCGATTGAGCTGTTTTCTTATTGAGGATTCTACAAAGCACCGGCTTAGAGAAGCACAAAATGCAGACGAAAGAATAAGGGCAATTAAGAGTACTTTGGACAGTGTGAAAGTCTTCGAGGACTACTTTTTGGTAAATAATATACTGTATAAGGATAGGAACAGGGAGCTTCTAGTAATTCCAGATACAATGGAAGAAGAAATTATAGGGATCGTGCATCGTGAGGGTCACTTTGGAGTGAAGAATACAAGGGAGTTGCTTGAGAAATCCTATTTTATATGCAATGCTCAAAAAAAAGTCGAGAAATTTGTGAAATCTTGCGTGGAATGTCTAATAATGGACGCCAAGCGCGGTCGGAAAGATGGACTTCTGACACCAATTGATAAAGCTCAGGAACCTTTGGGAACTTACCACATCGACCACGTGGGTCCACTCACGGATACAAAGAAAATGTATAATCAAATACTAGCTGTGGTGGACGGTTTCAGCAAGTTATTTAGCTCATCATCGGCGCAGAAGAAGTCATAAATAGGTTAGAAAAACAGGCAGCTATTTTTGGAAACCCCCGACGAATTATTACGGACAGAGGTTCCGCGTTTACCTCTGCATCTTTTCAGAATTATTGTCAAGAAAATGAAATACAACTGCTGCACATTACCACAGGGATGCCTAGAGGAAACGGACAGGAGGAAAGAATCCACAAGATAGTAATACCAATGTTAGGAAAGCCATGCCAATCCAATACAGCGAATTGGTATCGTCACGTAGACAAAGTACAGCAAATCATAAACAGTAAGCCACCGAGAACTACAAAGTATTCACCATTTAAAATTCTTACAGGCTTAGAAATGCGGAAAAAGGACAATGATTTGAGGAATCTTTTGGAGGACACGCTTATAGAGGACATTATGAAACAACGGGACGAAATTGGGGAAATGGCACAAGCAAACATTCAAAGGGTTCAACAAGAAAATAGGGAAGGCTTCAACGAAAACAGGAAACCCGCGAATATATACAAATTAGGAGAACTGGTGGGAATAAAAAGGACTCAGTATGGAACAGGAATGAAGCTCAGACCCAAATTTTTCGGTCCATATAAGATAGTGAAGCAAATGAAACATGGGCGATATGAAGTGGAAAAGGTAGGAAATCAGGAGGGCCCGAGAAATACAACAACAGCTGCTGAGTTTATAAAGAAATGGAGTTCATTCAGGGGCGAATGAAGTTTCAGGATGGCCGAATGTGGGATTGAGGGAGAGTAGTAGAATGTAGGCTGCCCAGAGTTGCTGTGGAGTAAGCGAGACGCCTGCTGAAACGGATTCTTTTGCTGAGCTCTCTCATCTCTGTTCGAGTGTAGGCACTCTCTTGAGTAGAACAGAGGGTAACGTAGAGTCAGTTGCTGTGAGTCGCTAAGGTCGGTTGGACGTCGCTCGCCAAAGTGTCGTGTTAGAGACTTTAATTAATTGTGAAACTTATCTTAATCTAAACTTTATTTAATCAACTATTCTAGAACTTTATAAACCGAATAAACTTTAATTTGTGAAACCTACACAAATTAGAGCTGCGAACCGAAAAATGCAATTTTTTCCAAAGTGAGGTGAAATATTTAGGATATATAATATCAGAAAAAGGTATTAAAACAGATCACGACGGTGTGAAGGCAATTGAAAATTTTCCGTGCCACAAAAAGTTCACGATGTTCAAAGTTGGGATGTGCTCGTATTTCAGAAGATTTATACAGAATTTTTGACAAGGAAAGAGAAAAAGTTTGGCCCAGCGCAATAAGAAGCATTTATTTTAGCATTGTACAGTCCTAAAGATGATGCAGAATTGCACTGTGATGCAAGTTCGATAGGTTTCGGATCAATCCTTTTGCAAAGGAAAGCAAGATGGTAAGCTACATCCAATTTTTTACTTCTCAAAAAGTGACCTGAGATAACGACAATGCAAGAATACCATAAACATAGCTATTACATGGTAATACCGTGTTGGAATTAGGAATTGTGGACCAACATATTTCTGGGAGATTGAAATCCCCCAAAACGATAAGGTAGTCCTTAGATTTTAATGCCATATAGAAGCAAAAAGATCAGAAGAAGGAGGAATACAAGACTTTTAGAAAAAAAAGTGACGAGGGAAACTGGATGCCAATTTTTTTTCTCCGTAAACTCCTTCAGTTCAACATGCTCTGTCTAAAAATCTGTACAACAAACAAACTCGAACTAGCCGACCTTGCAGCAACTCTTATAGAATTTAAATGGCGCATATAAACAGAAAGATAAGAACAAGGAGGAATATAGGAGGCTGTTAAAAAACAAAAATGTCATTCAAATCATTTTTACACTAATCTACAGTTGCAGTTAACAGCCTCTACCACGACCAGCCACACGGTCGAAAAATTGTGTAACCAGCACAGCTCGGGTTTACGTGCATATCAATTTTAAAAGTAAGCTTGCTCTTTCTCGTGTCCTATAGATTCTACACATCAGTTTTCATAGCTCAAGGTTTCATAATTTCCGAGATACTTGAGATTAACTTTTAATAATAACTTCTGTGTTTTTGGTCCGATTTTACTCATCTCTGTGTCAAACGAAAGGTATTTTTATTGCGCATATTTAGTCGGAATTGATAAATATTCCACGCTTAATGCTGCAAAAAGTGCAAGGCCAGTAATAATTTATTGATGTGAGGGTTGGGAAGCTCTGCCAAAAGAAAATTTGTTCCAAATTTGGTTATCGTAGCTCTTTCAGTCTTTGAGATATTTGCAATAATTCAATTATTAATTATTGGCTCCCCTTGGGGAAGGGGGTCGGATCAATATAAAAAAAATAAACTTTCCCTTTCCCATGTCCTATCGATTCTTCAAACAAAATTTCATAGCTCTCTTTTGTAGTTTCTGAGATCCTTGCGTTTATAAAGACGGACAGACAGACAGTCACCCTGATCATACTTTAGGTAACTTTGGGGCTCTCCGACGTCTCCTTCTGGGTGCTACATATACCCGTACACCTTTCCCCTTTAGGTACAGGGTAAAACAATTGTTGTTGCCTATAACAAGTAAGTAAAATTTTTCCAAAAGAGAACAACAATTTTTGTTTAAAATTAGCGCACGAAACTATAATTTTAAGAGTTGAAATAGGTAATTTATTGCAAATATTTTATTATTTTATGCAAATATTAGCAACCGATGCAACAAAATTTTTTCAAAATAAATCGGAAACTAAGCGGGGCTAAAACTAATTAAACTTTAGCGGATTAGTAAACACAACCGAGCGCGTTAAAAGACAATTTCCAACTGTAAAAAATAGCACATGGCAAACCTAATATTACTGCAGCAATATTTAATCTAGACATAAGAGATGGATCCTCGCAAAGGTCATTGAGTAGTGAAGTTAAAGACTACTACTATAGAGGTAGTACATCTGACCAACATGGTGGCCGAATACATACCTAATTGAGAAATGACGTTTCAGGTCGTGACGGCATGCCCAGAAACGCAAAGCATTCAGTTCGTAAAAATAAAAAAGAGCTAGGACATATTTGGTGCTGCGCAAACAAATAAGAAATTAATTAGAGCAAGTATTCAATCGGATTAGTATATCTTGTTTTAGCTGTATGTAAAAACTAAGCGAATGAATATGTAGAATGTGGATTAAGTTTAGTATTAAATGTAATAAAATTAACCTCTTTAGTATACTCACTTGACAGCAAATGAACAAAAATGACGCTGTAGTCGAGGATTTATGGTAAAAGATCCTGCCGATGGATTCATGCAAGATACAAAATTACATTTGTGTATATCCTTTAATGTCAGCTTTACACGATCATACCAATGGTGATAATCCATAAATTGACGAATAAGTGTATGTGGCTGTACCGTGAAATATTTGTCAACTTCTGGCATATTCATATCATCTACGAAATAAATCATTCTTTTATTTCCAATAGGGCCGTAGTTTCGACCAGCTTTCTTTTCAAGCGGCTTTTCTAAAATCCGTTGAAGCATCTCGGAAGTCGTATAAAAATTGAAGGGCACATTAGTAATAGCGTACTTATCTGTTGGTAATAAGTTTAATTTTGCATTCATTAAAATTGTTTTACCCGATCCAGAAGGCCCAATTAACATTAAAGGATGATTCGCTTCAATAAGGGTATCCATAAAAAATCTTAATCGTGTAGTTTCTGATGTATTAACTAAATTTGACTGCAATGGTAAATCTACATCAAGCTCAAAATCTGGAACCAAGTTAGTCCATGGGCAAAATTTTTTTGTCTCATTATCAATATAAAATGAAAATATGTTTCCAGAAGAAGGAAATTTTACTGCTTTAAATTCATTAAGAAACCACTTGCTGAATTCATTGCGCCAATCAATGATTTGATCTTGAAAAAGAGTAGAACCGAATCCCCAAATAATGCAAAAAACAAAGAATATTTCATACCAATCTTTTGGACATTCGTTTGGAACATTTTGAGGTGTTAGCAAACTGTCTAGTAAGAAACATGTCATTTGCAGTCGAGCAATATCTGAAATGGGTGTAATGCTTTTGAGTTTGTGTCTAAAAGCATCAAGAAGAGAGGGAACGTATTTATCGAATAGCACGTTTAGAGTCGCTATTTCACTAGAATTAGTTCTTGTACCAAGCCAAGACTGTATGAAAGGGGTCCAACCTAAGTCCTGTGGATTGATATATAATATCCCAGCACGAGATACAGTTGCTGGGGTTGCAGTTCTCAACGATGCAATTTCAAAGAGCAATCTCATTTCTTTAGTAAGGGCAATTCTTTCATTACTAGCTAATGTAAGGACTTTATTATCATCCATTACCGTGTTTAGACTTTCTATCCACATAGGATCAATATCACCGTCTAATACAATCCACTTTGGGCCAGTCCCACCCAAATTTGCTTGATCCCGCATCAAAATTGAAAAGAGTCCATCCTTCCATTCTCGTGTAGCAGGATTTACAATACCAAACAATTCATCATTGGTAACCGCTTTAGGATTAAGATCATTGTAGTGGGGCTTGCGTTTTTGATTTTGATAAGTCTTATTAAGTGTTTTCCATACTTCTGATTTACCTGTTCCAGCAAATCCTATAATAAAAACTGAGTGGCGGACAGCGAACAATTCTTCTAGTTGTACTATTTTCAGAATAAAACCATCTTCCGGTTGCAACTTTAAATCAACAGCAGATTTTTTTATTACCGCTTCAAAATCATGATTACGCTTTCGAGGAACATCTAACGCAGGAAACAAATCGCCAATAAGACCCATGAAAACAGGTACGTCATCTGTAACAATTTTTGGTATATTAAAATCGCGTAATGCGCGCATTAAAACTTGATCCTCCGGTCGTTGACGATCGTCACGCTATAAAAAAAGTGTTGGTTCATTAATAAAAAATGAAATGAAATTAACGAATTTTTATACTATTTTCGAAAAAAAAACAGAAAATTCAAATTGCTCTGATGCTTGTAACGTACAGAACCCTCAAAAGTTACCTCTAGAATAGAATCACTAGAGGATCACTATAAAAATTAATCTCTCAGTTTTAAAGCTATTTTGATGAAACTTGCTACTTTTGCCTAGGCTGCACATTTGTCGGAAGCGTCTGGATTGGATTATTTTATCATATAGCTATGATACCTCGCAAACTTACAAACTTACAAACTTGGCACACATGATTCTAAAAAAATAAATAATCTACTCCTACATAAATATACGCGTTTGTGCTGAATTTTATTTTATTATAGCTGTCATACACACCTAAATCGGCCCTAGTAACTGATCAACCCCATTCATGTGACTTACGGCAGAAACAACTGCGAAAAGACTCTGTTATCTTCGGAACCCCGAAGATAACGTTGTTTTTTTTTTTTTTAAGTATTTGAGCAATTTTTTTTTAAGGAATATTAGTAAAAAATAAAAATATATTTATAACGAAGTGGCAGTGTTGGTATTTGCGATCAGATCACCGGTACTATTTTCGGTCATGGCTTTAGCGCAGCGAGTTTCGGTCACACAGAAAATAAATGTACAACTAACTACACCGAACCACGCTCAGCGACAACAACTCGATGTTGTCGCCCCGCTAAAGTGATTCCTGTTAAGCGACACAATTCCACTTAATTCCTCAAATGTCAGAATTTCACATGAACCATAGACTGATGGAATAATTATCCTAATGATGAAATACTTTCTGGGGAATTACTCAGCATTCGCTGTATGGGACAAACTCAGAAAAATCCGATCAGATCAATGTTTACAAAAATGCAAGTATCTTAACAAGCTAAAAGGATACCTAAAAAAAATTATTAACATATATGATTAATCTTCTTGGTTATTAGAAATTGCAAAAAAATAAAATAAAAAAAATCCCTGTAAGCAATAGATCAGTCATCTTGCATCAATCCCAACTTGTTTCGTAGTTTCACGAATATTGCAGTAGGCAATGGCTTTGTGAATATGTCAGCAAGATGATTCTCTCTGGAAATATACTCAAAACAAATAACTTTATTTTGAATTTGCTTTCTGGTAAAATGATATTTAACATGAATATGTTTGGCTCGATTGTGACATTAGGAAGTGTTTGCTATGCTTTGAAGAGTAGAATGTCCCATACGTATAATAACAACTACGCGCTTCCGTTACTGAACCGGCACGTCTTTCCTTTATTCTTTCTCTACAACGTTTTATCTATTAATTTCGATAAATGTACAATAAAACTTACATGACTAATGCTCGTGGCTGCGAGAGCAAGCTCTCTCTTAGCCTCTCTCTCACATCACATGTGTATGCGTATACTTATTCTACTACAATTCGGCCATCCTACGAACTAGATATCCTGATCTTACTTAAATAAAGATATTTACAAGATTGAGCTTATGAAGTAACATTGTAATACGAGTCTTAAAACTAAAGTTTACATCGGTGGATTAACTTATATTTATGGGAAAATATTTTTATTTTTTTTTGTTTTTTTTTTTTTTTTTACATATTCGTTTCTTTCCTATTCAATATCTTATATTTTGTGCGCTCCAAATACCTTTGTATGGATTTCTAGATGCTTGGAATCGATCTACATCTCTTAGCAAAAACCTGTCGTTACGCAGTTCTTTTCTTATTACATAAGGCTCTTTATTTTTGGGAATTAACTTTCTATCGGCCCGCACTGTGCAATCAAAGTTTTTCACATAATCTTCTTTTGTGTAGCTACGTGTTTTTATTTTTGACTTGCTGCAGTATTCTTCATTGTAGGAGTGCGTTCTTTTCTGGTTCTCTTCTTCTTTTCTTATTTCTTTCAACTGTGAAAGCATTGGCCCCAAACTTCTGTCGACGCGATCTACTTGTCCGGTTGCTTGTGAGGAACGTGTCCTATGTGTCCTAAATCGTTATGATATTTAGGCATGACTTGATTCTCCATTTCATGTGGTACGTCAAATAGCAGTCTCCCATCATATGTCTTTCTGTATACAATACCATTCCTCATTTCAAAAAACTTGTGTTCGGTCTTCTCCAACAGTTTTCTAATTTTAAATATTTGCTCATCTTTTCCTTGGCAGATGACAAAGTTGTCCTCAAAACTATTCGATTAAAACATTTGTTCATCAGCTTAGTGCGTCTACGTGTTACATTTTGCTACCTGATCTGTATATCAATTCATATTCGTAATTTTGCAGCTCTAAAGCCCATCTCACTATCCTAGGGTTAAGTTCAATTCTGTTCAACGTGAGGGTCAAAGAGTAACAGTCCGTAATTATCTTAAAGGGTTTGCCTTGTAGGTAAATCGAAATCTTCGAAGTCCGAAAATGATCGCTAAAGTTTCTAGATGGAAACTGTGGTACTTCGATTCCGTTTCAGAAGTCCTTTTCGAAAAATAAAATTCTGGATCCTATCCTTTTTCCTTTGCATCAGAACGGCTCCGAAACCAAATGAACTGACATCACAGTGCAGCTCCGTTTCGTCTCTATGATCATATATTGCCACAACAGGTGATTCTACTAGTTTTTCCTTTAATGATATTTATTCCAATTCACTTTTTCCGAATTCAAATACTTTATCTTTTTTCACAAGGTCGTACAACGGCTTTGCAATCGTTGAAAAATCCTTATTAAATCATCTGAAATAGGGGCACAGACCCAAAAAGCTCTGAGCTGCATGTACGTTACTTGGAATGGGAAAATTTTTTATGGAATCTATACCTTTGTCGTCTGCTCGTATACCTTCTTTTGTTACCAACAACCCTAAATATTTTATACTTGAACACATAAGCTCGCATTTGTCTATGCGTAGTTCAAGCTTGTTTTGAACCATTCTTTTAAATACTTCCTTTAAAGTTTCTAAATGCTCCTCCATGTCCGTGCTGGCTACCCTGGTATCATCCATATATGCTATGACTTTCCCCTCCCTAATCAGATATTGAAAGATTTTGTTTATGCGCAAGAACTCATATTGTCCTGAAGGAGTGACAAAGGCTGTGTATTTCTCAGAATCTTTATCAACGAAAACATGGAAAAATCCATTTTTTTAAATCCAGCTTGGAGAAAACAGTCTTGTTCACGAGTCTGTCTAGTAAATCGTAGATCAGAGGCAAAGGATAGTTTTCCTTGATCAGCACCTTGCTTAGTTTTCGAAAATCTATGCACATTATAGGATATCCCTTACTCTCATTCAGGAGATAGTCTTGTTTTCTTTTCTTCTTTTATTCAGAAAACTTCTTTACTAGCATTCAGGAATTGTGTGTTGCCTCTTTCCTTACTATCATCGTCGCATTCCTTACTATTGTCTGTTTTATTTCCTTACTATTCAGGAGCTCTGTCTGTTCTATTTGGATACTATTATTTAGGAATTTAGTTTCAAATTTAACAGCTCTAGAATTTACCATATTGGTTTAATCGACAACAATATCTCTGGCAACAAAAAAAACTTTGTGAACAGCATCCCGCAAAAAAAACCATTTGGTTCCTAACTTATAAAATTGCTTTGTTGGAACCTGTAACTTATTGGGGTTATAAACTATTGGGGCTTTTCCCGTGCAGAGTACCCGCAGCGTAAGTGAAAATTGCGACCGTCGTCTTTGTCTTGCAAATTGTAACAGAACTCTTTTTATTCATTATGAACTTCGATTTACATTTAACTATCGATAACTAAGAATGCGAGCATTGCTGTAAACTCAAATTTTAAAACTTCCTCAATGCTTGCATTACTTTACAAAAATTATTTCAATACAAATTCATAAGTTTTCTTCACTCAACATGTTTCTTCTTAAATAAGTTCCTGGTCAAAATGTCCGCTACCTGAACTTCCTACCTCTCTTACAAAATGATAACGAATATCAATGTGCTTCGTTCTTGATTCTTAGCCATATATTGAACGCACCAAAGAGACACGTTGGTACATCCTTGTCGCCACAGACAATCTCGATTATCAGCCGTCGAAGTAGTAATGCCATATACTCATCCTCTGTACTGCTAAGCACCAAGCTTCGCGGTTTCTCTGATTTCCAGCATATTGCGCCTCCAACCAGATAATAAACGTATCCTGTATACGATTTCCGATCAGTCCGATCGCCGCCACAATCAGTAAATGGGCGGCCAGCCACTTACTCCCTGTAGTGTAGTTTCAAATCTGTCGTTGCCGCCAAATACTGCAATATATGTCCCACACTCACTTCTTGCTCGTGGTGTGGGTCTTGATTTCTCTGAGCCAACTTGGTTACCGAATGGAATATATCCGTTCCAGTTGTCAACGCCAGCCACATCAAATCTCCTATTATCGACTGATACTTAGCAGGGTCAACCAGGGTCACCACAACCCAGGGTCTAGTGGTGTGCTTGCCATGCATTCAAACTGCTTTGCTATGTCAGATTTTATGTCGATCAATTCCTTCTTTAATTGGAATGCTACAATAATATCATAGACATAAACCAGGTTTAGTGACAAATTACCTCCGCCCTGTCTCTTGTATAGAGATGGCTCATTGTTGCAACAAACAAATCCAATTCTGTTCAAAACACTGTCTTCTCTTCACACCACTGTACTGCATGCGTGCCATTCACCGCCTCGTCATACGATAACGGAATACTGGTGCCGTCAGCAACCAATGTACCTAACAGATTGTACCACTTTATTGGTCGCCCTGGTTTTCCACTTTTAATTAGTTTTGGCCGGTCTGGCCCTATTCTGACGTTATCCTCAGCCATGAAGGAATTTTACTTTTGGTTGGACTCACACTTTCATCGGAGTTGCCTCTCTCATCGCCGATCTCGTCTGGCATATCCCCAAACAGGACTTGCCATTGTGGTTGCCCCGATCAAGCGCCACTGTAACAGAACCAAAAACTTTTAGATGATTAATTGAGGGATTCTTGGCAGTCCACGCTTCCATTGACGTCATCTCGACTAATGCTACTGTAGGCAAATGGTTCCGCAAATATACCGATATATTAATCGCCTCAGCCCAAAAGTTCCTTCCAAGTGAAGACTGTACTAGCAAACAGCTGGCCATATCCAGCAATGTACGACTTGCCCTCTCGACCACGTCATTCTGTTGTGGGGCGTACGCTATGGTTACTTGCTTAGCAATACCATTTTTATTCAGAAAATCATCAAACTGTTGCCTGTCTGTCGTTCCACCAGTTTCTTAAATTCGACGAATTTTGCAAACACTTCATCTTTTCTGGATAGATAGTAGACGAACACTCACCTTAACATGTCATCAATAAAAGTCACAAAGTACTTCGATCCTCCAGGCGATTGTGTATCATACACATCTGCATATACCAGCTCCAGCAGCTCCTTAGCTCTGTTTTCCATCGCACACGGAAATGGCTGTACATGTATCTTGCTCAGCATACAAATCCTCCTTTTAGAATTCTTTGGCATTACGATCGTTTCCAGGCCTCGAACCATTTCTTTGTTTACCATCTCTTTTAGACTAGCCAAATTTTCATGACTCCATCGTATATGTAACAGGTCGCCCTCCTATTCACAAGCCGCATAACATTTATTAAATCCAGCCCGAAACATATAGACCTTTTGTGTTTAATTGGCTTTTAGTATGCATCCAAATTGTTGCATAACTGCTGCAAAACGCTGCTCAATTGTTTTCTACGGCACGGCTAACTGACAGAAAGTTGCCCTTCATCTCGGGTGCATACAATACATTTTTCAACAACAATGTACATAGGTCAGTTTTCAGCCTCACGTTGCCTATCCCCTCTGCTTGTAGGAAGCCGGCGTCAGCCAAACGAATCAGCTCTCTTTGCTTTTCCAATTTTGTGAACAACTTTTTGTCACAACACATGTGGCTTGTCGCGCCACTGTCCAGACACCACATAAAAAGATCAACGCTGCCCACGTCTAACGCGTTCAGTAGACTGCACTGCTTTATTGTCTCACACTGGGCTGATGCACTTCCCCTAACTTATTCCATGCCTCCATGGAAGTTGTGCAATTTTTGACAAAGCTTTCTGATCTGTCATTCCACAATCGAAGATTATATTTCTGTTATGCATCTATAGAATATGCTTGAAACTTGAAATCAAAGGAACATTATTCAACATACCTAAATTCCTGACAACCGCTAAACCATTTTTTAAATAGTTACATCGCTTTTGTCAAAAGTCGATTGACATTCCAGACTATTATAGACGATTTAGTGACATCAGATCTCCAGCGGCTTCGCCTTGGTTGGCCACAGGGATCGTAAGTGGAGGTACCAACTCCACGCTGTTGGTATAGAATCAAGAATAAATTCGCATTTATCCATTACTGCGGTCTTTAATACTTCGTTTACAATGAATGGAATCCCGTGAGATGTTGCAGCTTGAATTTGGTTTTAATTTTCTTTATTTATGGTCAACACTGATTCAAGTCTTATTGTGTACTGAACTTTATTCATCTCTTACGAACTAATGTGACGTTCATTTCTTACTATCTAGTGATCAGGTTCCGTTCCAAAACATGCCGGCCCGCCCTGAAACATCGTTTCTGAATTTGATAGTCCGGCGTCAGATCCGAGTCTGACGCAGCGAAAAGTGATCCCGAGTTAACCTCTGCCCTCGATCTGCGATAGAAGAATGTGCAAGTTAAGAATAAATTCTATACAAAACAAAATTAATTAACAAAAACCATACAACAACAAACCTGCCGAGCGAGCGTCTCTTTGATTTCCGCCACGCTCGCCCAAAATTCCCAACATTCACTTACAACATTTTGGTAACAAGACAAACCTGCTGATCGAGCGTCTGTTTGGCTTCCGCCACGCTCGCCCCATTTTAGCTATGCTCGCTACCAACGCTCTCAGCGTTTCCAACGCTTACCAGCAATATTTGGCTAACAGCACAAAGCCCCTGATCAAGCGTCTGCTTCACTTCCGACACGCTCGCACCATTTTCACAATGCTCACTACCAATATTCTCAGCACTTTGGATTCCAGGAAAATATTGCAACCAATGCAAAACCCTCCACTGCACCAAAAGCCGGGCCCTAACACCGGAGGCTTCGCCGCTGCCGCTACGACTGCACTGCCCGTTGTTTGCTACCTCACACAGCTTTCTTAGGGACAAACTTAAATTTGTAAAATCAGTTTCAACCAATTTCTAATCGGAAGCAGATCTTTGCTGCTAATAAAATTAAAAGAATTTAAAACTAAAAACATTCTGTGTTTCTGTTTTTTTATTTTTTTTCCCTAACAATCATTCAGTTCGTTAAGTGGCGCCCGAGCAGGGACCGATCGCGTAACAACAGATTAAAACAAATTCTACGTACGTATATCGGTTATTTTGACCACGACAGAACAAAACTGGAAGTGTGGAAACTCCGACCCTCCAAGGTCGCACACGAGACAAAAAAGAAAAAAAAAACGTAACTTAGGCTTGCGCTACGTGGAAGCACGCTCTGTTGTACCAGCTCGCAGAGCACATCTTTATTGTATGGAGAGCAGAACCCGAGTAGGGGTCCAGGAGAGATTACCAAAAAGGAGAAATTCTGAACCATCAGGGATGGCGACCACACACCTCTCAATACTGTAAGCGATATCAAACCCATTCAAAAAACAAAAATTTAAGAGAAATAAAAAAAAAATGAATAAAATATATTGAAATTCTCGAAAACAAGGAACAAAAATAATTAGATGAATAGAAAATATTTTTAGATGAATTAAAAGAAAAAATTCTTAAACCAAATTAAAATTTTTTTAGATAAATTAAAAGAACAAACTTCTTAAAACAAATTAAACGAATTTAAATCTTTAAAATAGTTAATTAACAAAATTTTATTAAGCTTTTATAAATAAACTAAGTAAAAAGTGAACAATTGTTGTCCACCATAAGCACACACACATACACACAGACACAAATATAACTAAACCAAATCATATTGGGCAACATTGACACAAAGAAAAAAAATCTGAGAAAAATATTTTTGTCATTGTTGTGCCACTCTTCTATGGAGAATTAAATAAAATCTGAACTTTAAAATTGATTCTTGATCGGCAAACATAGGTGACAAAATTATTTTCTTGATTTACTGATCGAAGTGGCATTGGCATTGTATTTTTATTAAGTTGATAATTTTTCTTCTCCGATAATTTTTCGCGAAATAAACCTAAATAAACTTAAAAATTAAACGTTAATGGCAAACCCCCATAACCTTATCAGACCCCCTGTACTGGTTGACGATTAAGACCCAAGAGCACAATAGAGACAAAGACAAAGACAACAAGAATTTCGACAGAATAGAAACGAAGTAGACATTATGGAGGGAATAAACCAGGAACTGCTTGCAGCCACCGTTAGCCAAATCTTGGACCAACAACTACCAGTCCTACTTAGGCAACATAGTGCTCCTGAAGATGTCGACAATATAGCAGACGTAGGTATTGCTCCCGAACATGCTGGAAATTTAAATGACTTAGATAGGGTACTGGACATTGTAAAGACTTTCCGTGAAATCTCAGGTGATCCATCTCAATTTAATACCTGGAAAAGAGGCGTAGACCGCATTTTAGAAGCTTATAGCGCCTACCAAGGCACACCAAAATATTTCGGTATCTTGAACACCATTCGTTACAAAAATAACAGATGAAGCCGACAGAGCACTAGAAGTGCATAAAACGCCCCTGAACTGGGTAGCTATTTCAAAGTGTTTGACACTCCATTACGCTGACAAACGTGATATGAATACCCTCGAGTATCAGCTGACCTCATTAGTGCAAGGCGCAAACCAATCAGTCTAAGATTTCTATAAACTAGTTTGTAGACACCTTTCTCTCATCCTAAATAAAATCGGTTCTATAGAAATGGGGGAAGAAGCGAAACAAATAATAACCAAAATGTACCGCGATAAAGCATTGGATGCCTTCGTACGCGGATTGCAAGGCGATTTATCCCGCTTGCTGGGAATGAAAGAACCGGCTGACTTGCCCTCAGCATTACATCTTTGCCTTAAGCTAGAAAATCAACATTTCCGTTCAAATCATGCAGCAACTAAGTCACAGAATATAAGCTTCCGAAATCAGTACATAAAACCTACACCAGCTCCTAAAAATACGCAGTTCATAAATAGACAACAACCTTCACTTGCCCCTAGACCCCAACAATACCGACCACAACATTTTGGACAACCACAACAAAATATTTCAGTGCCCAGACAATCAAATGACTTTGGCTTCCGCCAGCCTATTTATGTGTCACAAGGAAATCAAGCATTTAATAGGGGACAACAACCAATCGCACCACCACGTCCCTCGGCTCCGAAACCTCTACCACGGCCGGAGCCCATGGAGGTAGATCATAGCATTAGGAGCAGACACATTTATTATATGAGTCGACCCAACTTTGAAACCGGGAAGCGAACTAAAAACAATAATCCATACAGATAAAAATCTCATGTTGGTCAACAACCGAATCACTATTCCAATTAAAGAAAAGAAAATAGAAGCTGTAAACAATATTCAAGCAAGATTATATCATCTAACCAACACACAAAAAGAACCATTACGAACTCTACTCAAAAAATATTCAAATTGATTCGCCAAACCACAAGAAAGAGTGGTAACTTACACTACGACTGCAGAAATACGGACATGTTCAGACACCCCCGTTTATTCCAAATTCTATCAATACACCATGTTCCTTAAAGACGAAGTAAATAAACAAATTTCAGAATTATTGGAAGACGGTATAATTAGACCGTCCCGGTCTCCATACAACTCACCTATGCGGGTCGTACCAAAAAACTAGACGCTTCAAACGAAAAAAAGTACAGAGTTGTAATTGACTATAGGAAATTAAACAAAATAACAATACCCGACAAATATCCAATACCCGAGATAAACGAAGTACTTGCCCAATTGAGTAATAACAAGATTTTTTCCGTACTCGACCTTAAAAGTGGATTTCATCAAATAATATTAAAAGAAACCGACATAGAAAAAACTGCATTCTCAATTAACAACGCAAAATACGAATTTACACGACTACCTTTCGGACTGAAGAACGCACCTTCTATTTTCCAACGTGCTCTTGACGATATCCTTAATGAACACATAGGAAAAATTTGCTACATTTACATAGACGACATTGTGATCTTCAGTAAAGATGAGGAATCACACCTTAGAAATATCGAAACTATATTTGACACCTTACAAAAAGCCAACATCAAGTGTCAATTAAGCAAATGTGAGTTCTTTAAATCAAGAGTGGAGTTCTTGGGGATCGTTATTTCTGATAAGGGTATAGAAACCAACCCAGAAAAAGTTCTAGCCATAGCCAATTACCCTTGTCCAAAAACAGTTCGCGAACTAAGAGCTTTCTTAGGTCTCTCGGGCTATTATAGAAGGTTCATTAGGGACTATGCAAGGCTCGCCAAGCCTTTGACCTCTATGCTGAGAGGTGTCGACGAACACGTTAGCAAGAAAGCTTCAATGACTAAAATAGTCAACTTCAACCAAGAAGCACTGCAGGCTTTTAAGAAAATTAAGAGTTCATTAATATCAAACGAAGTAATTCTAAAGTGTCCTGACTTCAGAAAGGAATTTCATCTCACCACAGATGCATCTAATTTCCCAATAGGTGCCGTCCTATCCCAAAACAATCAACCCATATCTTTTATATCTAGAACGCTTTCGAAAACAGAAGAACATTATGCGGCTAATGAGAAAGAAATGCTAGCCATAGTATGGGCCCCTAAGGCACTAAGAAACTATTTATATGGCAGAGCCAAAGTAAAAATAATCACGGGCATCAACCACTCACCCATTCATTGAGTAGCTGGAATGGAAACCCGAGAATTAAGAGATGGAAAGCCCATCTTGAAGAATTTGACTACGAATTACTGTACAAACCGGGAAAAGATAACATAGTAGCAGATGCCCTATCTCGGATAACAAACCCAAACGAGTTAAATTCATTTAGTTCAGTGAGTACCCAACACAGTGACGAAAGCTCTAGCCACAACCTACTACCAAGTGTGGAAGCACCTATAAACGTGTTTAAAAACCAAATATTCATCCATAAAGCAACCAGTCCAGACTACAAATTCAGCATACCATTTCCAACATTCCACAGACATGACATATACCGACAAAACTATGACTTTAATGAACTAACTTCAATACTTAAGAATTACCTCAACCCCTCGGTTATCAATGGCATCAACACTACAGAAGATATAATGGGGAAAATCCAATGTATCTATCCGACACACTTCAATAGCTTCAAAATAAGATTTGCACAAAAAATAGTACAAGACTTAATAAACGTAGAAAGGCAAGAAGAAGAGATTCTTAAGACACATAAAAGAGCCCATCGCAACGCCTCTGATAATAAAACTCAACTGTCCGAAACATTTTATTTCCCAAAAATGAAACAAAAAATATACGACTTGGTGAAACAATGCACAACCTGCAAAGAAGAGAAATATTACCGACACCCACCAAACCCCAAATTAAAAGAAACTCCGATTCCCGCATATCCAGGACAAATAATCCATATAGACATTTATTCAACAGAAGGGAAACTAGTCCTAACAGCCATTGATAAATTTTCCAAATTGGCGCAAGGAAGAGTCATAAAATCGAAATCAATAGAAGATATCCGGCCCCCTTTGAGAGAACTTATTTTTTATTTTGGCGTCCCCAAGTTTATTGTCATGGACAATGAAAAATCCCTAAACTCAGCTTCAATAAAATTCATGCTCACAGATCAACTCAAAATCGAGATTTTCACTGCCCCCCCCCCCCCCCCCCTTATAAAAGCACAGTGAATGGTCAAATCGAAAGATTCCATTCCACCCTGTCGGAGATAATTCGTGTCATTAAAAAGGATAAAATTCACAGAACGTTTGACGAACTTTTAGATGGAGCAATTTATGAATACAACTACACATTCCACTCTGTTACCAATCAACGGCCACTAGAAATGTTCTTCAGAAAAACAATCACGACTAACCTAGAACAATACGAGAAGACTCGACTAGATAACATTGACCGACTCAAAGAAAAACAACAAACGGACTTGGAATGCCATAACAAAAATAGAAAACCTCTAAAAACATACCAACCAGGTGACGAAATATTCGTCAAAATCAATACTAGGCTAGGATCCAAATTGTCGCCAAGGTATAAAAAGGAAACTGTTAAAGAAAATCACGAAACAACTATTATAACAACAGCAGGTAGAAAAGTACATAAAAGTAATATCAAAAACATCTAATTCTAGATTACTACTAATATGGACTGTAACTGGCACGAATGGATCTTTGGATATAACTAACTATACCGACGCACAAACGGTGACCATCTACAAGGGAATAGGCAAAATACGAACGTCAACAACGAGAATCATCCATGTCATTGACTTAAACAAAATAGAAACAATTCTAGACAAACTCAAATTTAATACAGAACAAGATTTAAAATTCAGCAGTCATTATCACACCCTACAACATGAGATAAACATACTTCACTTTCCATACTATAACTTCCTCTTTTAACAAGCGAAGTACCAGGGCTATAAATATGATAGGAACAGTATGGAAATATGTAGCAGGTAGCCCTGACCATGACGACTTTATTCAACTAGAAGAACATGTAAACAAAATAATATCAAATAATAATAAACAAGTAATTATATAAACACCCAATTAGAAGAAAGGTTAAGCAACCTTACGACAATAACTAACAGCATTACAAACTTTATAAAAAAAGAAGATAGGTTTAGTAGTGATATTGCCATTAGCCTTCAGAACCAAATAAGATTGATTAAAGAAGAAGTCATCAATATTAAATATGCTATACAATGGGCTACATTAAATCTATTAAATACATTTCTACTCGGAGAAAAAGAGATACATGAAATAGACGAAATATTTAAAGCCGGAAAGATGCCTTCCTTATCTATAGAAGAAATGCTAGAGTTCTCTGACGTGTCAATATTGCACAATAAAACAACACTGCTTTACGTTGTCAAAATTCCAAACCTTGAAGAAACCGAGTATCAAAACATTTTAATTAAACCAATCATTAAAAATACGTAATTGTCAATACAGAATTCGAAGAAATCCTTGAAAGTAAAGAAAATATGTACGGAATTATAAAAAATTGCAAAGATTATAATAATGTTAAGATATGCGATAAGAATAATATTGTAAACCTTAGCAATAAATCATGTTTGCCTAGGCTCCTAAAAGGGGAACAAACGTCAAACAAATAGAAGAAATCAGCAGCGGTCTCGTATTGCTCAACAACTTCAACGGGACCCTGATTTTCCAGCAAAATAAATCAAAGAACTTGGTGGGTGCGTACCTTATCAACTTTTGGAACGAGTCAATATCAATTGACAACAAAACATTCAACAACATAGAAAATACAATTATAAAAACAGGCACTCCAATAATCCAAATTACCCCAGAAGAAAGCTGGCGACTAAAAATAATATCTCTACAAGCTCTACAGGCCCTACACATCGACAACACAGAACGGATAGACAAGCTTCGCATTACAGCACATGGTGTTGGCGCCGTAACTATTATCTGCGTCAGCCTTATAATCAACTGCATATTATACCTCTACAAGAAGAAACAACAAAAAACAAATGGCACCTCCAACCCCAATAAAGAACCTGCAAAAACCACGAACGAAACCCTCACTCAATATTAACGACATACCATTCTTCTAAAAAGCGCTCGAGGACAAGCGCAAATTAAAGGGGGAGGAGTTAAGAATAAATTCTATACAAAACAAAACTAATTAACAAAAACCATACAACAACAAACCTGCCGAGAGAGCGTCTCTTTGATTTCCGCCACGCTCGCCCAAAATTCCCAACATTCACTTACAACAATTTGGTAACAAGACAAACCTGCTGATCGAGCGTCTGTTTGGCTTTCGCCACGCTCGCCCCATTTTAGCAATGCTCGCTACCAACGCTCACAGCGTTTCCAACGCTTACCAGCAATATTTGGCTAACAGCACAAAGCCCCTGATCAAGCGTCTGCTTCACTTCCGACACGCTCGCACCATTTTCACAATGCTCACTACCAATATTCTCAGCACTTTGGATTCCAGGAAAATATTGCAACCAATGCAAAACCCTCCACTGCACCAAAAGCCGGGCCCTAACACCGGAGGCGTCGCCGCTGCCGCTACGACTGCACTGCCCGTTGTCTGCTACCTCACACAGATTTCTTAGGGACAAACTTAAATTTGTAAAATCAGTTTCAACCAATTTCTAATCGGAAGCAGATCTTTGCTGCTAATAAAATTAAAAGAATTTAAAACTAAAAACATTTTGTGTTTCTGTTTTTTTATTTTTTTTTCCCTAACAAACATTCAGTTCGTTAAGTTGCATTTGCTCGAATATTAGAACTGCCTTTTCAACAACTCGGTTTAAGTGTAGCTTTACAGAATGACCATCCGACTCCCACTTCTCTGTGTTGCTGTGATGCCAATAGTGTTGGATCTCATTAAATGCCTTTTTTGCACCTACAAAATTTCTGCCTTTGTCGCTGATAATTTCTGCACACTTTCCACGCTGTTCTATGCAACGCAGAAGTGCAGCCAAGAAGCTATCCGTACTAAGATCAGTAGCCAGTTCCAAATGAAACGCGGAAGTGGCCAGACAAACAAAGAGGCAGATGTAGCCTTTCTCCTTTCGTGAATTGCGTCCCTTGTATACCTTTAGTGTTTTAGGACCCGCGTAATCACAGCCAGTATTTGCAAACGGAATGGCCTGACGAACACGAACAGCCGGTAGATCCGCCATGTATTGTTGGGCTCTCCGTTGTCGTTGTGTGAAACATTTCAGACAATCGTGTGTTACCCTGCGAATTAGATTTCCTGCTCCAAATATCCAATATTGTTGTTACTGAAAGAATTTATATTTTAATTTTACCCTTTTAAAGTCATTTAAATTTAAGTTCATTGCAATACCATAAGTCGAAATCGTCTTGGGCGCCATTGTCAATTTGGTGTTCAGGACGATTGGTATGTATCCCGAACAACAATTAGTTCCTTTTAAAAAAAATGTACTCTTTTAGATAATAAAACCAATCGGTCATCTATATTCAAAGAGACAAGCGTTTTCTTATGTCGAAATGGACACCGGCGATCAACATTTTTTATTGTCAATCTTCAAGTGGAAGCTATTTGTAATTTTTCGTTGCCAATCCACATGTGCAAGTCCGCCGCACAATTTGCCAATATAAGGGAAGATTCCTGGAATAATTTCGCCGCCGCCGATCATCGGATATGTATACATAAAGAAAATATCTGGAATTACGTCGCCACTTATTAAGAAGTGATTTCACCACTAGCTAGAATTTTTTGCAAGTCTGTCGCACAGCATACATAAAGATTTTTAAGAAGTGATTTCACCACTAGCTAAAATTTTGTGCAAGTCTGTCGCGCAGCATACAAGTTAACAAACAGGAGATATCAATACTTTATTGGCTCCACTCGCATTAATTATTATTCTACCCTCGCTATAATTAAGCTTACTCAGATTTTGGAGTCAGCACACTCAACAAGAGTGACCAACGACGGTAACCTGACACTTGCTGATACCGCAAGTGCTACGTTTTCGCCCATGGTATGCTGAGTCGGCTTGCTGACTCTAAGCATTGCATAAACATTTCCTCTTTTAGCTTTAGAATTCCACTTTATACATTTTGTACTTTTAGTTTTATATTGATCATATAACAGCCAAGCTGAAAATATATTGCTCCGGCACTTGCCGTTAAAAATCTAAATATCTTTTATTGCTGAGTCCCTAGGCTAGTAATAAGGAGAGCCAGTTGCTTTCCCACCATATTCTTCATAATCTTCAGCTGCTGCTACCACATCCTGAGCTCCATTAATCGGAATGGCCAACCACAAGCTGCAGTCCCTCAGAGATTACCCGTCGGAGGCAACAGAATATCTTTAATTTACATAAAGATTATTAAGAAGTAATTTCATCACTACCTGGAATTTTCTGCAGTTCTGGGGAATGCCAAGATCAAGCCAACGCAAAAGTAAAGGAAAGCCGCCAATACGATTGGCTTTTGACACCAGACAACTCAATATGGAGACGCCTTATAAGGATTTAAACACTTCAGCCGCTGCTACTAACCAACACGATATACAGACACCACCGGACGACTTGGACCTCTCACAGGACGGAGGAACAGCAGGGTAAATTGCAAGAGCTGCAGAAGAAGTACAAAGAGTCACAAAACGAAAACAGGGAACTTCAATCATCATTGCTGTCGCTAGTTCGTCTTGGTTCGCCGAACCTAGAAGAAGCTCCCAGAGATATGCCGAAAAACGCAAACACGCGCAATGATCCTGGACCTATAGAACTGAGTAAGTTGTTGCCAAATTTAATACACACTTGTCCTTACCAAATCAAAGACAAATTCACGCCGATCCACAAGCCACATATCCGCACTCGCCGCTTCTGCCGCAATACTCCTATCAAAGTGGTCGCGTTATGAAAGCGATACCTCAGCCAAACATCACACCACAACCACAGCCATGTGCACCTCCTTCTATGCCGTCGGCTACGACAAATGCACAGGCACCTATGACCGCGCCATATCAACACTACTTTTCTACGGGATAATCACCGAGCTTACGAAAGCTGCAGGATCTGCCGCCCTTTAATGGGACACCAGAGCAATGGCCAATGTTCAATGTAGCCTATAGGGAAACAACCATGGCTTATGCTTACACTAATCTAGAAAACTTGTCTCGCCTTCAAAAGGCTCTTGTTGGCCCGCCAAGGAGTTGGTCGCATCTCTGCTTATATATCCGGATAATGTCGACTCGTAATGAGTACATTGCGTAGTCATTATGGTCGTCCTGAAATACTCATCAGAAGCCAGCTAGATAAGTTCAGAGCCTTCCCAGCAATGAAATATAGTAAAATGTCCGACATCATCGCTTTCAGCGTGATGACTTCCAATTTGACCTCCTTTCTGGAAAACTGCAATACCCAGCCATACCTTCAGAATCCCACATTGATAGACGAGTTAGTAGCGAAGCTTCCAATGAATAAAAGAGAGCATCAGCTGATGTATCCTTCAGTAAAACAATTTTCTGAATGGCTTGAAAATATTGCTAGTTATGTGGGAATGGCTCTGGGAAACATGTCAGCAATGCCAATGGGAATGACAGGAAAACTCATAAGCACCTTTTAGCTCTTAGCAAACAAGTACCGACCAAATGTATCGTTTGTAATAATAGTCACAAATTGTATAAATGTGAGGCTTTTATGGAAAGATCTTTGCCAGAAAAATGGGACATTGTCAAGAAAAACCATCTCTGTTTTGTATGTCTTAGCCAAGGACACTCGTTGGAGAGTTGTCCACAACGTAAAAAATCAACCATCGAAAACCAAAAATAGTCAGGACTTAATTCCACAGAACAGTAAGGTCGAGACAAA
>JBAMCM010000276.1:0-15530 GCA_037075145.1 Scaptodrosophila latifasciaeformis | reverse complement strand
CCTATCGATAAAATTCTTATTATTAACCCTAATTGACTTAAAGTCGATAAAGCAATAATTTTCTTTAAATCAAATTCAAAATTAGCCCCCAATCCTGCTATAAATATTGTTAATCCAGATAATAAAAGTAAAAGTTGACCAAATCAAGAATTAACTAATAAAATATTAAATCGAATTAATAAATAAACACCCGCGGTTACTAAAGTAGAAGAATGGACTAAAGCTGACACAGGAGTAGGAGCAGCTATAGCTGCAGGCAACCAAGATGAAAAAGGAATTTGAGCTCTCTTAGTTATAGCTGCTAAAACAACTAAACTTCCGATTACTATTATTTCTAAATCATTTTTTATAACTTCTAAATAAAAAATATAATTTCAACTTCCATAATTTAATATTCAAGCAATAGCTAATAATAAGGCTACATCTCCAATTCGATTTGATAAAGCAGTTAATATACCAGCATTATAAGATTTTACATTTTGAAAATAAATAACTAAACAATAAGAAACTAACCCTAACCCATCTCAACCTAATAAAATTCTTACTAAATTAGGACTAATAATTAATAATATTATTGATATAACAAATATTAAAACTAATATAATAAATCGATTAATATTTACATCTTCAGATATATATTCTTTTCTGTAAAAAATTACTAAAGAAGAAATTAAAAGAACAAAAGATATAAATAAAAAACTTATTCAATCAAACAAAAATGTTATAACAATATTTATAGAATTTAAAGAAACAACTTCTCATTCAATAAAATATACTAAATCATTTAATAAAAAAACTAAAGAAGAACAAAAAAAAGATATTCTAATAGAAAATAAAATTAAAAAACTAATTCTACAAATAGAAATATATTTCACGATCTAAAATGAAATAATTCATATCACTAACACCACAAATTAGTATTTTTTCTTAAACTATTTAAATATAACCATAATAAACAAAAATCTCTTCTTAAAATTAAAAGATTTAAAGGTAATCAGTGTAATAATATTAACATATATTCTCGAATTTTACCTCCTCTAAATCTATACACTCCTGAATAAATTTTTCCATGTTGACTAAAAGAATATAGATACAAAGTATAAGCAGCTCTAAAAAAGGATAAAAAAGATAACATAATTATAGAAATTCATGATCAAGAAACAATTCTATTTAATAAAGAAATTTCACCTAACAAATTTAATGTTGGAGGAGCAGCTATATTAGCTGATCTCAATAAAAATCATCATAAAGTTATCGCAGGTATAAAATTCAATATACCCTTATTAATTAATAAACTTCGTCTCCCTAAACGTTCATATCTAACATTTGCTAAACAAAATAACCCTGAAGAACATAATCCATGAGCAATCATAAGACTGTAAGAACCTCTTAACCCTCAATAATTTATAGTTAAAAGACCAGCTAAAACAATTCCTATATGAGCAACAGAAGAATAAGCAATTAAAGCCTTTAAATCAGTCTGACGTAAACAAATCAATCTCACTAAAACTCCTCCAACTAAACTAATTCTAATTCAAATAAAATTATATTTTAATCCTATCGTTTGTAAAACAGATAAAATACGTAATAATCCATAACCTCCTAATTTTAATATAATACCTGCTAAAATTATAGACCCTGAAACAGGAGCTTCAACATGAGCTTTTGGTAATCACAAATGAACTAAAAATATAGGTATTTTCACTAAAAAAGCAAAAATTATACATAAATATAATAACTCATAATTAAATAAATAATTATTTATTAAATAAAAATTTATCGTTCCTGTACTATATATTAAATAAAAAATACCAATTAATATGGGTAAAGAAACTAATAAAGTATAAAATAATAAATAAATTCCTGCTTGCAAACGTTCAGGTTGATACCCCCAACCTAAAATTAAAAATAAAGTAGGAATTAAACTTCTTTCAAAAAATAAATAAAATATAAATAAATTTATTCTTCTAAAAGTCAAAACTAATAACAATAATAATATTAAAATATTAATTAAAAATAAATTTTTAAAACTATTATATTTATCAACCGATCTTCTTGCTAAAATTATTAAAGAACAAATCCAAAATCTCAATAAAATTAACCCATAAGACAATATATCAAAACCTAAAAAATAAGAAATTTCAGACCAAAAATTTCAACAATTATTTATTAATAAATAAATAAATCTCACAAAAAATAATATAATTTGAACCATTCAATATATATTATTTATAAAACATATAGGAGCTATAAATAAAACAAATAAAATAATTTTTATCATTATATAATTCTAAAAGACTGAAAATAATCATTTCCATGAGTACGAATTATTGAAACTAAAATTGATAATCCTAAAGCTCCTTCACAAACTCTAAAAGTTAAAAATATTATTCTAAAATAACATTCATATGATAAAAAATTTAAATATATAAATAATAAATAAAATAATAATAATACAATATATTCTAATCTTAATAATATTGATAATAAATGTTTACGATTAGATACGAAACAAAATAATCCTATAATAAATAAAATTCTTGGTAAACTTCAATATAAAATCATAATCATTAGTTTTAATAGTTTAATAAAAACATTGGTCTTGTAAATCAAAAATAAGAATTTTTCTTTTAAAACTTCAAGAGAAAAGAATTTCTTTTTCATTAATCCCCAAAATTAATATTTTAAAATAAACTACCTCTTGAAATTATTCAATTAATTTTATATATTCTTATTATTATTACTGCAATTATTTTTTTAAATATAGTTCATCCTTTAGCTATAGGATTAACTTTATTAATTCAAACGGTATTAATTTGTATAATCACAGGATTAATAACTAAAAGATTTTGATTTTCTTATATTTTATTCTTAATTTTTTTGGGAGGAATACTTGTGTTATTTATTTATGTAACTTCACTAGCTTCAAATGAAATATTTAATTTATCAATTAAATTAACTATTTTCATAACAATTTTATTTTCAATATTATTACTAACAATATTATTAATTGATAAAAATTTATTTTCATTTTATTTCACTAACACAGAAATAATAAATATTAATAATTTAAACTCTTATACTCCAGAAAATTCAATTTCTTTAATAAAACTTTATAATTACCCAACTAATTTTATTACTATTTTATTAATAAATTATTTATTAATTACATTAATTGTTATTGTAAAAATTACAAAAATATCAATAGGCCCACTACGAATAATATCATAACTAATGAATAAACCTTTACGAACTACACACCCCCTTTTTAAAATTGCTAATAACGCATTAGTAGATTTACCTGCTCCAATTAACATTTCAACATGATGAAATTTCGGATCACTTCTTGGTCTATGTTTAATCATTCAAATTTTAACAGGACTTTTTTTAGCTATACATTACACAGCAGATGTAAACTTAGCATTTTATAGAGTAAATCATATTTGTCGAGATGTAAATTATGGTTGATTATTACGAACTCTTCATGCTAATGGAGCATCATTTTTTTTTATTTGTATTTATCTTCATGTAGGCCGTGGAATATACTACGGGTCATATTTAATAACACCTACATGATTAATTGGAACAATTATTTTATTTTTAGTTATAGGTACAGCTTTTATAGGGTACGTACTTCCTTGAGGACAAATATCATTTTGAGGAGCAACAGTAATTACAAATTTATTATCTGCTATTCCTTACTTAGGAATAGATTTAGTACAATGAGTTTGAGGAGGATTTGCTGTTGATAATGCCACATTAACACGTTTTTTTACATTTCATTTTATTTTACCATTTATTGTTTTAGCAATAGTAATAATTCATTTATTGTTTCTTCATCAAACTGGATCAAATAACCCAATTGGGTTAAATTCTAATATTGATAAAATTCCTTTTCATCCATACTTCTCATTTAAGGATATTGTAGGATTTGCTGTTATATTATTTTTTTTAATTTCTTTAGTTTTAATTAATCCTTATTTATTAGGAGACCCAGATAATTTTATCCCTGCTAATCCTTTAGTAACTCCAGCTCATATTCAACCAGAATGATATTTTTTATTTGCATACGCAATTCTTCGTTCTATTCCTAATAAATTAGGAGGAGTAATTGCATTAGTTTTATCTATTGCAATTTTAATAATTCTTCCATTTTATCACTTAAGAAAATTCCGAGGAATTCAATTTTATCCAATTAATCAAATTTTATTCTGATCAATAGTAATAACAGTAATTTTATTAACATGAATTGGAGCTCGACCAGTAGAAGAACCTTATGTTTTAATTGGACAAATTCTAACTGTAATTTATTTTTTATATTATTTAATTAACCCCCTAGTTAATAAATGATGAGATAATTTATTAAATTAGTTAATGAGCTTGAATAAGCATATGTTTTGAAAACATAAGATAGAAATAAATTTTCTATTAACTTTACTAAAATTAATTCTCTATAAAAATGAAAATAACAAAATTTTAAACCCAATAAAAAATAATAAATAATTTAAAGAAAAAGATAAAAAACATTTTCAAGCTAAATATATTAATTTATCATAACGAAATCGAGGCAAAGTACCCCGAGCTCAAATAAATACAAAAGAAATAAATCTTAATTTTACATAAAATAAAACTCTAAAAACATCACACCCTAAAAAAATTACTCTAAATAACATTCTTATAAATAAAATTCTAGCATACTCAGCTATAAAAATTAAAGCAAACCCCCCTCTTCTATATTCTACATTAAATCCTGAAACTAACTCAGATTCACCTTCTGCAAAATCAAATGGAGTACGATTAGTTTCTGCTAAAGAAATAACTAATCAAATTAAAGCTATAGGGAATAAAATTACTAAAAATCAAATATAAATTTGATAATAATAAAAATTTATTAAATTATACCCACCAATTAATATAATAAAAGATAACAAAATTAAAGCTAATCTAACTTCATAAGAAATAGTTTGAGCTACTGCCCGCAACCCTCCTAATAACGCATAATTAGAATTAGAAGATCAACCAGCAACTATCACAGTGTAAACCCCTAAACTAGTACAACATAAAAAAAATAAACCTCCTAAATTAAAAGAAAATAATTTAATAAAAAAAGGTATACATAACCATACAAATAAAGACAAAAATAAAGAAAAAATAGGAGAAATATAATATCTTAAATAATTTGATAATAAAGGATAAGTTTGTTCCTTAGTAAATAATTTAATCGCATCACAAAAAGGTTGAGGAATTCCCATTAATCCAACTTTATTAGGACCTTTACGAATTTGAATATAACCTAACACTTTTCGTTCTAATAAAGTTAAAAATGCAACACTTACTAATACACAAATAATTAATAATAAACTTCCAATAAATGATAAAATTAATTCTTTTAAAAACAAGTACTATTTGTAATAAAAATTACATATATAAATTCTAAATTTATTGCACTAATCTGCCAAAATAGTTAATATTAATAATATTCTTTATTAAAATAAATCATTCTAATATTTGGTCCTTTCGTACTAAAATATTATAATTTTTTAAAGATAGAAACCAACCTGGCTTACGCCGGTTTGAACTCAGATCATGTAAGAATTTAAAAGTCGAACAGACTTAAAATTTGAACGGCTACACCCAAAATTATATCTTAATCCAACATCGAGGTCGCAATCTTTTTTATCGATAAGAACTCTCCAAAAAAATTACGCTGTTATCCCTAAAGTAACTTAAATTTCTAATCATTATTAATGGATCAATTATTCATAAATCAATGTATTTAATAAATTAAAAGTTCATTAAATTTTAATATCACCCCAATAAAATATTTTAATTTATATTAATAAAAATAATCTTTATAATTAAAATAAATAAAATATAAAGATTTATAGGGTCTTCTCGTCTTTTAAATAAATTTTAGCTTTTTGACTAAAAAATAAAATTCTAAAAAAAATTTTATTGAAACAGTTAATACTTCGTCCAACCATTCATTCCAGCCTTCAATTAAAAGACTAATGATTATGCTACCTTTGCACAGTTAGAATACTGCGGCCATTTAAAATTATTTCAGTGGGCAGGTTAGACTTTAAATTAATTTCAAAAAGACATGTTTTTGTTAAACAGGCGAGCATTATTTTTGCCGAATTCTTTAATAAAACTTTTCAATTAAATTTTTATAAACATTAAATTATACTAATTTTATCATTATTACTAAATTTTTAAAATTAAAATTTATATTTCAATAAATAATTAAAATATAATAAATAATATATAAAATAAAATAAATTATAACAAACTTTTTAATATTTGCTATTTATAAGCATATATTTATTAAATTTATTTATTATTTTTAACTTTTTATTTTACAGCTTATCCCGCAAAATATTTAAATTATAAAATATTTTTATAAATAAAAAATAAAAATATATTTATAATTTATAAATTAAATTTATTTCTTGAAAAACTAGATACCTTTAAAAACGAATAACATTTCATTTCTAATATTATATTTAAAATAATTTTATCACATTAACTTTAATATAATATTAACTCTTTTAAAATCGAGAAAAATATAAATAAATATTTTTTATTTAATAAACACTGATACACAAGGTACAATAAATTAAATTTTCTTTTACAATAAAAATTTTTCAAATTATTTCAATTTTCTTTTACAATACTATTAAACTATAATTAATATTATTTTTTCTTTAAACAATACTAAAACTCTTTTCTATAAAATTATTTTTAATAATTTAAATAAAAACATAATTAATTAATAAATATAAATTAATTTTCAATTTATATTGATTTGCACAAAAATCTTTTCAATGTAAATGAAATACTTTACTAAATAAGCTTTAAATTGACATTCTAGATACACTTTCCAGTACATCCACTATGTTACGACTTATCTTACTTTAATAATAAGAGCGACGGGCGATATGTGCATATTTTAGAGCTAAAATCAAATTATTAATCTTTATAATTTTACTACTAAATCCACTTTCAAAAATTTTTTCATAATTTTATCCATTTAAATAAATTTATTGTAACCCATTATAACTTAAACATAAACTACACCTTGATCTGATATAAATTTTTTTAAAAATTATTGAATATTATTATTCTTATAAAATATTCTGATAACGACGGTATATAAATTGATTAACAAATTTAAGTAAGGTCCATCGTGGATTATCGATTACTAAACAGGTTCCTCTAGATAGACTAAAATACCGCCAAATTTTTTAAGTTTCAAGAACATAACTATTACTACTTAAGAATTTTATTATACATTTAAAATAATAGGGTATCTAATCCTAGTTTCTTTTTCAAATTTCTTAGCTTCAATTTTTTTACTAAAAAATATTTAAAATTTAAAATTTCACTTAATAAATTTTATTTTATTTTATTAAAAAACAATTTAACTATTTCTAAAAAAATTTATTTGTATTATTAGTGTAACCGCGGCTGCTGGCACCAATTTAACCAATACTATTTTAATATTGCTATTTCTAAATTTCTTTAAAAAATAATACTAATTACTGCGAATATAATTAATTTAATAATTATTAAAATTATTAAAATTTCACACAAAAATTTACATATAAATCAAATTAATAACAAATTTTTAAGCTAAAATAAAACTTTTTTATTTAAATTAAATTTAAATAAAAAATAAATTAATAAATAAATAATAAAACAAATAACTTAATAAATTAAATTAATTTATAAAACAATATTTAAATTTATATAATTATTTTTAATCACTAACTACATTTTTCCCCCTTTTAATATATTAAAATTAAATTATTAATTAATAAAAAAAAATAAATAATAATTTAATTAAATATATTTATTTAGTAAATAATAAATTCAATAAAATTCCTATAAATATAATTTTATATAAGTATAATATAATTTATTTTTCTTTATAATAAATGGATTTTTTTTTTTTTTTTTTATATATATATGATTTATATTTATATAAATATTTAATATATTAATATATAATATATATAATTAATAATATAAAAAATTTAAATATATTTATATATTTATTAAATTATTATATATAATGATTTATCTAATAATTCTTTAATTTAATTATATATATAAATATTTAATAAATTATTATATATTTATATATTTATATATAATTTAATTTTTACATAACATATATATATATATATGAAAAATTTTAATATTTATGTAAAATTCTAATTTTTTTAATACAAAACTAAAAAAAAATATTTTAAATAAAAAATATATAAATTATATATATATATATATATAAAAAAAAAAAAAAAAAAAAAAAAAATCCATTTATTATAAAGAAAAATACCAATGAATTGCCTGATAAAAGGGCTATCTTGATAGGGTAGATTATGTAATTATATTACATTCATTATTATATTTAATAGAATTAAACTATTTCTAAAAGATTCAAAAGCTTTTGTGCATCGTACACTAAAATATACTTGAAAAAGATAAGCTAATCAAGCTACTGGGTTCATACCCCATTTATAAAGGTTATAATCCTTTTCTTTTTAATTTTTAATAATTCTTCTAAAATCTTATTTGTTAGAGTAATAATTATTGGGACTTTAATCACAATTTCATCAAATTCGTGGTTAGGCGCTTGAATAGGTTTAGAAATTAATCTTTTATCTTTTATCCCCCTTATAAGAGATAGAAAAAACTTAATATCAACAGAAGCCGCGTTAAAATATTTTTTAACACAAGCATTAGCCTCAACTGTCCTTTTATTTTCAGTAATTTTACTAATAATGAAAAATTTTATAAATTTAGAACTAAATTCTTCATATATTTCAGCAATAACTTTTTCTTCTCTTTTAATAAAAAGTGGTGCTGCTCCTTTCCATTTTTGATTTCCTAATATAATAGAAGGACTAACGTGAATAAATGCTTTAATATTAATAACTTGACAAAAAATTGCACCTTTAATATTAATCTCTTATATTAATTTAAAAACATTTATAATTATTAGAGTTATTTTATCAGCTATTGTAGGAGCCTTAGGAGGGCTTAATCAAACATCATTACGTAAATTAATAGCTTTTTCTTCAATTAATCATTTAGGTTGAATATTAAGAACATTAAATATTTCAGAAAAAATTTGAATAATTTATTTTTTATTTTATTCTTTTTTATCTTTTTCAGTAATTTTTATATTTAATACATTTAAATTATTTCATTTAAATCAATTATTTTCTTGATTTATAAATAATAAATCTATTAAATTTTCTTTATTAATAAATTTTTTATCATTAGGAGGTTTACCTCCTTTTTTAGGATTCTTACCTAAATGATTAATTATCCAACATTTAACATTATGTAATCAATATACTTTATTAGTAATTTTGATAATGACTTCTTTAATTACTTTATTTTTCTATCTACGAATTTGTTTTTCAGCTTTTATATTAAATTATTACGAAATTAATTGAATGAATAATATATACATTAATAAATTTTATATAAATTTTTACTTATTTTGTTCATTTTTTTCAATTTTTGGATTTGTACTAATTTCTTTATTTTTTTATATACTTTAAGGTTTTAAGTTAATTAAACTAATAGCCTTCAAAGCTGTAAATATGGAAATATCCTTAAACCTTAAGTTTTAGTACAAAGTACACCTTTAGAATTGCAGTCTAATATCATTTTTGACTATAAAACCTGATTAAAAAGAATTACTCTTATAAATAGATTTACAATCTATTGCCTAAACTTCAGCCATTTAATCGCGACAATGATTATTTTCTACAAATCATAAGGATATTGGTACTTTATATTTTATTTTTGGAGCTTGATCTGGTATAATCGGAACATCTTTAAGAATTTTAATTCGAGCAGAATTAGGACATCCTGGGGCATTAATTGGAGATGACCAAATTTATAATGTTATTGTTACTGCTCATGCTTTTATTATAATTTTTTTTATAGTTATACCAATTATAATTGGTGGATTTGGTAACTGATTAGTTCCTTTAATACTAGGAGCTCCAGATATAGCATTCCCTCGAATAAATAATATAAGATTTTGACTTCTTCCTCCTGCTTTAACTCTTTTATTAGTAAGAAGAATGGTTGAAAACGGAGCTGGAACAGGATGAACAGTTTATCCTCCTTTATCATCAGGAATTGCACACGGAGGAGCCTCAGTTGATTTAGCAATTTTTTCTCTTCATTTAGCTGGGATTTCTTCAATTTTAGGAGCTGTAAATTTTATTACAACAGTAATTAATATACGATCAACAGGAATTACACTTGATCGAATACCTTTATTTGTTTGATCTGTAGTAATTACTGCTTTATTACTTCTTTTATCTTTACCCGTATTGGCCGGAGCAATTACCATATTATTAACTGACCGAAATTTAAATACTTCATTTTTTGACCCGGCAGGTGGTGGAGATCCTATTTTATACCAACATCTATTTTGATTTTTTGGTCACCCAGAAGTTTATATTCTAATTTTACCAGGATTTGGAATAATTTCTCATATTATTAGTCAAGAATCAGGTAAAAAGGAAACATTTGGTTCTTTAGGAATAATTTATGCTATACTAGCTATTGGATTACTAGGATTTATTGTTTGAGCTCATCATATATTCACAGTAGGAATAGATGTTGATACTCGTGCTTATTTTACATCTGCTACAATAATTATTGCTGTACCTACTGGAATTAAAATTTTTAGATGATTAGCAACTCTTCATGGAACTCAACTTTCATACTCTCCTGCAATTTTATGAGCTTTAGGATTTGTATTTTTATTTACAGTAGGGGGATTAACTGGAGTAGTTTTAGCTAATTCTTCAATTGATATTATTCTTCATGATACTTATTATGTAGTAGCTCATTTTCATTATGTTTTATCTATAGGAGCAGTATTTGCTATTATAGCCGGATTTATCCACTGATATCCTTTATTCACAGGACTTACCATAAATGTAAAATGACTAAAAAGTCAATTTGTAATTATATTTATTGGAGTAAATTTAACTTTTTTTCCTCAACATTTTTTAGGATTAGCAGGAATACCTCGACGTTACTCTGATTATCCAGATGCTTACACAACTTGAAATATTATTTCTACAATTGGATCATCAATCTCATTATTAGGAATTCTATTCTTTTTTTATATTATCTGAGAAAGTTTAGTATCTCAACGTCAAGTAATTTACCCTGTTCAATTAAATTCTTCAATTGAATGATACCAAAATACTCCTCCTGCCGAACATAGTTATTCTGAATTACCATTATTAACTAATTAATTCTAATATGGCAGATTAGTGCAATGGATTTAAGCTCCATATATAAAGTATTTTACTTTTATTAGAAAATAAATGTCTACATGAGCTAATCTAAATCTTCAAGATAGTGCTTCTCCTTTAATGGAACAATTAATTTTTTTTCATGATCACGCTTTATTAATTTTAGTAATAATTACTGTTTTAGTAGGATACCTTATATTTATATTATTTTTTAATAGATATGTAAATCGATTTTTATTACACGGTCAATTAATTGAAATAATTTGAACAATTTTACCTGCAATTATTCTTTTATTTATTGCATTTCCTTCTTTACGGCTTTTATACCTTTTAGATGAAATTAATGAACCTTCTGTAACTTTAAAAACAATCGGACATCAATGATACTGAAGTTATGAATATTCAGATTTTAATAATATTGAATTTGATTCATATATAATTCCGTCAAATGAACTTGCAACAGACGGATTTCGTCTTTTAGATGTGGATAATCGAATTATTCTCCCTATAAATTCTCAAATTCGAATTTTAGTAACTGCTGCAGATGTTATTCATTCATGAACAATTCCAGCATTAGGGGTAAAAGTTGATGGAACACCTGGACGATTAAATCAAACTAATTTTTTTATTAATCGACCAGGATTATTTTTTGGTCAATGTTCTGAAATTTGTGGAGCTAATCATAGTTTTATACCTATTGTAATTGAAAGTGTTCCTGTAAATTATTTTATTAAATGAATTTCTAGAAATAATTCTTCATTAGATGACTGAAAGCAAGTACTGGTCTCTTAAACCATTTTATAGTAAATTAGCACTTACTTCTAATGAAAAAATTAGTTAAATTGTATAACATTAGTATGTCAAACTAAAATTATTAATCATTAATATTTTTTAATTCCACAAATAGCACCAATTAGATGACTAATTTTATTTTTAATTTTTTCTTTAGTATTCATTTTATTTTGTTCAATTAATTATTACTCTTATATACCATCTTCACCTAAATCTTCAAGTTTAAAAAATATTAATTTAAACTCTATAAATTGAAAATGATAACAAATTTATTTTCAGTCTTCGACCCTTCTGCCATCTTTAATTTATCATTAAATTGAATAAGAACATTTTTAGGATTATTAATAATTCCTTCAATTTATTGATTAATACCTTCTCGATATAATATTTTTTGAAATTCTATTTTATTAACTCTTCACAAAGAATTCAAAACTTTATTAGGACCAACAGGCCATAATGGATCAACATTTATTTTTATTTCTTTATTTTCTCTTATTTTATTTAATAATTTCATAGGACTATTCCCTTACATTTTTACTAGAACAAGTCATCTAACTTTAACATTAACATTAGCTTTACCTTTATGACTCTCATTTATGTTATACGGATGAATTAATCATACACAGCATATATTTGCCCATTTAGTACCCCAAGGAACTCCAGCAGTATTAATACCTTTTATAGTATGTATTGAAACAATTAGAAATGTAATTCGACCAGGAACCTTAGCAGTCCGATTAACAGCTAATATAATTGCAGGACATTTACTTTTAACTTTATTAGGAAATACTGGCCCATCAATATCATACTTATTAGTAACTTTCTTATTGGTTGGACAAATTGCTCTTCTTGTTCTTGAGTCTGCTGTTGCAATAATTCAATCATATGTATTTGCAGTATTAAGAACATTATACTCTAGTGAAGTTAATTAACTTAATGTCTACACATTCAAATCACCCATTTCATTTAGTTGATTATAGTCCATGACCTTTAACAGGAGCAATTGGAGCAATAACAACAGTATCAGGAATAATTAAATGATTTCATCAGTATGATATTTCTTTATTTTTTTTAGGAAATATTATTACTATTTTAACAGTTTATCAATGATGACGAGATGTATCTCGAGAAGGAACTTATCAAGGACTACACACATACGCAGTAACTATTGGCCTACGATGAGGAATAATTCTTTTTATTTTATCAGAAGTTTTATTTTTTGTAAGATTTTTTTGAGCTTTTTTCCACAGAAGTTTATCTCCATCAATTGAATTAGGAGCATCTTGACCACCTATGGGAATTATTGCTTTTAACCCATTTCAAATTCCGCTATTAAATACAGCAATTTTATTGGCCTCAGGAGTAACAGTTACATGAGCACATCATAGTTTAATAGAAAATAATCACTCTCAAGCTACTCAAGGATTATTTTTTACTGTACTTTTAGGAGTTTACTTTACAATTTTACAAGCTTATGAATATATTGAAGCTCCATTTACAATTGCAGACTCAGTTTATGGATCAACATTTTTTATAGCAACTGGATTTCATGGAGTTCATGTTTTAATTGGAACAACATTTTTATTAATTTGTTTATTACGTCATTTAAATAATCATTTTTCAAAAAATCATCATTTTGGTTTCGAAGCTGCTGCTTGATATTGACATTTTGTTGATATTGTTTGATTATTCTTATATGTATCAATCTACTGATGAGGAGGTTAAATATTTATAAATATCTATATAGTATAAAAGTATATTTGACTTCCAATCATAAGGTCTATTAATAATAGTATAGATAATTTTATCAATAATTTTTATATTTTTAATTATTTTAACTATCACTACAGTAGTTATATTACTTGCTTCAATTTTATCAAAAAAATCTATTATTGACCGAGAAAAAAGTTCTCCATTCGAATGTGGATTTGATCCTAAATCATCCTCACGTCTTCCATTTTCTCTACGATTTTTTTTAATTACAATTATTTTTTTAATTTTTGATGTGGAAATCGCCTTAATTCTCCCAATAATTGTAATTTTTAAATTTTCTAATATAATAATTTGATCTATAACTTCAATTATTTTTATTATTATCTTATTAATTGGTCTTTATCATGAATGAAATCAAGGTATATTAAATTGATCTAATTAAAGGGTTGTAGTTAATTATAACATTTGATTTGCATTCAAAAAGTATTGAATATTCAATCTACCTTAATAAAGAATATGAAGCGATAAATTGCGATTAGTTTCGACCTAATTTTAGGTAAATTACCCTTATTCTTTTAATTGAAGCCAAAATAGAGGCTTATCACTGTTAATGATATAATTGAAGACTATTCTTCCAATTAAGGAAATATGGTGATCAAGTAAAAGCTGCTAACTTTTTTCTTTTAATGGTTAAATTCCATTTATATTTCTTTTATTTATATAGTTTAATAAAAACCTTACATTTTCATTGTAAAAATAAAATAATTTTTTTTATAAATTACTAATAAAAATTATGTATACTTAAAGATACATTTATCACCCTAACATCTTCAATGTCATACTCTTTTTAAGCTATTTAAGTACAATAAAAATAAAAGACTAAATAAAACTAAAATTCAAAATACAAACATAAGTAAATAAATTTTTAATCTATTATTTTGTATAATTAACATAATTTGTGAATATTTTATTAAATTTTTGTATAAATTTTGACCCCCCAAAAATTCTAATCAACCCTGATCAAAACTTTTTACTACTGTATGACCTAATCTTAAAGGATAAAAAATAATTCCATAAGTTCTAATATAAGGCATAAACCATATTGAACCAAAAAAATATACTATTAAATAATTTTTTAAACTTTTATTAATTATAAAAATTTTTATTCTAGAAAGTAAGTATCCTACTACACCTCCTACAATACAAACAAATAAAGTTAAAAATTTTATATAATAAGGTAAACAAATTATTGCAGGTCTAGGAAAAATTAATCAATTAAGTAATCTTCCTCCAATAATTCTCATACTTAATAAACCTATTATTCTCTTTAATATAACTCAACCTTCATCATTTAATATATTTAATCTGCCACAATTTAAATCACCTGTTATTGAATAATAAACTAAACGAAATGAATAACACACAGTTAAACCAGTAGAAACAAAAAATAAAAAGAATGTCAACATATTTACATTTCTAATTAAAACTATTTCTAAAATTAAATCCTTTGAATAAAATCCTGCTAAAAAAGGTATTCCACATAAAGCTAAATTAGAAACATTAAAACAAGCAGAAGTTAAAGGCATATGAATTCTTAAACCTCCCATTAAACGAATATCTTGGGAATTATTTATATTATGAATAATAGCTCCTGCACATATAAATAATAATGCTTTAAATAAAGCATGTGTTAATAAATGAAATAAAGCTAATTTATAAAAC
>JBAMCM010000274.1:0-15903 GCA_037075145.1 Scaptodrosophila latifasciaeformis | reverse complement strand
CATCGTTCCTAGAGAAGAGATGCCGAATGATATAAAATTTGGAAAAAGTTGTGGTAAATCAAACACCCAGTTCACAGGTGGGAAAATCGAAATTGATTCAGAAATGCCCTCATCTCTTCGTCTAGTTCTTCTTGCTTTAGGTGCAATGCCAAATATCACCCTCTGGTTAAATGTGCCAAATACTTGGCAACACTTGTAGTTGCCAAGAAGCGAAACGTCTGCATTTATGTCTAAATTGTTCAAAGGGGCGTAGTCTCCAAAATTGCAAATCTGGACATTGCAAGCAATATCAGTCCAAACATCATTCGTTGCTTCATATGGACTTCACCCCAGCTCTCGCAACCGCGCAATCTACTCAGACTTCTCCTCCTCATTCATCGGTAGTCGTTTCCAATGCCCTTTCTCTACCTTAAGATCAAATAGTAAAACAGACCGAATACGTGTTACAGTTGCCGCCGTTACTCAATAAATGCATACGATGTTTTCGTTTAAAGCCAAAACTATGCGAGCACATCATGGCACCTTTACTAGCTGATCGCGTGCAGCCCCATCGTCCTTTTCACACCACTGGAATTGACTATTGTGGCCCCTTCTATTGCAAGTCAGAAGTTAGAAAACCGACCGCCTACAAAATGTTATATTTCGATTTTTATTTGCTTTGCAACTAAGGCTGCGCACTTGGAAGTTGTTGAAGATCTCTCCACGCAATCATTTATCGCTGGCTTAAAGAGATTTGTCAGCATCAGAGGAAAACCCAACGCTATCTGGTCGGACAACGCAACGAACTTTGTTGGTGCAAAAAATCAACTTAAGGACCTTCGTCAACTATTTCTCAGGGATCCGCAAAATCAAGATTTCATCAATGCATGTTGTTCTATTGGCTTGAAATGGCACTTCATCCCACCGTGATCCCCTCATTTTGGCGGTTTGTGGGAAGCCGCTGTTAAATCTGCTAAATTCCACTTCAGCCGTGTCGTTGGGAAGACAACGCTGACCTTTCACGAACTGCGCACTCTTACATGTGAAGACTCTGAAATGTTAAATTCACGACCTCTTTGTCCAATTACAGAAAACCCCAGCGATTTGGACGTATTGACTCCGGGCCATTTTTTAATTGGGTCTACCTTTGCCACCTTTGACGAACCTGATCTCACCCATTTGGATATCAATCGTCTCAATAGATGGCAACGCATATGTCAGATGCAGCAGAACTTCTGGCGGAAGTGGAGCTCCAACTACCTTTCCCTTCTTCAAGAACGTGGCAAATGGCGCAAATCCGTGCAAAATCTGGAGCCTAACAGTGTCGTCGTGATCAAAGAAGACAATCTTCCACCTCTACAATGGCGATTGGGTCGAATTCAGGAGACGATTGCTGGAAAAGATGGCACTGTGCGAGTTGTTAGTCTACGCACTGCTGGGGGAGTAATCAAAAGAGCCGTCAACAATATCGCTGTTCTGCCCTTCGACACCACTTCTGTTGAAAAGATGCCTCTTCCAACAGGGGGAGCATGTTGAGAGCAGAACTTTCAATCATAATTTGTATCCGGAAATCAAAACGAAATGTAAAATGTATACAAAGCTTTACACAACATATGTTTTATAAAGCTTTAGCACAGTTTATTTAAACAAGCTTTTTGCCAAGCACAGCTTTTCTTGTATTCTTTTACTAGTCTACCATTGTCACTGCACACAAAATACACGCGCGAGATACCAGTGCCTCCAGCAGCTGGTGTGAGTGTCCAAAATAAGTATTCGGTAGGTTTTAGGTTCCAAGTATATTTTTTTTAAATGATGCGACAAGCGACTTTTCGCTTCGAGGTTCAAAAATGAACTAACTAAACTGAGTTTTATTGAACAAAAATGAAAGCTTAAGCTACAATGTTTACAGGAAGGTGCTAAAAAAAAAAGCCGAAGATTACAGACTCTTTTCGAAGTTGTTTCTGCCGTAAATCACATGAACGGGGTTGGTCAGTTAATAGGGCCGATTTCGATTTGTATGACAGCTATATGATATAGTAGTCAGATTTTAATAAAATTTAGCACAAACGCGTATATTTGTGTAGAAAACGTGTTAGCCGAGTTTTGAAAAGATCAGTCAATAAATGTGCGAGTTATTCCCTAAACCGATTTAGGTTCGTATGGCACCTATATGATAAAGTAGTCCGATCCTTACAAAATTTGGTACATATATTGACCACTATTAATGCATATTAAATTTCAACAGGATCGGATAATAAATGTGTGAGTTATTCGCTAAACCGATTTAGGTTCGTATGACAGCTATAAGATATAGTGATCCGATCCGACCGATTCAAACTAGTGTACTACCTAGGTAAAAAAGAAGGCTATATACCAAGTTTCAGCAAAATAGCTTTTAAACTGACGGAGTAAATCTGATATGTACAGACGGACAGACGGACAGACGGACATGGCTATATCGACTCCTCTAGTGATTCTAAGTATTCTAGATGTAACTTTTGTGGGTCTACGATGTTTGGTTCTGTGCGTTACAAACATCAGAGCAAAGTGAATAGACTCCTTTTTCTTCGAAAAGAGTCTAAAAATGAGAGTTTTAGGTTTGACAATTTAAGAGACAATTTAAGAGAGTTTGAATTTGATTTAGGCAAACAATAGAAATTTATGATGCGTTTACTGCTGCTGCGCCTGACACTGTGTTTTATTGAACAAATAAAAGCTTAAGCTACAATGTTTACAAGAAGCTGCTACGATGTTTACAAGAAGCTGCTACGATGTTTACAAGAAGCTGCTACGATGTTTACAAGAAGCTGCTTTGCGTCTTAATTCCGTGAATGGTGGGTGGTACCGAATTGTATATACTCTGTATAGTCGATTCGGTAACTCCTCCCCCCCTGGAATGGAGTGACGGCCACATTGATGGAATGGCCGGAGCGTAATTTAACGGAGTCTTTGTCGAGGCGAAAGTGATGCTCCTTCTCTTGCATGTCAGGATACATGTTGCACATGTGGTCACTAAAGCAGACAAAATGTAAATTGTGTAAAGATGGTTTGTTGCTGCAGTTTTTATGACAATTAGGTCGTCTTGGCTGGATAGAGACCGTAGGTGAAGTTTCTATAGGTTTATGTCATCGAACGTGTTGTTAATATTAATCTTCTTGAACGACTCTATTGAGAGTCCTGTTTTTGGTTCGAATTCCATCACTGTATCGTCATATGTTAGGCTGTTGATATTGACCGTGCAGTTGTTAAATGTTAGTATCACTGACCCATTGATTAAGAAGGGAGCTTGGCAAGAGGATGTGACGTTGGTCCTCACGGTGTTGAATATGAAGATGTGGCGTTGTTCCGCTTCCTTGATGATTTCTTGCAGCCCGATGTCTTTAATGTCGCATGTTGTTGTTTGACCTTGGAGTATTCCTTTGATGCAGCTGATGTCGATTAAGTTGGTTTGTGCTCGAGCACTTTCGCATATATATGTTCGATGAATTTTAGGGCATTTGTCCTCTACATACAAAATTTACTTATCCTTATCATGTAATATATAGTTGGGTACAATTAGAAATTTGGTTTTGTTTAATGGTAAAGGAACAGTGTGTATTAGTGTATACATTTGTGTCTTGAATATGAGTATTTTAATATGAAATATTATGTAGGAATCGTTAATATAGGTTTCTAGAGCTAACAATCTGTATAGGTGTTCGTCTGATTCTATTTTGACATTTTGTTTTATTATGAATTCGTTAATAGATTTATCTCGTTTTCTGACAATATAAATTTGGGTATAAGACTTAACTTAGTTAATAAAATGCTTTCGGCTATGTTACTTATGTGGTTGTTTAAGACATCTATATTGAAATTAATTCTAGTGATATATTGGAGAAGGTGTATTTCTTTTGTTCTCCTGGAAATAAATGTCTCTTTCTTTCATGGCCCACTGAAAGGCTTCTTGGAGGTTGGTAGGTCTCATAGACCTTACCGCTAGGCCAAGTGGGCCTTTAATGCTGGTAGTGAAAATATTAAGACAGGTTTCTCCGAAGAACTCCTTCTTTGATCTTATTAGAATCGGTTCGAGGTCTAGGGTATCTAAAAGTTTGAAAAGAGCTGTCTTAATTTCACAGATTTTCTTGAACAAAATCTGGATTGGGAGTTGAGCGTGAGCGAGACCATATAATTCGGCCATTAGGGCTTGCTCGTCTCGCTTGTCGGCACAGAACAAAATTAGTGCGTCTTTAATTTCATCCCAATTAAGACCAGCTCCTGCTGTATGAATCGCATCCTCGGCTTTGCCCTCCAGTTTCTGTCTAATCGCCCTCAAGAAGGTGCGTCCGTATGGTGTTTTGTCCGTGTCCCTAATTGCAATTAGAATTTCCTCCACGTTATTAATAAAGTCGTGTAGTTTATTTGGATTGCCATCATAAGGTGGCAGGAAACGAATTGGGTCTGGAATTCTTAGAGACGAAAAGATGTCTGCCTGGCTTGGCATTAACGTGGCTTGGTTAGAACCTGGAGAGCTCTGAGTCGAAGTCATTGAAGATAGTGAAGGTACACTTCCTACTACCTGAAGTTGAGTTTCGTTTGGGTCTTCCCTAATATCGGTTAAGCTGGTACTAGCTCTAAGCTTGCTCCTAGTGTTTGGAAAGATTTTTTTTACTCTGCCAATAGTAGACATTTGGGGAAAGGCTACTACCTGCCACTGCCCAATCAAGAAGTAAAGGGTTTTGCAGAAAACAGCAAAATGTGTGTATCGAATGTTGAATTTTTTAACGAAGTTTAACGATGTTATTGGTAAAAGGTACTTAAAAATGTATATGTCGTTTTTAGAAAGGTCTTAAAAATATGTGTTTGATGAGTGTAGACTTCTATTCCTTGATATAGTGTGTGTTTAAGATCTGTAATTATTTTGGCAATATTATTGTTTCTTTTTTTTTTTTTTTGTTAATAGTTGCTTCGGTTGTGAGGTAAGAATGAGAATTGTACAAAAATAGGGAATGTATATCTGTTCCCTTACATAATTTTTATTTAGTTATATTATTTTATTTATATATGTATTTTTTTTTTTTATTTGTGAATTTTTATCACATTGCGCTTCAGTGACCTATTCGAATCATTCGGTTGCGTCCGGCATGTCAAAGTATGATTTGACTAGCCTCAGTGACCTGTTCAACCATGACCTGATTCGCGTCCAGCGCTAGATGTAATTCACGTTTGCTTGTTTTTTTTTTATTTGTGAATTTTTATCACATTGGGCTTCAGTGACCTATTCGAATCAGTTCGGTTGCGTCCGGCATGTCAAAGTATGAATGACTAGCCTCAGTGACCTGTTCAACTATGAACTGATTCGCGTCCAGCACTAGATGTAATTCACGTTTGCTAGTTTTTTTTTTTAATAAGTGTTTTTCAATATGGATTTCTTTTTGTTCTTTTTTTTTTTAACTTAATTTGCCATGTTGGCTTTGTGCTTATTGCACTATTTTGTATTGTGCAACTTGTCGATGTACATGTTCGACCAAACTGGTTGGGACAACCGTCGGAACAGTTTCATCGTATGCTTCACTGAACATGTTGTTGCGACCAAAAGGTTGCAGCGAACCTGCTGCTGGGTAGTAGCAAACTTTTAGCGAAGCGTGGGCGTATGGCCTGATGCTGATTGGCATGAACTGTACTTGTATATATATTTTTGTATTCCATTTTTAGATTTTATTTTTATTTTATTTATTTTTATTTATTCTTTTATCCATTATTTTCATTAAAATTTTTTTTTTTTCTCATTCTTACACAACTTTCACATCACTATTTATTTCACTTAATAATTACTTACAATACTAGGATACTGATATGGTGCATCCTGAAGTCCTTGTTGTAGGTTCTTAATCCGACTGCGCCAGATACCAGTGCCTCCTGCAGCTGGTGTGAGTGTCCAAAATGTTTCGGTAAGTTTTAGGTTCCAAGTATATTTTCTTTAAATGATGAGACAAGCGACTTTTCACTTCGAGGTTCAAAGATGAACTAAACTGTGTTTTATTGAACAAATAAAAGCTTAAGCTACAATGTTTACAAGAAGCTGCTACGATGTTTACAAGAAGCTGCTACGATGTTTACAAGAAGCTGCTTTGCGTTTTAATTCCGTGAATGGTGGGTGGTACCGAATTGTATATACTCTGTATATACTCTGTATATTCGGTAACTCACGCTTATTTTGAAGCTCCTGCAGTCTTTTCAAAAGATCAAGTTGTTTCTGTATCATGTTCACCTTTTGCGATCGATGACTATCCTTCGTTGTAATTGTTGAAATATTGTCAACGGCTGCCTTCATTTTGGGGTTGACTCTTGAAGCTGATAAGGATTTTGTCTCCGATTGGATGACTGGTGTTGACGCCATTGCTACAACTGTGTTGTCTTGTTGGGTACTATCCAACAGTGATGCATCAGCTGCATCGTCATGCTGTTTCCTTGCACTTCTCGTTGCCATCCTCTTTTTTTCTTTTGGTGGTGTCATTATGGTCAATTTGATGGAGTGCCACAGTTTACACCGATCTCAAATGCGCAGTTAGCAATTCGTAAACTCACTCTTTTGTTAGAGTGCCACAGTTTACACCGATCTCAAATGCGCAGTTAGCAATTCGTAAACTCACTCTTTTGTTAGAGTGCCACAGTTTACACCGATCTCAAATGCACAGTTAGCATTCGCACGAAGTGAAGCAACAAATTTCATTTAAACTCCTAGTGCCGTTCAAAAGGCCCGAAGGACCATGTTAGACATACCTGTCAAATAAATATATTAAATCCCGATCGAATGACCGCAATTTTGTATTACTTCACTCGCGTACAAACTTTTATTAATTTTTTATACGCAGCTCGGTCTGATCCCTTCATTTCGACTCTGCCGCTCAACTTAACCTATCGATTACATAGTTTCGATTAACAAATAACTAACATTCGATTATACTCATTTTTTTCAGGGTTGATAATTATAAATTCTTTCTATAATACATTTCATTTACTGAGAAGGAATACTATATGGCGCGATTGTACACTACAATTAATTCCAATCTGGCCCACTGGAATGAAAAAAAAATCTGAGTGACTAAAGTGACATGGGAAAAAAAGCGCGGTGGTGCCACACAAATAGTGAACAAAAGAATAGCTCACTTAAAGTGGCTTTACACACAAACACCACCTGCATGGTTGACAGCTCAAAAATTACAATCCGAGCTCGACTACTTCGAAAATTTTATAATAAATGTCCAAAAAACCCCATGTCTCACTCACTTGATGAGATCAGTCAGTAAATGTGCGAGTTATTCGCTAAAACCGATTTAGGTTCGTATGGCAGCTATAAGATAAAGTGGTCCGACCCGGGCAAAATTTGGTACCATTATCTATCGTTATATGAAACATACGCATGCCAAATTTGAATATGATCGGATAATAAATGTCGGAGTTATTCCCTAAACCGATTTAGTTCCGTATGACAGCTATATGATATAGTGGTCCGATCCGGCCGATTCAAACTAGTGTACTACCTAGGTAAAAAAGAAGGCAATATACCAAATTTTAGCAAAATAGCTTTTAAATTGACAGAGTAAATCGCACAGAAACAGATGGACAGACGGACATGGCTATATCGACTCCTCTAGTGATTCTAAGTATTCTAGATGTAACTTTTTTGGGTCTACGATGTTTGGTTCTGTGCGTTACAATCATCAGAGCACAATGATTAGGCTCTTTTTTCTGCGAAAAGAGTATAAATTTTTAAAGAGACACATTTACCCCCCCCAACCCCCCAAACAAAAAACACATATAATTAAGTGAATTTGGCCAATTAAAATTATTTATACCCAAGAATTCAATTAAGCCAGTAAAACCAATTAAGAAAATCCCAACGTTATCTTCGGGGTGCCGAAGATTACAGACTCTTTTCGCAGTTGTTTCTGCCGTAAATCACATGAACGGGGTTGGTCAGTTAATAGGGCCGATTTCGATTTGTATGACTATATGATATAGTAGTCCGATTTTAATAAAATTCAGCACAAACGCGTATAATTATGTATAAAACGTGTTTGCCGAGTTTTGAAGAGATCAGTCAATAAATGTGCGAGTTATTCCTAAAACCGATTTAGGTTCGTATGACAGCTATATGATATAGTGGTCCGATCCGGCCGATTCAAACTAGTGTACTACCTAGGTAAAAAAGAAGGCAATATACCAAATTTTAGCAAAATAGCTTTTAAATTGACAGAGTAAATCGCACAGAAACAGATGGACAGACGGACATGGCTATATCGACTCCTCTAGTGATTCTAAGTATTCTAGATGTAACTTTTTTGGGTCTACGATGTTTGGTTCTGTGCGTTACAATCATCAGAGCACAATGATTAGGCTCTTTTTTCTGCGAAAAGAGTATAAATATATATATAGTGACACATTTGACACCTCCAATCACCCAAATCAAGTAACATATATGATTAAGTGAATTTGACCAATTAAAATTATTTATACCCAAGAATTCAATTAAGCCAGTAAAACCAATTAAGAAAATCCCAACGTTATCTTCGGGGTGCCGAAGATTACAGACTCTTTTCGCAGTTGTTTCTGCCGTAAATCACATGAACGGGGTTGGTCAGTTAGTTAGTTGACACTACTAAAGGAAGATGCCGACTATTTTTGTAAAATTCACCTTGACAATAAAATAAATATACAGCGCTTTGGCAAGGATATAGAAAGATCTAAGGGTTTGACAACGATTGAGATACGGACGGATAGGTACATACTTCTACATAGTTTTCATATAGTTGCGGAGCAGTTCCCAATTCTATGTGATGGAATAGTAGGCATATCTTTTATTAAAAAATTTAACTGCCGATTGGATTTCAAACCTACAGAAGATTGGTTTATCATTAGACCTAATAAATTAAATTGTCCGATAAATATTGTTACCGGCAAGATTCCAAGTCGTCCGAAAAATCAATATAACTTCATTTAATCACAAAAATATATAGATCCCCAACCAAGAAATTCAAACAGGTATTTTTTTATTGCGAATACCATTTCAACTTCACAAAATGTCTTTGTCCGAATCCTTAACACAACTAAAACCGATAGATAGAATTGAGCAACTTAGAGTATGAACCGCTTTCGAACTACGACGTAGTTCAGACAAATGCGGAAACTAGAGAGCAAACATTTATGTCCCAGTTTTCTGCTAAAAACAAAACCTATATCGGCAAATGACTTTTTTAAGCTGAAGCTGAGATTGAGAGACGTCTATATAAAAAATTATAGAAATCCTCATAACCAAGTAGACAAAATTCAAGCCCAAGTTCAAAAACTGGTCGACGATAAAATAGTCGAACCATCAGTATCAGAATACAACAGCCCACTTTTATTAGTATCAAAGAAATCCCTTCCGGATTCAAAAAAAAAAAAAAAAAAAAATGGCGATTAGTATTTTTGACAAAATAATAAAAATACCATTTGTTTTCGATTCAATCTTGCACAATTGATTGGTGTCCTAAAGCACGAAAATTAATGTCCAAAATTATTTTTTTTTTTTTGGGTTTATTAAAAAAGAATCCGTACATCTTATTGTATCTTTACATCACAGGGTGGGGAAATATTCTAAGAATTACCGAACATCCAAAATTAATAGAGATATCTTTGAGACCAAAGAGATTACGACGTTAAAACGATTTTTGCACTTCCAATAGGCCATACGGAAACTATATGTTATGGTAGTCCGATCAGATTAAAACTTCGCTTTTTGGGTTATTACAAAAGAAAATATCATATGGTATTTTTGGTGGCGATTCGTGCATAAAAAAAACACGATTTATGACAAAAAAAAAAAAAAAACAAAAAATCGGAGTTTTTGTCCGATTAGCCCTATATGATATAGCCATCTGATTTCAATAAAATTTGGAGTTATTCAAAACTTATACTAAAACTGTCTTGTACTTAATTTGGTTGCGATTGCTTCATAAAGAACCCGTTTTCTGACAAAAAAGCACAGAAATCGGATTTTTTGACCGATTAGCCCTATGGAAGCTGTATGATGTAGATGTCCAATTTTATTAAAACTTTGCACAGCTGCTGAGTATTTTAAAGTTCACATTGTTTCTTAATTTGAACAAAATATCTTTAATGATAAAGAAATTATGTCGTTAAAATGATTTTTGCATTTTCGATCGGTCCTATGGGAGCTATATGATATAGTTGTCCGATCAGATCGTAACTTCACATCCTTATTGAAAACATATAAGAACTTCTAACTGCAAACTTTCGTAATAATACGATAGCAAACAAAAAAGTTGGTCGGGCCAGCCACAACAAACCTATCATAAATATTTTCACATTTAAAAATTCCGCCAAACACTGTAACCAGCTTCAGCATAAGCACATTAGTTTTGGTTCGTTCGTTGGTACATGCAAGCAAGGTATTCGTCCAAGCTTCAGCATAAATAAAACATAATTATAACGTGAATAATTCTCGCCTTTTTATTATTGAAATTTAATGGTTCACTAAAAACTCTTAGTGCGTTCAACATTTGGAGGCACCGGCGAGATATTCCTTCGGTCATAGCGCGCGCGAATCAATAAATTTATATACATTGAAATAAAATAAAAATAAAAAAAATCCCAACGTTATCTTCGGGGTGCCGAAGATTACAGACTCTTTTCGAAGTTGTTTCTACCGTAAATCACATGAACGGGGTTGGTCAGTTAATAGGGCCAATTTCGATTTGTATGACAGCTATATGATATAGTAGTCCGATTTTAATAAAATTGAGTACAAACGCGTATATTTATGTAGAAAACGTGTTAGACGAGTTTTGAAAAGATCAGTCAATAAATGTGCGAGTTATTCCCTAAACCGATTTAGGTTCGTATGGCAGCTATATGATATAGTAGTCCGATCCTTACGAAATTTGGTATGTATATTAATTGCTATAAAAAACATATGCGTGCTTAATTTGAACAGGATCGGATAATAAATGTGGGAGTTATTGCCTAAACCGATTTAGGTTCGTATGACAGCTATAAGATATAGTGGTCCGATCCGACCGATTCAAACTAGTGTACTACCTAGGTAAAAAAGAAGGCTAAGTACCAAGTTTCAGCAAAATAGCTTTTAAGACGACGGAGTAAATCGCATAGAAACAGACGGACAGACGGACAGACTGACAGACGGACAGACGGACAGACGGACATGGCTATATCGACTCCTCTAGTGATTCTAAGTATTCTAGATGTAACTTTTGTGGGTCTACGATGTTTGGTTCTGTGCGTTACAAACATCAGAGCAAAGTGAATAGACTCCTTTTTCTTCGAAAAGAGTCTAATTAAGCCGCACTAACACAAAGACACGCTTAGACACAAGCATTTATATATTTAAGCATCAGCAGTTGAGTTCAGTGAACACATAAACGGTAAAGACAATTGATTTTGTGACGTACAGTGCGCCCAACAAATAATTATAAAATATGGAAAACACTTTAGACGACACCATTTCACCCGTGCCTGTATTGCTTGAAGCTCAGAAGGCAAAATTTTATAAACGCAAGGCTGCGTCAATTCTTGCTTCTGCTGAGCGATTGGATCTGTCATTTAGCCACTCAATAGTTGCTGCTTCAGAAGAGCAGGAAATATTGGTACGACTTGAGCTGACAGATCATCTTGAGCATGGAAGCATCTTTCAATTTGGCCCATGATGCTTTGGAGGAGCTCGATTTTAGCGAAATCGGAAGTGAATTGCGAGAAAATTTCGTATGCTTAATTGTCGCTCTAAAGTCCCGCCTCAGAGTCCAGTTGAAGAGACGACAAATTTTGCCATCCTCTACACTTTGCCAGGAAACCTTGAATCATCCAACTGGACCCAGTGTTGCTGAATACTCTTGTCGAGTGCGACTGCCTGAACTCAAGCTGGCAAACTTTTCTGGAGGATATTCCGAATATGCGGAGTTTAGGTCAATGTTCAACTCTATTATTGACCAAGAATGCGGCTTAAGCAAAATAGAAAAATTTAGATATTTGCGATCGGCGTTGTCAGGATCAGCGTTGGAAGCGATTCGAGCTTTGGACCTCTCCAGCGATAATTATACAATTGCATTGCAAATTTTAGAGCGAAGGTTTAATAACAAGCGTTTAGTTTTTCAGGCACATCAAGGAGATCCTTGGCTTAAAGAGAGTGGAGTTTTCAACATCTGGGAAGCTGAGGGACTTTGCCGATAAATTCAACGTTCACAGACGAGCCTTGGAGTCGCTGGGCAGTCCAAACGAAATCGCGGATTCAATTGTGATTTTTACCTTATTGCAAAAACTCGATATTGAAACTCAATCCAATTGGGAAAGGCATGCCGCATTGAATTCAGCTCCTAGTTGCGCCTTTTGTGAGGAGCCTATTCACGGAATATATTCATGTGGTACATTTTTAAACTTATCGCCTACTCTTCGACATAAGGAGGTTAAAAAATTGGGACTTTGCTACAATTGCTTGAAGCCAGGACATCAAACCAAATTGCCGTTATTGTGGATCAAGGCATCACTCGCTGCTTCATTTTGAAGTGCTACAACCTGGCTCACCGCCGTCATCATCTTCGAATAGAGCATGTGATGTTCCATCCACTTCTCTTTATGCCCAAGATTCCTCCTCTGATGTGGTGCTCTTGGCTACCGCTGTTGTCCTTGTGCGCAATCGAGATGGTTTGTTCGTGCCTTAAAGAGCACTGCTTGACTCAGGATCTCAGCTAAATCTTATCACAGCGCATATTGCTCATCAACTACAATTAAAATAAAAGAAGTCCTCGGTCTTTATTTCAGGACTTGGAGACGTAGCCGTAGCCACAAATAAATCATCTGTAAATGTGTCTCTAAAATCGAGAACCTCACAGTTTGCCGCCGCCTTCACTGGTGTGGTAGTACCAACCATTACTGGCTGTCAGCCCAACATCGATGTGGATATTAAGGGATGGGAAGTTCCTTCCAATATAGAATTGGCTGATCCGACTTTTAACAAGGCTCAACGAGTGGATTTCTTACTTGGTGCCAGCTTATTCTATGACCTTCTTTGTGTCGGCCAAATTAAAATCAGCCCTGAGCTACCACTTCTCCAGAAGACTCGTCTTGGTTGGGTTGCAGTTGGAGGAACTCATCAAACTTCAGGTGATTCGCTTGTGGTTATGCAGAAGGACGTGGATCATATTGACTATCGCCTGGAAGAGTTGGTCAGAAAATTCTGGGAACTGGAAGGTTGTGAGAAGGTTGTTCATCCAAGAAACAAGGAAGAAGAAGAGTCCGAAGACCATTTCAAAAAGGGCGGTATTCGCATGCCTTCTGGAGAGTATGTTGTTCGTTTGCCATTCAAGCACAATCTGGAACTGTTGGGCGAATCTTACACGCAAGCATACAAGCGATTTTTAAACCTGGACAGAAAGTTGACTCGCCATCCTGATTTGAAGGAAAGGTACTCAGCCTTCATAAGGGAATACTTGGATCTGAAGCACACGTCGGTGGTTACTCCTGGTTTAATAGGCCGCAGTAAATATTTCTTGCCGCATCACTGTGTAGTGAAGGAAGACAGCACAACGGCAACACTTCGAGTAGTCTTTGATGGATCTGCTGCCTCTTCAACAGGATACTCCCTCAATGATGTTCTGATGGCAGGTGCTAGCATACAACCTAAATTGTTCGAGGAACTTATTCGTTTCCGTTCCTACCCGGTTGCTCTAACTGGGGACATATGCAAAATGTACCGATGCGTGAGGGTCAACGAAGAAGACAGTTTCTATCAGTGCATACTTTGGCGTGATTCTCCTCAAAATCCAATCGAAATTTATAAATTAGACACCGTTACAAGGCAGCCGCCTTTCTATCCGTGAGAGTAATGCAGGAATTGGCTAAGGATGAAAATGACGATTTTCCCATTGGTGCGGCAGCTGTAATTAATGAATTTTATGTGGATGACTTTATCTCAGGAGGTCATTCAGTATCTGATGCAGTGGAGAAAATGACCCAGACAACTAGTCTTATAGCACGAGGTCATTTCAAACTTGGAAAATGGTGCTCCAGTCATCCCGAAGTGCTTAATGGACTTGCCGAAGATGAAAAGGAGAAATTTTTAAAATTTGATGACGGCAGCGATGTCACTAAAACATTGGGCTTAGTATGGGAAGCCTCCTCTGACCGGTTGCTGTTCTCGCTGTCTCCATTCAAAGACAACTCCAAACCTTGTAGACGATCGGTCCTGTCCGCCATTGCACGATTCTACGATCGTCTTGGGCTCCTTGGACCGGTGATTACGAAGGCAAAAATATTCTTGCAACGCCTTTGCAAAAACAGACTATCATGGGATGAGAGCCTACCTTTGGAACTTCACACGACCTGGCAGGAAATCTGCAATGGATTTCTTAACATACCATTTCTCTCTTTTCCCAGATTCATTTTGAGTCCTGAAGCTAATGTTGAGCTACACGGATTTTGCGACGCTAGCCAAGAAGCTTATGGTGCCTGTCTATACGTGGTATCGGGAATTCAAGTGGGGACCAGTCATTTGTTATGTTCCAAATCTCGCGTAGCCCCTCTGAAGACTCAAACCATACCAAAGTTGGAGTTAAGTGGAGCCTTACTGCTGGCCAAACTTGTATCCGAAGTTAAGCAGATGGGCATCCTTAAAGGACCGACTTATTGCTGGTCTGACTCTACAGTAGCTCTTGCGTGGATTCGAGAAGATCCATTTCGTTTCAACACATTTGTGGCAAACCGAGTGGCTACTATTCAGGATCTTAGTAGTAGCGTAGAATGGCGTCATGTGCCAACATCGTTAAACCCTGGTGATATTCTGTCCAGCATATTTAGTTAGTTGTCGAGCTGATTGGGCTACTCAACATCCTTCAGAGAAGCCCACCCTGGAGTTGCGAAAAAATGTGCTAATGGTCAGGTCTCCCCAACTGGATTTAGTTGCCAGCTCCAAAATGATCAACAGTTTCGGATTCATGCAGCGAGTTTTTGGCTTTATTTACAAATTCATTAAAAGACTAAGACATCATGATTTGAATGATTCAGACAAACACGAAGGCACTTGCATTCTAATGCGAGTTGTGCAATTGGCCCATCTTCAAGACGACTTCAAGCAGCTACAATCAATCAGAACCATTAAGAGATCAAGTTCTATAGCTGCCAGTTTTGAATATGATCGGATAATAAATGTCGGAGTTATTCCCTAAACCGATTTAGTTCCGTATGACAGCTATATGATATAGTGGTCCGATCCGGCCGATTCAAACTAGTGTACTACCTAGGTAAAAAAGAAGGCAATATACCAAATTTTAGCAAAATAGCTTTTAAATTGACAGAGTAAATCGCACAGAAACAGATGGACAGACGGACATGGCTATATCGACTCCTCTAGTGATTCTAAGTATTCTAGATGTAACTTTTGTGGGTCTACGATGTTTGGTTCTGTGCGTTACAATCATCAGGGCAAAATGATTAGGCTCTTTTTTCTGCGAAAAGAGTATAAATATAAGTTAAGACACCACTGTTGGCTCCCCCCACTCCGCTCATCCACTCGCCACTCACCCCTGCCCCTCCTCGACTTCTTCACCTAAACAATATGAAACTTCAAATAAGCGCAGCCAACGACTGCGCTTCGCCCGCTTCTGCCCTCCCGGTCTCGCCACCGCCTCAACTCACCATAGGTTGCCGACCCGGAACCCAGTCCAGCAAAAGCGACGGCCACAGGTAGCAAAAGCTAGTCAGCGGAATTCGGTCTCCCGACCCAATTCTTTCCGCTGACAAGTCGCTCATTTTTCATGTTGCGCAACTGGCCCAGCAACACCCAAAGTGTTGCGCAACTGGCCCAGCAACAACCAAAAGTGCTGATCGGCACTTCTGGCTGTGCCCGAGCCACTTCAGCTGGGATAGGGAAAA
>JBAMCM010000272.1:0-47185 GCA_037075145.1 Scaptodrosophila latifasciaeformis | reverse complement strand
CGAAGCCGTGATCCCATACAAATATAAGTGACCTGGTAACCCACATAAATTGTGAATTCATGGCAAATGATGGCAGTGCATGCAATTTGTTGTACAATAACATTCAGCCAGCGTCGATAAACTTTTCGTTATGAAAACTATTTTGTGCGCATATGCACGGTATGCCACGTGAAAGGTCCTATTTTTCCCCACAATATATTTAAATTTTATCAAAATCGTCGGTAACGTTTCGGAGTTAATCGCATTTTTGTATTGTGAATTCATGCCGAATGATGGCAGTGCATGCAATTTGTTGTACAATAACATTCAGCCAGCGTCGATAAACTTTTCGTTATGAAAACGATTTTGTGTGCATATGCACGGTATGCCATATGAAAGTCCCCATTTTTCACCCTATTTTTTTAAAATCTTATCAAAGTCGTCGTTAACTTTTCGGAGAAAATCGTATTTTTATATTGTTCACAAAATTCATTTGAGTGGGTTGTCAAAATCGCGCGAGGCCGTGATCCCATACAAATATATGTGACCTGGTAACCCACATAAATTGTGAATTCATGGCAAATGATGGCAGTGCATGCAATTTGTTGTACAACAACATTCAGCCAGCGTCGATCGACTTTTCGTTATGAAAACAATTTTGTGTGCATATCCACGGTATGCCATGTGAAAGATCCTATTTTCCCCCACATTATATTAAAATTTTATCAAAATCGTCGTAAACGTTTCGGAGAAAATCGCATTTTTGTATTGTTCACAAAATTCATGTGAGTGGGTTGTCAAAAACGCGCGAAGCCGTGATCCCATACAAATATATGTGACCTGGTAACCCACATAAATTGTGAATTCATGACGAATGATGGCAACAACATTCAGCCAGTGTCGATCGACTTTTCCTATTTTCCCGAACAATATATTTAAATTTTATCAAAATTGTCGGTAACGTTTCGGAGAAAATCGCATTTTTGTATTGTTCACAAAATTCATGTGAGTGGGTTGTCAAAAACGCTCGAAGCCGTGATCCCATACAAATATATGTGACCTGGTAACCCACATAAATTGTGAATTCATGGCGAATGATGGCAGTCCATGCAATTTGTTGTACAACAACATTCAGCCAGCGTCGATCGACTTTTCGTTATGAAAACAATTTTGTGCGCATATGCACGGTATGCCACGTGAAAGATCCTATTTTCCCGAACAATATATTTAAATTTTATCAAAATTGTCGGTAACGTTTCGGAGTTAATCGCATTTTTGTATTGCGAATTCATGACGATTGATGGCAGTGCATGCAATTTGTTGTACAACAACATTCAGCCAGCGTCGATAAACTTTTCGTTATGAAAACGATTTTGTGTGCATATGCACGGTATGCCATATGAAAGTCCCCATTTTTCACCATATTTTATTAAAATCTTATAAAAGTCGTCGTTAACGTTTCGGAGATCGTCGTACTTTAATATTGTTCACAAAATTCATTTGAGTGGGTTGTCAAAAACGGGCGAAGCTGTGATCCCATACAAATATATGTGGCCTGGTAACCCACATAAATTGTGAATTCATGACGAATGATGGCAACAACATTCAGCCAGTGTCGATCGACTTTTCGTTATGAAAACAATTTTGTGCGCATATCCACGGTATGCCACGTGAAAGATCCTATTTTCCCCCACAATATTTTTAAATTTTATCAAAATCGTCGGTAACGTTTCGGAGAAAATCGCATTTTTGTATTGTTCACAAAATTCATGTGAGTGGGTTGTTAAAAACGCTCGAAGCCGTGATCCCATACAAATATATGTGACCTGGTAACCCACATAAATTGTGAATTCATGGCGAATGATGGCAGTGGATGCAATTTGTTGTACAACAACATTCAGGCAGTATCGATCGACTTTTCGTTATGAAAACGATTTTGTGTGCATATGCACGGTATTCCATATGAAAGTCCCCATTTTTCACCATATTTTATTAAAATCTTATCAAAGTCGTCGTTAACATTTCGGAGAAAATCGTATTTTTATATTGTTAACAAAATTCATTTGAGTGGGTTGTCAAATACGCGCGAAAACGTGACCCCATTCAAATCTATGTGACCTGGTAACCCACATAAATTGTGAATTCATGGCGAATAATGGCAGTGCATGCAATTTGTTGTACAACAACATTCAGCCAGTGTCGATCGACTTTTCGTTATGAAAACAATTTTGTGCGCATATGCACGGTATGCCACGTGAAAGATCCTATTTTGCCCCACAATATATTTAAATTTTATCAAAATCGTCGGTAACGTTTCGGAGTTAATCGCATTTTTTGTATTGTGAATTCACGACGAATGATGCCAGTGCATGCAATTTGTTGTACAACAACATTCAGCCAGCTTCGATAAACTTTTCGTTATGAAAACGATTTTGTGTGCATATGCACGATATGCCATATGAAAGTCCCCATTTTTCACCATATTTTATTAAAATCTTATCAAAGTCGTCGTTAACGTTTCGGAGATAATCGTATTTTTATATTGTTCACAAAATTCATTTGAGTGGATTGTCAAAAACGCGCGAGGACATGATCGCATACAAATATATGCGACAATTTGTTGTATAACAACATTCAGCCAGTGTCGATCGACTTTTCGTTATGAAAACGATTTTGTGTGCATATGCACGGTATGCATATGCCGTCGTTAACGTTTCGGAGAAAATCGTATTTTTATATTGTTCACAAAATTCATTTGAGTGGGTTGTCAAATACGCGCGAAACCGTGACCCCCTTCAAATCTATGTGACCTGGTAACCCACATAAATTGTGAATTCATGGCGAATGATGGCAGTGCATGCAATTTGTTGTACAACAACATTCAGCCAGCGTCGATCGACTTTTCGTTATGAAATCTATTTTGTGTGCATATGCACGGTATGCCATATGAAAGTCCCCATTTTTCAGCCTATTTTATTAAAATCTTATCAAAGTCGTCGTTAACGTTTCGGAGAAAATCGTATTTTTATATTATTCACAAAATTCATTTGAGTGGGTTGTCAAAATCGCGCGAGGCCGTGATCCCATACAAATATATGTGACCTGGTAACCCACATAAATTGTGAATTCATGGCGAATGATGTCAGTGCATGCTATTTGTTGTACAACAACATTCAGCCAGCGTGAATAACCTTTTCGTAATGAAATCGATTTTGTGTGCATATCCACGGTATGCCATATGAAGGTCCCCATTTTTCACCATATTTTATTAAAATCTTATCAAAGTCGTCGTTAACGTTTTGGAGAAAATCGTATTTTTTTATTGTTCACAAAATCCATGTGAGTGGGTTGTCAAAAACGCGCGAAGCCGTGATCCCATACAAATATATGTGACCTGGTAACCCACATAAATTGTGAATTCATGACGAATGATGGCAACAACATTCAGCCAGCGTCGATCGACTTTTCGTTATGAAAACAATTTTGTGCGCATATGCACGGTATGCCATGTGAAAGATCCTATTTTCCCCCACAATATATTTAAATTTTATCAAAATTGTCGGTAACGTTTCGGAGTTAATCGCATTTTTGTATTGTGAATTCATGACGATTGATGGCAGTGCATGCAATTTGTTGTACAACAACATTCAGCCAGCGTCGATCGACTTTTCGTTATGAAAACAATTTTGTGCGCATATGCACGGTATGCCACGTGAAAGATCCTATTTTCCCGAACAATATATTTAAATTTTATCAAAATTGTCGGTAACGTTTCGGAGTTAATCGCATTTTTGTATTGCGAATTCATGACGATTGATGGCAGTGCATACAATTTGTTGTACAACAACATTCAGCCAGCGTCGATAAACTTTTCGTTATGAAAACGATTTTGTGTGCATATGCACGGTATGCCATATGAAGGTCCCCATTTTTCACCATATTTTATTAAAATCTTATCAAAGTCGTCGTTAACGTTTCGGAGATAGTCGTACTTTAATATTGTTCACAAAATTCATTTGAGTGGGTTGTCAAAAACGCGCGAAGCTGTGATCCCATACAAATATATGTGGCCTGGTAACCCACATAAATTGTGAATTCATGACGAATGATGGCAACAACATTCAGCCAGTGTCGATCGACTTTTCGTTATGAAAACAATTTTGTGCGCATATCCACGGTATGCCACGTGAAAGATCCTATTTTCCCCCACAATATTTTTAAATTTTATCAAAATCGTCGGTAACGTTTCGGAGAAAATCGCATTTTTGTATTGTTCACAAAATTCATGTGAGTGGGTTGTTAAAAACGCTCGAAGCCGTGATCCCATACAAATATATGTGACCTGGTAACCCACATAAATTGTGAATTCATGGCGAATGATGGCAGTGGATGCAATTTGTTGTACAACAACATTCAGGCAGTATCGATCGACTTTTCGTTATGAAAACGATTTTGTGTGCATATGCACGGTATGCCATATGAAAGTCCCCATTTTTCACCATATTTTATTAAAATCTTATCAAAGTCGTCGTTAACATTTCGGAGAAAATCGTATTTTTATATTGTTAACAAAATTCATTTGAGTGGGTTGTCAAATACGCGCGAAAACGTGACCCCATTCAAATCTATGTGACCTGGTAACCCACATAAATTGTGAATTCATGGCGAATAATGGCAGTGCATGCAATTTGTTGTACAACAACATTCAGCCAGCGTCGATCGACTTTTCGTTATGAAATCTATTTTGTGTGCATATGCACGGTATGCCATATGAAAGTCCCCATTTTTCAGCCTATTTTATTAAAATCTTATCAAAGTCGTCGTTAACGTTTCGGAGAAAATCGTATTTTTATATTATTCACAAAATTCATTTGAGTGGGTTGTCAAAATCGCGCGAGGCCGTGATCGCATACAAATATATGTGACCTGGTAACCCACATAAATTGTGAATTCATGACGAATGATGGCAACAACATTCAGCCAGTGTCGATCGACTTTTCCTATTTTCCCGAACAATATTTATTTAAATTTTATCAAAATTGTCGGTAACGTTTCGGAGAAAATCGCATTTTTGTATTGTTCACAAAATTCATGTGAGTGGGTTGTCAAAAACGCTCGAAGCCGTGATCCCATACAAATATATGTGACCTGGTAACCCACATAAATTGTGAATTCATGGCGAATGATGGCAGTCCATGCAATTTGTTGTACAACAACATTCAGCCAGCGTCGATCGACTTTTCGTTATGAAAACAATTTTGTGCGCATATGCACGGTATGCCACGTGAAAGATCCTATTTTCCCGAACAATATATTTAAATTTTATCAAAATTGTCGGTAACGTTTCGGAGTTAATCGCATTTTTGTATTGTGAATTCATGACGATTGATGGCAGTGCATGCAATTTGTTGTACAACAACATTCAGCCAGCGTCGATAAACTTTTCGTTATGAAAACGATTTTGTGTGCATATGCACGGTATGCCATATGAAAGTCCCCATTTTTCACCATATTTTATTAAAATCTTATCAAAGTCGTCGTTAACGTTTCGGAGATCGTCGTACTTTAATATTGTTCACAAAATTCATTTGAGTGGGTTGTCAAAAACGGGCGAAGCTGTGATCCCATACAAATATATGTGGCCTGGTAACCCACATAAATTGTGAATTCATGACGAATGATGGCAACAACATTCAGCCAGTGTCGATCGACTTTTCGTTATGAAAACAATTTTGTGCGCATATCCACGGTATGCCACGTGAAAGATCCTATTTTCCCCCACAATATTTTTAAATTTTATCAAAATCGTCGGTAACGTTTCGGAGAAAATCGCATTTTTGTATTGTTCACAAAATTCATGTGAGTGGGTTGTTAAAAACGCTCGAAGCCGTGATCCCATACAAATATATGTGACCTGGTAACCCACATAAATTGTGAATTCATGGCGAATGATGGCAGTGGATGCAATTTGTTGTACAACAACATTCAGGCAGTATCGATCGACTTTTCGTTATGAAAACGATTTTGTGTGCATATGCACGGTATTCCATATGAAAGTCCCCATTTTTCACCATATTTTATTAAAATCTTATCAAAGTCGTCGTTAACATTTCGGAGAAAATCGTATTTTTATATTGTTAACAAAATTCATTTGAGTGGGTTGTCAAATACGCGCGAAAACGTGACCCCATTCAAATCTATGTGACCTGGTAACCCACATAAATTGTGAATTCATGGCGAATAATGGCAGTGCATGCAATTTGTTGTACAACAACATTCAGCCAGTGTCGATCGACTTTTCGTTATGAAAACAATTTTGTGCGCATATGCACGGTATGCCACGTGAAAGATCCTATTTTTCCCCACAATATATTTAAATTTTATCAAAACCGTCGGTAACGTTTCGGAGTTAATCGCATTTTTGTATTGTGAATTCATGACGAATGATGGCAGTGCATGCAATTTGTTGTACAACAACATTCAGCCAGCTTCGATAAACTTTTCGTTATGAAAACGATTTTGTGTGCATATGCACGATATGCCATATGAAAGTCCCCATTTTTCACCATATTTTATTAAAATCTTATCAAAGTCGTCGTTAACGTTTCGGAGATAATCGTATTTTTATATTGTTCACAAAATTCATTTGAGTGGATTGTCAAAAACGCGCGAGGACATGATCGCATACAAATATATGCGACAATTTGTTGTATAACAACATTCAGCCAGTGTCGATCGACTTTTCGTTATGAAAACGATTTTGTGTGCATATGCACGGTATGCATATGCCGTCGTTAACGTTTCGGAGAAAATCGTATTTTTATATTGTTCACAAAATTCATTTGAGTGGGTTGTCAAATACGCGCGAAACCGTGACCCCCTTCAAATCTATGTGACCTGGTAACCCACATAAATTGTGAATTCATGGCGAATGATGGCAGTGCATGCAATTTGTTGTACAACAACATTCAGCCAGCGTCGATCGACTTTTCGTTATGAAATCTATTTTGTGTGCATATGCACGGTATGCCATATGAAAGTCCCCATTTTTCAGCCTATTTTATTAAAATCTTATCAAAGTCGTCGTTAACGTTTCGGAGAAAATCGTATTTTTATATTATTCACAAAATTCATTTGAGTGGGTTGTCAAAATCGCGCGAGGCCGTGATCCCATACAAATATATGTGACCTGGTAACCCACATAAATTGTGAATTCATGGCGAATGATGTCAGTGCATGCTATTTGTTGTACAACAACATTCAGCCAGCGTGAATAACCTTTTCGTAATGAAATCGATTTTGTGTGCATATCCACGGTATGCCATATGAAGGTCCCCATTTTTCACCATATTTTATTAAAATCTTATCAAAGTCGTCGTTAACGTTTTGGAGAAAATCGTATTTTTTTATTGTTCACAAAATCCATGTGAGTGGGTTGTCAAAAACGCGCGAAGCCGTGATCCCATACAAATATATGTGACCTGGTAACCCACATAAATTGTGAATTCATGACGAATGATGGCAACAACATTCAGCCAGCGTCGATCGACTTTTCGTTATGAAAACAATTTTGTGCGCATATGCACGGTATGCCATGTGAAAGATCCTATTTTCCCCCACAATATATTTAAATTTTATCAAAATTGTCGGTAACGTTTCGGAGTTAATCGCATTTTTGTATTGTGAATTCATGACGATTGATGGCAGTGCATGCAATTTGTTGTACAACAACATTCAGCCAGCGTCGATCGACTTTTCGTTATGAAAACAATTTTGTGCGCATATGCACGGTATGCCACGTGAAAGATCCTATTTTCCCGAACAATATATTTAAATTTTATCAAAATTGTCGGTAACGTTTCGGAGTTAATCGCATTTTTGTATTGCGAATTCATGACGATTGATGGCAGTGCATACAATTTGTTGTACAACAACATTCAGCCAGCGTCGATAAACTTTTCGTTATGAAAACGATTTTGTGTGCATATGCACGGTATGCCATATGAAAGTCCCCATTTTTCACCATATTTTATTAAAATCTTATCAAAGTCGTCGTTAACGTTTCGGAGATCGTCGTACTTTAATATTGTTCACAAAATTCATTTGAGTGGGTTGTCAAAAACGCGCGAAGCTGTGATCCCATACAAATATATGTGGCCTGGTAACCCACATAAATTGTGAATTCATGACGAATGATGGCATACAACATTCAGCCAGTGTCGATCGACTTTTCGTTATGAAAACAATTTTGTGCGCATATCCACGGTATGCCACGTGAAAGATCCTATTTTCCCCCACAATATTTTTAAATTTTATCAAAATCGTCGGTAACGTTTCGGAGAAAATCGCATTTTTGTATTGTTCACAAAATTCATGTGAGTGGGTTGTTAAAAACGCTCGAAGCCGTGATCCCATACAAATATATGTGACCTGGTAACCCACATAAATTGTGAATTCATGGCGAATGATGGCAGTGGATGCAATTTGTTGTACAACAACATTCAGGCAGTATCGATCGACTTTTCGTTATGAAAACGATTTTGTGTGCATATGCACGGTATGCCATATGAAAGTCCCCATTTTTCACCATATTTTATTAAAATCTTATCAAAGTCGTCGTTAACGTTTCGGAGAAAATCGTATTTTTATATTGTTAACAAAATTCATTTGAGTGGGTTGTCAAATACGCGCGAAACCGTGACCCCATTCAAATCTATGTGACCTGGTAACCCACATAAATTGTGAATTCATGGCGAATAATGGCAGTGCATGCAATTTGTTGTACAACAACATTCAGCCAGCGTCGATCGACTTTTCGTTATGAAAACAATTTTGTGCGCATATGCACGGTATGCCACGTGAAAGATCCTATTTTTCCCCACAATATATTTAAATTTTATCAAAATCGTCGGTAACGTTTCGGAGTTAATCGCATTTTTGTATTGTGAATTCATGACGAATGATGGCAGTGCATGCAATTTGTTGTACAACAACATTCAGCCAGCGTCGATAAACTTTTCGTTATGAAAACGATTTTGTGTGCATATGCACGATATGCCATATGAAAGTCCCCATTTTTCACCATATTTTATTAAAATCTTATCAAAGTCGTCGTTAACGTTTCGGAGATAATCGTATTTTTATATTGTTCACAAAATTCATTTGAGTGGGTTGTCAAAAACGCGCGAGGCCATGATCGCATACAAATATATGCGACAATTTGTTGTATAACAACATTCAGCCAGTGTCGATCGACTTTTCGTTATGAAAACGATTTTGTGTGCATATGCACGGTATGCATATGCCGTCGTTAACGTTTCGGAGAAAATCGTATTTTTATATTGTTCACAAAATTCATTTGAGTGGGTTGTCAAATACGCGCGAAACCGTGACCCCCTTCAAATCTATGTGACCTGGTAACCCACATAAATTGTGAATTCATGGCGAATGATGGCAGTGCATGCAATTTGTTGTACAACAACATTCAGCCAGCGTCGATCGACTTTTCGTTATGAAATCTATTTTGTGTGCATATGCACGGTATGCCATATGAAAGTCCCCATTTTTCACCCTATTTTATTAAAATCTTATCAAAGTCGTCGTTAACGTTTCGGAGAAAATCGTATTTTTATATTGTTCACAAAATTCATTTGAGTGGGTTGTCAAAATCGCGCGAGGCCGTGATCCCATACAAATATATGTGACCTGGTAACCCACATAAATTGTGAATTCATGGCGAATGATGTCAGTGCATGCTATTTGTTGTACAACAACATTCAGCCAGCGTGAATAAACTTTTCGTTATGAAATCGATTTTGTGTGCATATGCACGGTATGCCATATGAAAGTCCCCATTTTTCACCATATTTTATTAAAATCTTATCAAAGTCGTCGTTAACGTTTTGGAGAAAATCGCATTTTTTTATTGTTCACAAAATCCATGTGAGTGGGTTGTCAAAAACGCGCGAAGCCGTGATCCCATACAAATATATGTGACCTGGTAACCCACATAAATTGTGAATTCATGACGAATGATGGCAACAACATTCAGCCAGCGTCGATCGACTTTTCGTTATGAAAACAATTTTGTGCGCATATGCACGGTATGCCACGTGAAAGATCCTATTTTCCCCCACAATATATTTAAATTTTATCAAAATCGTCGGTAACGTTTCGGAGTTAATCGCATTTTTGTATTGTGAATTCATGACGAATGATGGCAGTGCATGCAATTTGTTGTACAACAACATTCAGCCAGCGTGAATAAACTTTTCGTTATGAAATCGATTTTGTGTGCATATGCACGGTATGCCATATGAAAGTCCCCATTTTTCACCATATTTTATTAAAATCTTATCAAAGTCGTCGTTAACGTTTCGGAGATAATCGTATTTTTATATTGTTCACAAAATTCATTTGAGTGGGTTGTCAAAAACGCGCGAAGCCGTGATCCCATACAAATATATGTGACCTGGTAACCCACATAAATTGTGAATTCATGACGAATGATGGCAACAACATTCAGCCAGTGTCGATCGACTTTTCGTTATGAAAACAATTTTGTGCGCATATCCACGGTATGCCATGTGAAAGATCCTATTTTCCCGAACAATATATTTAAATTTTATCAAAATTGTCGGTAACGTTTCGGAGAAAATCGCATTTTTGTATTGTTCACAAAATTCATGTGAGTGGGTTGTCAAAAACGCTCGAAGCCGTGATCCCATACAAATATATGTGACCTGGTAACCCACATAAATTGTGAATTCATGGCGAATGATGGCAGTCCATGCAATTTGTTGTACAACAACATTCAGCCAGCGTCGATCGACTTTTCGTTATGAAAACAATTTTGTGCGCATATGCACGGTATGCCACGTGAAAGATCCTATTTTCCCGAACAATATATTTAAATTTTATCAAAATCGTCGGTAACGTTTCGGAGTTAATCGCATTTTTGTATTGCGAATTCATGACGATTGATGGCAGTGCATACAATTTGTTGTACAACAACATTCAGCCAGCGTCGATAAACTTTTCGTTATGAAAACGATTTTGTGTGCATATGCACGGTATGCCATATGAAAGTCCCCATTTTTCACCATATTTTATTAAAATCTTATCAAAGTCGTCGTTAACGTTTCGGAGATCGTCGTATTTTAATATTGTTCACAAAATTCATTTGAGTGGGTTGTCAAAAACGCGCGAAGCTGTGATCCCATACAAATATATGTGACCTGGTAACCCACATAAATTGTGAATTCATGACGAATGATGGCAACAACATTCAGCCAGTGTCGATCGACTTTTCGTTATGAAAACAATTTTGTGCGCATATCCACGGTATGCCACGTGAAAGATCCTATTTTCCCCCACAATATATTTAAATTTTATCAAAATCGTCGGTAACGTTTCGGAGAAAATCGCATTTTTGTATTGTTCACAAAATTCATGTGAGTGGGTTGTTAAAAATCTCGAAGCCGTGATCCCATACAAATATATGTGACCTGGTAACCCACATAAATTGTGAATTCATGGCGAATGATGGCAGTGGATGCAATTTGTTGTACAACAACATTCAGGCAGTGTCGATCGACTTTTCGTTATGAAAACGATTTTGTGTGCATATGCACGGTATTCCATATGAAAGTCCCCATTTTTCACCATATTTTATTAAAATCTTATCAAAGTCGTCGTTAACATTTCGGAGAAAATCGTATTTTTATATTGTTAACAAAATTCATTTGAGTGGGTTGTCAAATACGCGCGAAAACGTGACCCCATTCAAATCTATGTGACCTGGTAACCCACATAAATTGTGAATTCATGGCGAATAATGGCAGTGCATGCAATTTGTTGTACAACAACATTCAGCCAGTGTCGATCGACTTTTCGTTATGAAAACAATTTTGTGCGCATATGCACGGTATGCCACGTGAAAGATCCTATTTTTCCCCACAATATATTTAAATTTTATCAAAACCGTCGGTAACGTTTCGGAGTTAATCGCATTTTTGTATTGTGAATTCATGACGAATGATGGCAGTGCATGCAATTTGTTGTACAACAACATTCAGCCAGCTTCGATAAACTTTTCGTTATGAAAACGATTTTGTGTGCATATGCACGATATGCCATATGAAAGTCCCCATTTTTCACCATATTTTATTAAAATCTTATCAAAGTCGTCGTTAACGTTTCGGAGAAAATCGTATTTTTATATTGTTCACAAAATTCATTTGAGTGGATTGTCAAAAACGCGCGAGGACATGATCGCATACAAATATATGCGACAATTTGTTGTATAACAACATTCAGCCAGTGTCGATCGACTTTTCGTTATGAAAACGATTTTGTGTGCATATGCACGGTATGCATATGCCGTCGTTAACGTTTCGGAGAAAATCGTATTTTTATATTGTTCACAAAATTCATTTGAGTGGGTTGTCAAATACGCGCGAAACCGTGACCCCCTTCAAATCTATGTGACCTGGTAACCCACATAAATTGTGAATTCATGGCGAATGATGGCAGTGCATGCAATTTGTTGTACAACAACATTCAGCCAGCGTCGATCGACTTTTCGTTATGAAATCTATTTTGTGTGCATATGCACGGTATGCCATATGAAAGTCCCCATTTTTCAGCCTATTTTATTAAAATCTTATCAAAGTCGTCGTTAACGTTTCGGAGAAAATCGTATTTTTATATTATTCACAAAATTCATTTGAGTGGGTTGTCAAAATCGCGCGAGGCCGTGATCCCATACAAATATATGTGACCTGGTAACCCACATAAATTGTGAATTCATGGCGAATGATGTCAGTGCATGCTATTTGTTGTACAACAACATTCAGCCAGCGTGAATAACCTTTTCGTAATGAAATCGATTTTGTGTGCATATCCACGGTATGCCATATGAAAGTCCCCATTTTTCACCATATTTTATTAAAATCTTATCAAAGTCGTCGTTAACGTTTCGGAGAAAATCGTATTTTTTTATTGTTCACAAAATCCATGTGAGTGGGTTGTCAAAAACGCGCGAAGCCGTGATCCCATACAAATATATGTGACCTGGTAACCCACATAAATTGTGAATTCATGACGAATGATGGCAACAACATTCAGCCAGCGTCGATCGACTTTTCGTTATGAAAACAATTTTGTGCGCATATGCACGGTATGCCATGTGAAAGATCCTATTTTCCCCCACAATATATTTAAATTTTATCAAAATTGTCGGTAACGTTTCGGAGTTAATCGCATTTTTGTATTGTGAATTCATGACGATTGATGGCAGTGCATGCAATTTGTTGTACAACAACATTCAGCCAGCGTCGATCGACTTTTCGTTATGAAAACAATTTTGTGCGCATATGCACGGTATGCCACGTGAAAGATCCTATTTTCCCGAACAATATATTTAAATTTTATCAAAATTGTCGGTAACGTTTCGGAGTTAATCGCATTTTTGTATTGCGAATTCATGACGATTGATGGCAGTGCATACAATTTGTTGTACAACAACATTCAGCCAGCGTCGATAAACTTTTCGTTATGAAAACGATTTTGTGTGCATATGCACGGTATGCCATATGAAAGTCCCCATTTTTCACCATATTTTATTAAAATCTTATCAAAGTCGTCGTTAACGTTTCGGAGATCGTCGTATTTTAATATTGTTCACAAAATTCATTTGAGTGGGTTGTCAAAAACGCGCGAAGCTGTGATCCCATACAAATATATGTGACCTGGTAACCCACATAAATTGTGAATTCATGACGAATGATGGCAACAACATTCAGCCAGTGTCGATCGACTTTTCGTTATGAAAACAATTTTGTGCGCATATCCACGGTATGCCACGTGAAAGATCCTATTTTCCCCCACAATATTTTTAAATTTTATCAAAATCGTCGGTAACGTTTCGGAGAAAATCGCATTTTTGTATTGTTCACAAAATTCATGTGAGTGGGTTGTTAAAAACGCTCGAAGCCGTGATCCCATACAAATATATGTGACCTGGTAACCCACATAAATTGTGAATTCATGGCGAATGATGGCAGTGGATGCAATTTGTTGTACAACAACATTCAGGCAGTGTCGATCGACTTTTCGTTATGAAAACGATTTTGTGTGCATATGCACGGTATGCCATATGAAAGTCCCCATTTTTCACCATATTTTATTAAAATCTTATCAAAGTCGTCGTTAACATTTCGGAGAAAATCGTATTTTTATATTGTTAACAAAATTCATTTGAGTGGGTTGTCAAATACGCGCGAAAACGTGACCCCATTCAAATCTATGTGACCTGGTAACCCACATAAATTGTGAATTCATGGCGAATGATGGCAGTGCATGCAATTTGTTGTACAACAACATTCAGCCAGTGTCGATCGACTTTTCGTTATGAAAACAATTTTGTGCGCATTTGCACGGTATGCCACGTGAAAGATCCTATTTTTCCCCACAATATATTTAAATTTTATCAAAATCGTCGGTAACGTTTCGGAGTTAATCGCATTTTTGTATTGTGAATTCATGACGAATGATGGCAGTGCATGCAATTTGTTGTACAACAACATTCAGCCAGCGTCGATAAACTTTTCGTTATGAAAACGATTTTGTGTGCATATGCACGATATGCCATATGAAAGTCCCCATTTTTCACCATATTTTATTAAAATCTTATCAAAGTCGTCGTTAACGTTTCGGAGATAATCGTATTTTTATATTGTTCACAAAATTCATTTGAGTGGATTGTCAAAAACGCGCGAGGCCATGATCGCATACAAATATATGCGACAATTTGTTGTATAACAACATTCAGCCAGTGTCGATCGACTTTTCGTTATGAAAACGATTTTGTGTGCATATGCACGGTATGCATATGCCGTCGTTAACGTTTCGGAGAAAATCGTATTTTTATATTGTTCACAAAATTCATTTGAGTGGGTTGTCAAATACGCGCGAAACCGTGACCCCCTTCAAATCTATGTGACCTGGTAACCCACATAAATTGTGAATTCATGGCGAATGATGGCAGTGCATGCAATTTGTTGTACAACAACATTCAGCCAGCGTCGATCGACTTTTCGTTATGAAATCTATTTTGTGTGCATATGCACGGTATGCCATATGAAAGTCCCCATTTTTCACCCTATTTTATTAAAATCTTATCAAAGTCGTCGTTAACGTTTCGGAGAAAATCGTATTTTTATATTGTTCACAAAATTCATTTGAGTGGGTTGTCAAAATCGCGCGAGGCCGTGATCCCATACAAATATATGTGACCTGGTAACCCACATAAATTGTGAATTCATGGCGAATGATGTCAGTGCATGCTATTTGTTGTACAACAACATTCAGCCAGCGTGAATAAACTTTTCGTTATGAAATCGATTTTGTGTGCATATGCACGGTATGCCATATGAAGGTCCCCATTTTTCACCATATTTTATTAAAATCTTATCAAAGTCGTCGTTAACGTTTTGGAGAAAATCGCATTTTTTTATTGTTCACAAAATCCATGTGAGTGGGTTGTCAAAAACGCGCGAAGCCGTGATCCCATACAAATATATGTGACCTGGTAACCCACATAAATTGTGAATTCATGACGAATGATGGCAACAACATTCAGCCAGCGTCGATCGACTTTTCGTTATGAAAACAATTTTGTGCGCATATGCACGGTATGCCACGTGAAAGATCCTATTTTCCCCCACAATATATTTAAATTTTATCAAAATTGTCGGTAACGTTTCGGAGTTAATCGCATTTTTTATTGTGAATTCATGACGATTGATGGCAGTGCATGCAATTTGTTGTACAACAACATTCAGCCAGCGTCGATAAACTTTTCGTTATGAAAACAATTTTATGCGCATATCCACGGTATGCCACGTGAAAGATCCTATTTTCCCCCACAATATATTTAAATTTTATCAAAATCGTCGGTAACGTTTCGGAGAAAATCGCATTTTTGTATTGTTCACAAAATTCATGTGAGTGGGTTGTCAAAAACGCTCGAAGCCGTGATCCCATACAAATATATGTGACCTGGTAACCCACATAAATTGTGAATTCATGGCGAATGATGGCAGTGGATGCAATTTGTTGTACAACAACATTCAGCCAGTGTCGATCGACTTTTCGTTATGAAAACGATTTTGTGTGCATATGCACGGTATGCCATATGAAAGTCCCCATTTTTCACCATATTTTATTAAAATCTTATCAAAGTCGTCGTTAACGTTTCGGAGAAAATCGTATTTTTATATTGTTCACAAAATTCATTTGAGTGGGTTGTCAAATACGCGCGAAAACGTGACCCCATTCAAATCTATGTGACCTGGTAACCCACATAAATTGTGAATTCATGGCGAATGATGGCAGTGCATGCAATTTGTTGTACAACAACATTCAGCCAGCGTCGATCGACTTTTCGTTATGAAAACAATTTTGTGCGCATATGCACGGTATGCCACGTGAAAGATCCTATTTTTCCCCACAATATATTTAAATTTTATCAAAATCGTCGGTAACGTTTCGGAGTTAATCGCATTTTTGTATTGTGAATTCATGACGAATGATGGCAGTGCATGCAATTTGTTGTACAACAACATTCAGCCAGCGTCGATAAACTTTTCGTTATGAAAACGATTTTGTGTGCATATGCACGGTATGCCATATGAAAGTCCCCATTTTTCACCATATTTTATTAAAATCTTATCAAAGTCGTCGTTAACGTTTCGGAGATAATCGTATTTTTATATTGTTCACAAAATTCATTTGAGTGGATTGTCAAAAACGCGCGAGGCCATGATCGCATACAAATATATGCGACAATTTGTTGTATAACAACATTCAGCCAGTGTCGATCGACTTTTCGTTATGAAAACGATTTTGTGTGCATATGCACGGTATGCATATGCCGTCGTTAACGTTTCGGAGAAAATCGTATTTTTATATTGTTCACAAAATTCATTTGAGTGGGTTGTCAAATACGCGCGAAACCGTGACCCCCTTCAAATCTATGTGACCTGGTAACCCACATAAATTGTGAATTCATGGCGAATGATGGCAGTGCATGCAATTTGTTGTACAACAACATTCAGCCAGCGTCGATCGACTTTTCGTTATGAAATCTATTTTGTGTGCATATGCACGGTATGCCATATGAAAGTCCCCATTTTTCACCCTATTTTATTAAAATCTTATCAAAGTCGTCGTTAACGTTTCGGAGAAAATCGTATTTTTATATTGTTCACAAAATTCATTTGAGTGGGTTGTCAAAATCGCGCGAGGCCGTGATCCCATACAAATATATGTGACCTGGTAACCCACATAAATTGTGAATTCATGGCGAATGATGGCAGTGCATGCTATTTGTTGTACAACAACATTCAGCCAGCGTGGATAAACTTTTCGTTATGAAATCGATTTTGTGTGCATATGCACGGTATGCCATATGAAAGTCCCCATTTTTCACCATATTTTATTAAAATCTTATCAAAGTCGTCGTTAACGTTTCGGAGAAAATCGCATTTTTTTATTGTTCACAAAATTCATGTGAGTGGGTTGTCAAAAACGCGCGAAGCCGTGATCCCATACAAATATATGTGACCTGGTAACCCACATAAATTGTGAATTCATGACGAATGATGGCAACAACATTCAGCCAGCGTCGATCGACTTTTCGTTATGAAAACAATTTTGTGCGCATATGCACGGTATGCCACGTGAAAGATCCTATTTTCCCCCACAATATATTTAAATTTTATCAAAATTGTCGGTAACGTTTCGGAGTTAATCGCATTTTTGTATTGTGAATTCATGACGATTGATGGCAGTGCATGCAATTTGTTGTACAACAACATTCAGCCAGCGTCGATAAACTTTTCGTTATGAAAACAATTTTATGCGCATATCCACGGTATGCCACGTGAAAGATCCTATTTTCCCCCACATTATATTAAAATTTTATCAAAATCGTCGGTAACGTTTCGGAGAAAATCGCATTTTTGTATTGTTCACAAAATTCATGTGAGTGGGTTGTCAAAAACGCTCGAAGCCGTGATCCCATACAAATATATGTGACCTGGTAACCCACATAAATTGTGAATTCATGGCGAATGATGGCAGTGGATGCAATTTGTTGTACAACAACATTCAGGCAGTGTCGATCGACCTTTCGTTATGAAAACGATTTTGTGTGCATATGCACGGTATGCCATATGAAAGTCCCCATTTTTCACCATATTTTATTAAAATCTTATCAAAGTCGTCGTTAACGTTTCGGAGAAAATCGTATTTTTATATTGTTAACAAAATTCATTTGAGTGGGTTGTCAAATACGCGCGAAAACGTGACCCCATTCAAATCTATGTGACCTGGTAACCCACATAAATTGTGAATTCATGGCGAATGATGGCAGTGCATTCAATTTGTTGTACAACAACATTCAGCCAGTGTCGATCGACTTTTCGTTATGAAAACAATTTTGTGCGCATATGCACGGTATGCCACGTGAAAGATCCTATTTTTCCCCACAATATATTTAAATTTTATCAAAATCGTCGGTAACGTTTCGGAGTTAATCGCATTTTTGTATTGTGAATTCATGACGAATGATGGCAGTGCATGCAATTTGTTGTACAACAACATTCAGCCAGCGTCGATAAACTTTTCGTTATGAAAACGATTTTGTGTGCATATGCACGGTATGCCATATGAAAGTCCCCATTTTTCACCATATTTTATTAAAATCTTATCAAAGTCGTCGTTAACGTTTCGGAGATAATCGTATTTTTATATTGTTCACAAAATTCATTTGAGTGGATTGTCAAAAACGCGCGAGGCCATGATCGCATACAAATATATGCGACAATTTGTTGTACAACAACATTCAGCCAGTGTCGATCGACTTTTATTTTGAAAACGATTTTGTGTGCATATGCACGGTATGCATATGCCGTCGTTAACGTTTCGGAGAAAATCGTATTTTTATATTGTTCACAAAATTCATTTGAGTGGGTTGTCAAATACGCGCGAAACCGTGACCCCCTTCAAATCTATATGACCTGGTAACCCACATAAATTGTGAATTCATGGCGAATGATGGCAGTGCATGCAATTTGTTGTACAACAACATTCAGCCAGCGTCGATCGACTTTTCGTTATGAAAACTATTTTGTGTGCATATGCACGGTATGCCATATGAAAGTCCCCATTTTTCACCCAATTTTATTAAAATCTTATCAAAGTCGTCGTTAACGTTTCGGAGAAAATCGTATTTTTATATTGTTCACAAAATTCATTTGAGTGGGTTGTCAAAATCGCGCGAGGCCGTGATCCCATACAAATATATGTGACCTGGTAACCCACATAAATTGTGAATTCATGGCGAATGATGGCAGTGCATGCAATTTGTTGTACAACAACATTCAGCCAGCGTCGATAAACTTTTCGTTATGAAAACGATTTTGTGTGCATATGCACGGTATGCCATATGAAAGACCCCATTTTTCACCATATTATATTAAAATCTTATCAAAATCGTCGTTAACGTTTCGGAGAAAATCGCATTTTTTTTTATTGTTCACAAAATTCATGTGAGTGGGTTGTCAAAAACGCGCGAAGCCGTGATCCCATACAAATATATGTGACCTGGTAACCCACATAAATTGTGAATTCATGACGAATGATGGCAACAACATTCAGCCAGCGTCGATCGACTTTTCGTTATGAAAACAATTTTGTGCGCATATGCACGGTATGCCACGTGAAAGATCCTATTTTCCCCCACAATATATTTAAATTTTATCAAAATCGTCGGTAACGTTTCGGAGTTAATCGCATTTTTGTATTGTGAATTCATGACGAATGATGGCAGTGCATGCAATTTGTTGTACAACAACATTCAGCCAGCGTCGATAAACTTTTCGTTATGAAAACGATTTTGTGTGCATATGCACGGTATGCCATATGAAAGTCCCCATTTTTCACCATATTTTATTAAAATCTTATCAAAGTCGTCGTTAACGTTTCGGAGAAAATCGTATTTTTATATTGTTCACAAAATTCATTTGAGTGGGTTGTCAAAAACGCGCGAAGCCGTGATCCCATACAAATATATGTGACCTGGTAACCCACATAAATTGTGAATTCATGACGAATGATGGCAACAACATTCAGCCAGCGTCGATCGACTTTTCGTTATGAAAACAATTTTGTGCGCATATGCACGGTATGCCACGTGAAAGATCCTATTTTTCCCCACAATATATTTAAATTTTATCAAAATCGTCGGTAACGTTTCGGAGTTAATCGCATTTTTGTATTGTGAATTCATGACGAATGATGGCAGTGCATGCAATTTGTTGTACAACAACATTCAGCCAGCGTCGATAAACTTTTCGTTATGAAAACGATTTTGTGTGCATATGCACGGTATGCCATATGAAAGTCCCCATTTTTCACCATATTTTATTAAAATCTTATCAAAGTCGTCGTTAACGTTTCGGAGAAAATCGTATTTTTATATTGTTCACAAAATTCATTTGAGTGGGTTGTCAAAAACGCGCGAGGCCATGATCGCATACAAATATATGCGACAATTTGTTGTACAACAACATTCAGCCTGTGTCGATCAATTTTTCGTTATGAAAACGATTTTGTGTGCATATGCACGGTATGCATATGCCGTCGTTAACGTTTCGGAGAAAATCGTATTTTTATATTGTTCACAAAATTCATTTGAGTGGGTTGTCAAATACGCGCGAAACCGTGACCCCCTTCAAATCTATGTGACCTGGTAACCCACATAAATTGTGAATTCATGGCGAATGATGGCAGTGCATGCAATTTGTTGTACAACAACATTCAGCCAGCGTCGATCGACTTTTCGTTATGAAAACGATTTTGTGTGCATATGCACGGTATGCCATATGAAAGTCCCCATTTTTCACCCTATTTTATTAAAATCTTATCAAAGTCGTCGTTAACGTTTCGGAGAAAATCGTATTTTTATATTGTTCACAAAATTCATTTGAGTGGGTTGTCAAAATCGCGCGAGGCCGTGATCCCATACAAATATATGTGACCTGGTAACCCACATAAATTGTGAATTCATGGCGAATGATGGCAGTGCATGCTATTTGTTGTACAACAACATTCAGCCAGCGTCGATAGACTTTTCGTTATGAAAACGATTTTGTTTCGGAGAAAATCGCATTTTTATATTGTTCACAAAATTCATGTGAGTGGGTTGTCAAAAACGCGCGAAGCCGTGATCCCATACAAATATATGTGACCTGGTAACCCACATAAATTGTGAATTCATGACGAATGATGGCAACAACATTCAGCCAGCGTCGATCGACTTTTCGTTATGAAAACCATTTTGTGCGCATATGCACGGTATGCCATGTGAAAGATCCTATTTTCCCCCACATTATATTAAAATTTTATCAAAATCGTCGTTAACGTTTCGGAGAAAATCGCATTTTTTATTGTTCACAAAATTCATGTGAGTGGGTTGTCAAAAACGCGCGAAGCCGTGATCCCATACAAATATATGTGACCTGGTAACCCACATAAATTGTGAATTCATGGCAAATGATGGCAACAACATTCAGCCAGCGTCGATCGACTTTTCGTTATGAAAACAATTTTGTGTGCATATCCACGGTATGCCATGTGAAAGATCCTATTTTCCCCCACATTATATTAAAATTTTATCAAAATCGTCGTTAACGTTTCGGAGAAAATCGCATTTTTTTATTGTTCACAAAATTCATGTGAGTGGGTTGTCAAAAACGCGCGAAGCCGTGATCCCATACAAATATATGTGACCTGGTAACCCACATAAATTGTGAATTCATGACGAATGATGGCAACAACATTCAGCCAGCGTCGATCGACTTTTCGTTATGAAAACCATTTTGTGCGCATATGCACGGTATGCCATGTGAAAGATCCTATTTTTCCCCACAATATATTTAAATTTTATCAAAATCGTCGGTAACGTTTCGGAGTTAATCGCATTTTTGTATTGTGAATTCATGACGAATGATGGCAGTGCATGCAATTTGTTGTACAACAACATTCAGCCAGCGTCGATAAACTTTTCGTTATGAAAACGATTTTGTGTGCATATGCACGGTATGCCATATGAAAGTCCCCATTTTTCACCATATTTTATTAAAATCTTATCAAAGTCGTCGTTAACGTTTCGGAGAAAATCGTATTTTTATATTGTTCACAAAATTCATTTGAGTGGGTTGTCAAATACGCGCGAAAACGTGACCCCATTCAAATATATGTGACCTGGTAACCCACATAAATTGTGAATTCATGGCGAATGATGGCAACAACATTCAGCCAGCGTCGATCGACTTTTCGTTATGAAAACAATTTTGTGCGCATATGCACGGTATGCCATGTGAAAGATCCTATTTTCCCCCACATTATATTAAAATTTTATCAAAATCGTCGTTAACGTTTCGGAGAAAATCGCATTTTTTTATTGTTCACAAAATTCATGTGAGTGGGTTGTCAAAAACGCGCGAAGCCGTGATCCCATACAAATATATGTGACCTGGTAACCCACATAAATTGTGAATTCATGACGAATGATGGCATACAACATTCAGCCAGCGTCGATCGACTTTTCGTTATGAAAACCATTTTGTGCGCATATGCACGGTATGCCATGTGAAAGATCCTATTTTCCCCCACATTATATTAAAATTTTATCCAAATCGTCGTTAACGTTTCGGAGAAAATCGCATTTTTTATTGTTCACAAAATTCATGTGAGTGGGTTGTCAAAAACGCGCGAAGCCGTGATCCCATACAAATATATGTGACCTGGTAACCCACATAAATTGTGAATTCATGACGAATGATGGCAACAACATTCAGCCAGCGTCGATCGACTTTTCGTTATGAAAACAATTTTGTGCGCATATGCACGGTATGCCACGTGAAAGATCCTATTTTTCCCCACAATATATTTAAATTTTATCAAAATCGTCGGTAACGTTTCGGAGTTAATCGCATTTTTGTATTGTGAATTCATGACGAATGATGGCAGTGCATGCAATTTGTTGTACAACAACATTCAGCCAGCGTCGATAAACTTTTCGTTATGAAAACGATTTTGTGTGCATATGCACGGTATGCCATATGAAAGTCCCCATTTTTCACCATATTTTATTAAAATCTTATCAAAGTCGTCGTTAACGTTTCGGAGAAAATCGTATTTTTATATTGTTCACAAAATTCATTTGAGTGGGTTGTCAAATACGCGCGAAAACGTGACCCCATTCAAATCTATGTGACCTGGTAACCCACATAAATTGTGAATTCATGGCGAATGATGGCAGTGCATGCAATTTGTTGTACAACAACATTCAGCCAGCGCCGATCGACTTTTCGTTATGAAAACAATTTTGTGCGCATATGCACGGTATGCCACGTGAAAGATCCTATTTTTCCCCACAATATATTTAAATTTTATCAAAATCGTCGGTAACGTTTCGGAGTTAATCGCATTTTTGTATTGTGAATTCATGACGAATGATGGCAGTGCATGCAATTTGTTGTACAACAACATTCAGCCAGCGTCGATAAACTTTTCGTTATGAAAACGATTTTGTGTGCATATGCACGGTATGCCATATGAAAGTCCCCATTTTTCACCATATTTTATTAAAATCTTATCAAAGTCGTCGTTAACGTTTCGGAGAAAATCGTATTTTTATATTGTTCACAAAATTCATTTGAGTGGGTTGTCAAAAACGCGCGAGGCCGTGATCCCATACAAATATATGACAATTTTTTACAACAACATTCAGCCAGGTCGATCGACTTTTCGTTATGAAAACGATTTTGTGTGCATATGCACGGTATGCACTCGTAACGTTTCGGAGAAAATCGTATTTTTATATTGTTCACAAAATTCATTTGAGTGGGTTGTCAAATACGCGCAACCTGATCCCTTCAAATCTATGTGACCTGGTAACCCACATAAATTGTGAATCATGGCGAATGATGGCAGTGCATCAATTGTTGTACAACAACATTCAGCCAGCGTCAATAAACTTTTCGTTATGAAAACGATTTTGTGTGCATATGCACGGTATGCCATATGAAAGTCCCCATTTTTCACCATATTTTATTAAAATCTTATCAAAGTCGTCGTTAACGTTTCGGAGAAAATCGTATTTTTATATTGTTCACAAAATTCATGTGAGTGGGTTGTCAAATACGCGCGAAGCCGTGATCCCATACAAATATATGTGACCTGGTAACCCACATAAATTGTGAATTCATGACGAATGATGGCAACAACATTCAGCCAGCGTCGATCGACTTTTCGTTATGAAAACAATTTTGTGCGCATATGCACGGTATGCCATGTGAAAGATCCTATTTTCCCCCACATTATATTAAAATTTTATCAAAATCGTCGGTAACGTTTCGGAGAAAATCGCATTTTTGTATTGTTCACAAAATTCATGTGAGTGGGTTGTCAAAAACGCTCGAAGCCGTGATCCCATACAAATATATGTGACCTGGTAACCCACATAAATTGTGAATTCATGGCGAATGATGGCAGTGCATGCAATTTGTTGTACAACAACATTCAGCCAGCGTCGATCGACTTTTCGTTATGAAAACAATTTTGTGCGCATATGCACGGTATGCCATGTGAAAGATCCTATTTTCCCCCACATTATATTAAAATTTTATCAAAATCGTCGGTAACGTTTCGGAGAAAATCGCATTTTTGTATTGTTCACAAAATTCATGTGAGTGGGTTGTCAAAAACGCTCGAAGCCGTGATCCCATACAAATATATGTGACCTGGTAACCCACATAAATTGTGAATTCATGGCGAATGATGGCAGTGCATGCAATTTGTTGTACAACAACATTCAGCCAGCGTCGATCGACTTTTCGTTATGAAAACAATTTTGTGCGCATATGCACGGTATGCCACGTGAAAAATCCTATTTTCCCCCACATTATATTAAAATTTTATGAATTCATGACGATTGATGGCAGTGCATGCAATTTGTTGTACAACAACATTCAGCCAGCGTCGATAAACTTTTCGTTATGAAAACGATTTTGTGTGCATATGCACGGTATGCCATATGAAAGTCCCCATTTTTCACCATATTTTATTAAAATCTTATCAAAGTCGTCGTTAACGTTTCGGAGATCGTCGTATTTTTATATTGTTCACAAAATTCATTTGAGTGGGTTGTCAAAATCGCGCGAGGCCGTGATCGCTTACAAATATATGTGACCTGGTAACCCACATAAATTGTGAATTCATGGCGAATGATGGCAGTGCATGCAATTTGTTGTACAACAACATTCAGCCAGCGTCGATCGACTTTTCGTTATGAAAACGATTTTGTGTGCATATGCACGGTATGCCATATGAAAGTCCCCATTTTTCACCATATTTTATTAAAATCTTATCAAAGTCGTCGTTAACGTTTCGGAGAAAATCGTATTTTTATATTGTTCACAAAATTCATTTGAGTGGGTTGTCAAATACGCGCGAAGCCGTGACCCCATTCAAATCTATGTGACCTGGTAACCCACATAAATTGTGAATTCATGGCGAATGATGGCAGTGCATGCAATTTGTTGTACAACAACATTCAGCCAGCGCCGATCGACTTTTCGTTATGAAAACAATTTTGTGCGCATATGCACGGTATGCCACGTGAAAGATCCTATTTTTCCCCACAATATATTTAAATTTTATCAAAATCGTCGGTAACGTTTCGGAGTTAATCGCATTTTTGTATTGTGAATTCATGACGAATGATGGCAGTCATCTGTTGTACACAAACGCCAGCTCGATAACTTTTCTTAAAAAATTTTGTGTGCATATGCACGTATCCATATAAAGCCCCATTTTTCACCATATTTTATTAAAATCTTATCAAAGTCGTCGTTAACGTTTCGGAGAAAATCGTATTTTTATATTGTTCACAAAATTCATGAGGGTTCAAAACCCGAGGCCTGATCCAACAAAAAGCACATTCACAGGTCGATCGACTAGAAAACATGTGATATGCACGGCTCGTAACGTTTCGAGAAAATCGATTATATTTTCACAAAACATTGAGTGGGTTGTCAAAACGCGCGAAACCTCCCCTCAAATCTAGTGACCTGGTAACCCACATAAATTGTGAATTCATGGCGAATGATGGCAGTGCATCAATTTGTTGTACAACAACATTCAGCCAGCGCAATAAACTTTTCGTTATGAAAACAATTTTGTGTCAATGCACGGTATGCCAAAAAGCCCATTCACCAATAATAAAACTTATCAAATCTCGTTAACGTTTCGGAAAAAATCGTATTTTTATATTGTTCACAAAATTCATGTGAGTGGGTTGTCAAAAACGCGCGAAGCCGTGATCCCATACAAATATATGTGACCTGGTAACCCACATAAATTGTGAATTCATGGCGAATGATGGCAACAACATTCAGCCAGCGTCGATCGACTTTTCGTTATGAAAACAATTTTGTGCGCATATGCACGGTATGCCATGTGAAAGATCCTATTTTCCCCCACATTATATTAAAATTTTATCAAAATCGTCGGTAACGTTTCGGAGAAAATCGCATTTTTGTATTGTTCACAAAATTCATGTGAGTGGGTTGTCAAAAACGCGCGAAGCCGTGATCCCATACAAATATATGTGACCTGGTAACCCACATAAATTGTGAATTCATGGCGAATGATGGCAGTGCATGCAATTTGTTGTACAACAACATTCAGCCAGCGTCGATCGACTTTTCGTTATGAAAACAATTTTGTGCGCATATGCACGGTATGCCATGTGAAAGATCCTATTTTCCCCCACATTATATTAAAATTTTATCAAAATCGTCGGTAACGTTTCGGAGAAAATCGCATTTTTGTATTGTTCACAAAATTCATGTGAGTGGGTTGTCAAAAACGCGCGAAGCCGTGATCCCATACAAATATATGTGACCTGGTAACCCACATAAATTGTGAATTCATGGCGAATGATGGCAGTGCATGCAATTTGTTGTACAACAACATTCAGCCAGCGTCGATCGACTTTTCGTTATGAAAACAATTTTGTGCGCATATGCACGGTATGCCATGTGAAAGATCCTATTTTCCCCCACATTATATTAAAATTTTATCAAAATCGTCGTTAACGTTTCGGAGAAAATCGTATTTTTATATTGTTCACAAAATTCATGTGAGTGGGTTGTCAAAAACGCTCGAAGCCGTGATCCCATACAAATATATGTGACCTGGTAACCCACATAAATTGTGAATTCATGACGAATGATGGCAACAACATTCAGCCAGCGTCGATCGACTTTTCGTTATGAAAACCATTTTGTGCGCATATGCACGGTATGCCATGTGAAAGATCCTATTTTCCCCCACATTATATTAAAATTTTATCAAAATCGTCGTTAACGTTTCGGAGAAAATCGCATTTTTTATTGTTCACAAAATTCATGTGAGTGGGTTGTCAAAAACGCGCGAAGCCGTGATCCCATACAAATATATGTGACCTGGTAACCCACATAAATTGTGAATTCATGGCAAATGATGGCAGTGCATGCAATTTGTTGTACAACAACATTCAGCCAGCGTCGATCGACTTTTCGTTATGAAAACAATTTTGTGTGCATATCCACGGTATGCCATGTGAAAGATCCTATTTTCCCCCACATTATATTAAAATTTTATCAAAATCGTCGTTAACGTTTCGGAGAAAATCGCATTTTTTTATTGTTCACAAAATTCATGTGAGTGGGTTGTCAAAAACGCGCGAAGCCGTGATCCCATACAAATATATGTGACCTGGTAACCCACATAAATTGTGAATTCATGGCAAATGATGGCAGTGCATGCAATTTGTTGTACAACAACATTCAGCCAGCGTCGATCGACTTTTCGTTATGAAAACAATTTTGTGTGCATATCCACGGTATGCCATGTGAAAGATCCTATTTTCCCCCACATTATATTAAAATTTTATCAAAATCGTCGGTAACGTTTCGGAGTTAATCGCATTTTTGTATTGTGAATTCATGACGAATGATGGCAGTGCATGCAATTTGTTGTACAACAACATTCAGCCAGCGTCGATAAACTTTTCGTTATGAAAACGATTTTGTGTGCATATGCACGGTATGCCATATGAAAGTCCCCATTTTTCACCATATTTTATTAAAATCTTATCAAAGTCGTCGTTAACGTTTCGGAGAAAATCGCATTTTTGTATTGTTCACAAAATTCATGTGAGTGGGTTGTCAAAAACGCTCGAAGCCGTGATCCCATACAAATATATGTGACCTGGTAACCCACATAAATTGTGAATTCATGGCGAATGATGGCAGTGCATGCAATTTGTTGTACAACAACATTCAGCCAGCGTCGATCGACTTTTCGTTATGAAAACAATTTTGTGCGCATATGCACGGTATGCCACGTGAAAGATCCTATTTTTCCCCACAATATATTTAAATTTTATCAAAATCGTCGGTAACGTTTCGGAGTTAATCGCATTTTTGTATTGTGAATTCATGACGAATGATGGCAGTGCATGCAATTTGTTGTACAACAACATTCAGCCAGCGTCGATAAACTTTTCGTTATGAAAACGATTTTGTGTGCATATGCACGGTATGCCATATGAAAGTCCCCATTTTTCACCATATTTTATTAAAATCTTATCAAAGTCGTCGTTAACGTTTCGGAGAAAATCGTATTTTTATATTGTTCACAAAATTCATTTGAGTGGGTTGTCAAATACGCGCGAAAACGTGACCCCATTCAAATCTATGTGACCTGGTAACCCACATAAATTGTGAATTCATGGCGAATGATGGCAGTGCATGCAATTTGTTGTACAACAACATTCAGCCAGCGTCGATCGACTTTTCGTTATGAAAACCATTTTGTGCGCATATGCACGGTATGCCACGTGAAAGATCCTATTTTTCCCCACAATATATTTAAATTTTATCAAAATCGTCGGTAACGTTTCGGAGTTAATCGCATTTTTGTATTGTGAATTCATGACGAATGATGGCAGTGCATGCAATTTGTTGTACAACAACATTCAGCCAGCGTCGATAAACTTTTCGTTATGAAAACGATTTTGTGTGCATATGCACGGTATGCCATATGAAAGTCCCCATTTTTCACCATATTTTATTAAAATCTTATCAAAGTCGTCGTTAACGTTTCGGAGAAAATCGTATTTTTATATTGTTCACAAAATTCATTTGAGTGGGTTGTCAAAAACGCGCGAAGCCGTGATCCCATACAAATATATGACAATTTAAACAACATTCGCCAGGTCGATGACTTTTCGTTATGAAAAATTTGTGATATCTCTAACGTTTCGGAGAAAATCGTATTTTTATATTGTTCACAAAATTCATTTGAGTGGGTTGTCAAATACGCGCGAAGCCGTGACCCCATTCAAATATATGTGACCTGGTAACCCACATAAATTGTGAATTCATGGCGAATGATGGCAGTGCATGCAATTTGTTGTACAACAACATTCAGCCAGCGTCGATCGACTTTTCGTTATGAAAACCATTTTGTGCGCATATGCACGGTATGCCACGTGAAAGATCCTATTTTTCCCCACAATATATTTAAATTTTATCAAAATCGTCGGTAACGTTTCGGAGTTAATCGCATTTTTGTATTGTGAATTCATGACGAATGATGGCAGTGCATGCAATTTGTTGTACAACAACATTCAGCCAGCGTCGATAAACTTTTCGTTATGAAAACGATTTTGTGTGCATATGCACGGTATGCCATATGAAAGTCCCCATTTTTCACCATATTTTATTAAAATCTTATCAAAGTCGTCGTTAACGTTTCGGAGAAAATCGTATTTTTATATTGTTCACAAAATTCATTGAGTGGGTTGTCAAAAACCGCAGCCGATCATACAAATATAGACAATTTGTTTACAACAACATTCAGCCAGGTCGATGACTTTTCGTTATGAAAACATTTGTGTGCATATCAGGTATGCAACGTCGTTACGTTTCGGAGAAAATCGTATTTTTATATTGTTCACAAAATTCATTTGAGTGGGTTGTCAAATACGCGCGAAACCGTGACCCCATTCAAATATATGTGACCTGGTAACCCACATAAATTTGAATTCATGGCGAATGATGGCAGTGCATGCAATTTGTTGTACAACAACATTCAGCCAGCGTCGATCGACTTTTCGTTATGAAAACTATTTTGTGTGCATATGCACGGTATGCCATTGAAATCTCCATTTTTCACCCTATTTTATTAAAATCTTATCAAAATCGTCGTTAACGTTTCGGAGAAAATCGTATTTTTATATTATTCACAAAATTCATTTGAGTGGGTTGTCAAATACGCGCGAAGCCGTGATCCCATACAAATATATGTGACCTGGTAACCCACATAAATTGTGAATTCATGGCGAATGATGGCAGTGCATGCAATTTGTTGTACAACAACATTCAGCCAGCGTCAATAAACTTTTCGTTATGAAATCGATTTTGTGTGCATATGCACGGTATGCCATATGAAAGTCCCCATTTTTCACCATATTTTATTAAAATCTTATCAAAGTCGTCGTTAACGTTTCGGAGAAAATCGTATTTTTATATTGTTCACAAAATTCATGTGAGTGGGTTGTCAAAAACGCGCGAAGCCGTGATCCCATACAAATATATGTGACCTGGTAACCCACATAAATTGTGAATTCATGACGAATGATGGCATTTACAACATTCAGCCAGCGTCGATCGACTTTTCGTTATGAAAACAATTTTGTGCGCATATGCACGGTATGCCATGTGAAAGATCCTATTTTCCCCCACATTATATTAAAATTTTATCAAAATCGTCGGTAACGTTTCGGAGAAAATCGCATTTTTGTATTGTTCACAAAATTCATGTGAGTGGGTTGTCAAAAACGCGCGAAGCCGTGATCCCATACAAATATATGTGACCTGGTAACCCACATAAATTGTGAATTCATGGCGAATGATGGCAGTGCATGCAATTTGTTGTACAACAACATTCAGCCAGCGTCGATCGACTTTTCGTTATGAAAACAATTTTGTGTGCATATGCACGGTATGCCATATGAAAGACCCTATTTTTCACCACATTTTATTAAAATCTTATCAAAATCGTCGTTAACGTTTCGGAGAAAATTGTATTTTTATATTGTTCACAAAATTCATGTGAGTGGGTTGTCAAAAACGCGCGAAGCCGTGATCCCATACAAATATATGTGACCTGGTAACCCACATAAATTGTGAATTCATGACGAATGATGGCAACAACATTCAGCCAGCGTCGATCGACTTTTCGTTATGAAAACAATTTTGTGCGCATATGCACGGTATGCCATGTGAAAGATCCTATTTTCCCCCACATTATATTAAAATTTTATCAAAATCGTCGGTAACGTTTCGGAGAAAATCGCATTTTTGTATTGTTCACAAAATTCATGTGAGTGGGTTGTCAAAAACGCGCGAAGCCGTGATCCCATACAAATATATGTGACCTGGTAACCCACATAAATTGTGAATTCATGGCGAATGATGGCAGTGCATGCAATTTGTTGTACAACAACATTCAGCCAGCGTCGATAGACTTTTCGTTATGAAAACAATTTTGTGTGCATATGCACGGTATGCCATATGAAAGTCCCCATTTTTCACCATATTTTATTAAAATCTTATCAAAGTCGTCGTTAACGTTTCGGAGAAAATCGTATTTTTATATTGTTCACAAAATTCATTTGAGTGGGTTGTCAAATACGCGCGAAAACGTGATCCCATTCAAATCTATGTGACCTGGTAACCCACATAAATTGTGAATTCATGGCGAATGATGGCAGTGCATGCAATTTGTTGTACAACAACATTCAGCCAGCGTCGATCGACTTTTCGTTATGAAAACAATTTTGTGCGCATATGCACGGTATGCCACGTGAAAGATCCTATTTTTCCCCACAATATATTTAAATTTTATCAAAATCGTCGGTAACGTTTCGGAGTTAATCGCATTTTTGTATTGTGAATTCATGACGAATGATGGCAGTGCATGCAATTTGTTGTACAACAACATTCAGCCAGCGTCGATCGACTTTTCGTTATGAAAACAATTTTGTGAGCATATGCACGGTATGCCATGTGAAAGATCCTATTTTCCCCCACATTATATTAAAATTTTATCAAAATCGTCGGTAACGTTTCGGAGAAAATCGCATTTTTGTATTGTTCACAAAATTCATGTGAGTGGGTTGTCAAAAACGCGCGAAGCCGTGATCCCATACAAATATATGTGACCTGGTAACCCACATAAATTGTGAATTCATGGCGAATGATGGCAGTGCATGCAATTTGTTGTACAACAACATTCAGCCAGCGTCGATAAACTTTTCGTTATGAAAACGATTTTGTGTGCATATGCACGGTATGCCATATGAAAGACCCTATTTTTCACCATATTTTATTAAAATCTTATCAAAATCGTCGTTAACGTTTCGGAGAAAATCGTATTTTTATATTGTTCACAAAATTCATGTGAGTGGGTTGTCAAAAACGCGCGAAGCCGTGATCCCATACAAATATATGTGACCTGGTAACCCACATAAATTGTGAATTCATGACGAATGATGGCAACAACATTCAGCCAGCGTCGATCGACTTTTCGTTATGAAAACAATTTTGTGCGCATATGCACGGTATGCCATGTGAAAGATCCTATTTTCCCCCACATTATATTAAAATTTTATCAAAATCGTCGGTAACGTTTCGGAGAAAATCGCATTTTTGTATTGTTCACAAAATTCATGTGAGTGGGTTGTCAAAAACGCGCGAAGCCGTGATCCCATACAAATATATGTGACCTGGTAACCCACATAAATTGTGAATTCATGGCGAATGATGGCAGTGCATGCAATTTGTTGTACAACAACATTCAGCCAGCGTCGATCGACTTTTCGTTATGAAAACAATTTTGTGCGCATATGCACGGTATGCCATGTGAAAGATCCTATTTTTCCCCACAATATATTTAAATTTTATCAAAATCGTCGGTAACGTTTCGGAGTTAATCGCATTTTTGTATTGTGAATTCATGACGAATGATGGCAGTGCATGCAATTTGTTGTACAACAACATTCAGCCAGCGTCGATAAACTTTTCGTTATGAAAACGATTTTGTGTGCATATGCACGGTATGCCATATGAAAGTCCCCATTTTTCACCATATTTTATTAAAATCTTATCAAAGTCGTCGTTAACGTTTCGGAGAAAATCGTATTTTTATATTGTTCACAAAATTCATTTGAGTGGGTTGTCAAAAACGCGCGAAGCCGTGATCCCATACAAATATATGTGACCTGGTAACCCACATAAATTGTGAATTCATGGCGAATGATGGCAACAACATTCAGCCAGCGTCGATCGACTTTTCGTTATGAAAACAATTTTGTGCGCATATGCACGGTATGCCATGTGAAAGATCCTATTTTCCCCCACATTATATTAAAATTTTATCAAAATCGTCGGTAACGTTTCGGAGAAAATCGCATTTTTGTATTGTTCACAAAATTCATGTGAGTGGGTTGTCAAAAACGCGCGAAGCCGTGATCCCATACAAATATATGTGACCTGGTAACCCACATAAATTGTGAATTCATGACGAATGATGGCAACAACATTCAGCCAGCGTCGATCGACTTTTCGTTATGAAAACAATTTTGTGCGCATATGCACGGTATGCCATGTGAAAGATCCTATTTTCCCCCACATTATATTAAAATTTTATCAAAATCGTCGGTAACGTTTCGGAGAAAATCGCATTTTTGTATTGTTCACAAAATTCATTTGAGTGGGTTGTCAAATACGCGCGAAGACGCGATCCCATATGTGAACTGGTAACCCACATAAATTGTGAATTCATGGCAACAACATTCAGCCAGCGTCGATCGACTTTTCGTTATGAAAACAATTTTGTGCGCATATGCACGGTATGCCACGTGAAAGATCCTATTTTTCCCCACAATATATTTAAATTTTATCAAAATCGTCGGTAACGTTTTGGAGTTAAACGCATTTTTGTATTGTGAATTCATGACGAATGATGGCAGTGCATGCAATTTGTTGTACAACAACATTCAGCCAGCGTCAATAAACTTTTCGTTATGAAAACGATTTTGTGTGCATATGCACGGTATGCCATATGAAAGTCCCTATTTTTCACCATATTTTATTAAAATCTTATCAAAGTCGTCGTTAACGTTTCGGAGAAAATCGTATTTTTATATTGTTCACAAAATTCATTTGAGTGGGTTGTCAAAAACGCGCGAAGCCGTGATCCCATACAAATATATGTGACCTGGTAACCCACATAAATTGTGAATTCATGACGAATGATGGCATTGTACAACATTCAGCCAGCGTCGATCGACTTTTCGTTATGAAAACAATTTTGTGCGCATATGCACGGTATGCCATGTAAAAGATCCTATTTTCCCCCACATTATATTAAAATCTTATCAAAGTCGTCGTTAACGTTTCGGAGAAAATCGCATTTTTATATTGTTCACAAAATTCATTTGAGTGGGTTGTCAAAAACGCGCGAAGCCGTGATCCCATACAAATATATGTGACCTGGTAACCCACATAAATTGTGAATTCATGGCGAATGATGGCAGTGCATGCAATTTGTTGTACAACAACATCCAGCCAGCGTCAATAAACTTTTCGTTATGAAAACGATTTTGTGTGCATATGCACGGTATGCCATATGAAAGTCCCCATTTTTCACCATATTTTATTAAAATCTTATCAAAGTCGTCGTTAACGTTTCGGAGAAAATCGTATTTTTATATTGTTCACAAAATTCATGTGAGTGGGTTGTCAAAAACGCGCGAAGCCGTGATCCCATACAAATATATGTGACCTGGTAACCCACATAAATTGTGAATTCATGACGAATGATGGCAACAACATTCAGCCAGCGTCGATCGACTTTTCGTTATGAAAACAATTTTGTGCGCATATGCACGGTATGCCATGTGAAAGATCCTATTTTCCCCCACATTATATTAAAATTTTATCAAAATCGTCGGTAACGTTTCGGAGAAAATCGCATTTTTGTATTGTTCACAAAATTCATGTGAGTGGGTTGTCAAAAACGCGCGAAGCCGTGATCCCATACAAATATATGTGACCTGGTAACCCACATAAATTGTGAATTCATGGCGAATGATGGCAGTGCATGCAATTTGTTGTACAACAACATTCAGCCAGCGTCGATCGACTTTTCGTTATGAAAACAATTTTGTGTGCATATGCACGGTATGCCATATGAAAGTCCCCATTTTTCACCATATTTTATTAAAATCTTATCAAAGTCGTCGTTAACGTTTCGGAGAAAATCGTATTTTTATATTGTTCACAAAATTCATTTGAGTGGGTTGTCAAATACGCGCGAAAACGTGACCCCATTCAAATCTATGTGACCTGGTAACCCACATAAATTGTGAATTCATGGCGAATGATGGCAGTGCATGCAATTTGTTGTACAACAACATTCAGCCAGCGTCGATCGACTTTTCGTTATGAAAACAATTTTGTGCGCATATGCACGGTATGCCACGTGAAAGATCCTATTTTTCCCCACAATATATTTAAATTTTATCAAAATCGTCGGTAACGTTTCGGAGTTAATCGCATTTTTGTATTGTGAATTCATGACGAATGATGGCAGTGCATGCAATTTGTTGTACAACAACATTCAGCCAGCGTCGATAAACTTTTCGTTATGAAAACGATTTTGTGTGCATATGCACGGTATGCCATATGAAAGTCCCCATTTTTCACCATATTTTATTAAAATCTTATCAAAGTCGTCGTTAACGTTTCGGAGATAATCGTATTTTTATATTGTTCACAAAATTCATTTGAGTGGGTTGTCAAAAACGCGCGAGGCCATGATCGCATACAAATATATGCGACAATTTGTTGTACAACAACATTCAGCCAGTGTCGATCGACTTTTCGTTATGAAAACGATTTTGTGTGCATATGCACGGTATGCATATGCCGTCGTTAACGTTTCGGAGAAAATCGTATTTTTATATTGTTCACAAAATTCATTTGAGTGGGTTGTCAAATACGCGCGAAACCGTGACCCCATTCAAATCTATGTGACCTGGTAACCCACATAAATTGTGAATTCATGGCGAATGATGGCAGTGCATGCAATTTGTTGTACAACAACATTCAGCCAGCGTCGATCGACTTTTCGTTATGAAAACTATTTTGTGTGCATATGCACGGTATGCCATATGAAAGTCTCCATTTTTCACCGTATTTTATTAAAATCTTATCAAAGTCGTCGTTAACGTTTCGGAGAAAATCGTATTTTTATATTGTTCACAAAATTCATTTGAGTAGGTTGTCAAAATCGCGCGAAGCCGTGATCCCATACAAATATATGTGACCTGGTAACCCACATAAATTGTGAATTCATGGCGAATGATGTCAGTGCATGCTATTTGTTGTACAACAACATTCAGCCAGCGTGAATAAACTTTTCGTTATGAAATCGATTTTGTGTGCATATGCACGGTATGCCATATGAAAGTCCCCATTTTTCACCATATTTTATTAAAATCTTATCAAAGTCGTCGTTAACGTTTCGGAAACAATCGTATTTTTATATTGTTCACTAAATTCATGTGAGTGGGTTGTCAAAAACGCGCGAAGCCGTGATCCCATACAAATATATGTGGCCTGGTAACCCACATAAATTGTGAATTCATGACGAATGATGGCAACAACATTCAGCCAGTGTCGATCGACTTTTCGTTATGAAAACAATTTTGTGCGCATATGCACGGTATGCCATGTGAAAGATCCTATTTTCCCCCACATTATATTAAAATTTTATCAAAATCGTCGGTAACGTTTCGGAGAAAATCGCATTTTTGTATTGTTCACAAAATTCATGTGAGTGGGTTGTCAAAAACGCGCGAAGCCGTGATCCCATACAAATATATGTGACCTGGTAACCCACATAAATTGTGAATTCATGGCGAATGATGGCAGTGCATGCAATTTGTTGTACAACAACATTCAGCCAGCGTCGATCGACTTTTCGTTATGAAAACAATTTTGTGCGCATATGCACGGTATGCCATGTGAAAGATCCTATTTTCCCCCACATTATATTAAAATTTTATCAAAATCGTCGGTAACGTTTCGGAGAAAATCGCATTTTTGTATTGTTCACAAAATTCATGTGAGTGGGTTGTCAAAAACGCGCGAAGCCGTGATCCCATACAAATATATGTGACCTGGTAACCCACATAAATTGTGAATTCATGGCGAATGATGGCAGTGCATGCAATTTGTTGTACAACAACATTCAGCCAGCGTCGATCGACTTTTCGTTATGAAAACAATTTTGTGCGCATATGCACGGTATGCCATGTGAAAGATCCTATTTTCCCCCACATTATATTAAAATTTTATCAAAATCGTCGTTAACGTTTCGGAGAAAATCGCATTTTTGTATTGTTCACAAAATTCATGTGAGTGGGTTGTCAAAAACGCGCGAAGCCGTGATCCCATACAAATATATGTGACCTGGTAACCCACATAAATTGTGAATTCATGGCGAATGATGGCAGTGCATGCAATTTGTTGTACAACAATATTCAGCCAGCGTCGATCGACTTTTCGTTAAGAAAACAATTTTGTGAGCATATGCACGGTATGCCACGTGAAAGATCCTATTTTTCCCCACAATATATTTAAATTTTATCAAAATCGTCGGTAACGTTTCGGAGTTAATCGCATTTTTGTATTGTGAATTCATGACGAATGATGGCAGTGCATGCTATTTGTTGTACAACAACATTTAGCCAGCGTTAATAAACTTTTCGTTATGAAATCGATTTTGTGTGCATATGCACGGTATGCCATATGAAAGTCCCCATTTTTCACCATATTTTATTAAAATCTTATCAAAGTCGTCGTAAACGTTTCGGAAACAATCGTATTTTTATATTGTTCACTAAATTCATATGAGTGGGTTGTCAAAAACGCACGAAGCCGTGATCCCATACAAATATATGTGACCTGGTAACCCACATAAATTGCGAATGATGGCAGTGCATGCAATTTGTTGTACAACAACATTCAGGCAGTGTCGATCGACCTTTCGTTATGAAAACGATTTTGTGTGCATATGCACGGTACGCCATATGAAAGTCCCCATTTTTCACCATATTTTATTAAAATCTTATCAAAGTCGTTGTTAACGTTTCGGAGAAAATCGTATTTTTATATTGTTAACAAAATTCATTTGAGTGGGTTGTCAAATACGCGCGAAACCGTGACCCCATTCAAATTTATGTGACCTGGTAACCCACATAAATTGTGAATTCATGGCGAATGATGGCAGTGCATGCAATTTGTTGTACAACAACATTCAGCCAGTGTCGATCGACTTTTCGTTATGAAAACGATTTTGTGTGCATATGCACGGTATGCCATTTTTCACCATATTTTATTAAAATCTTATCAAATTCGTCGTTAACGTTTCGGAGAAAATCGTATTTTTATATTGTTCACAAAATTCATTTGAGTGGGTTGTCAAATACGCGTGAAACCGTGACCCCCTTCAAATCTATGTGACCTGGTAACCCACATAAATTGTGAATTCATGGCGAATGATGGCAGTGCATGCAATTTGTTGTACAACAACATTCAGCCAGCGTCGATCGACTTTTCGTTATGAAATCGATTTTGTGTGCATATGCACGGTATGCCATATGAAAGTCCCCATTTTTCACACTATTTTTTTAAAATCTTATCAAAGTCGTCGTTAACGTTTCGGAGAAAATCGTATTTTTATATTGTTAACAAAATTCATTTGAGTGGGTTGTCAAATACGCGCGAAACCGTGACCCCATTCAAATCTATGTGACCTGGTAACCCACATAAATTGTGAATTCATGGCGAATGATGTCAGTGCATGCTATTTGTTGTACAACAACATTCAGCCAGCGTGAATAAACTTTTCGTTATGAAATCGATTTTGTGTGCATATGCACGGTATGCCATATGAAAGTCCCCATTTTTCACCATATTTTATTAAAATCTTATCAAAGTCGTCGTTAACGTTTCGGAAACAATCGTATTTTTATATTGTTCACTAAATTCATGTGAGTGGGTTGTCAAAAACGCGCGAAGCCGTGATCCCATACAAATATATGTGACCTGGTAACCCACATAAATTGTGAATTCATGACGAATGATGGCATCACAACATTCAGCCAGTGTCGATCGACTTTTCGTTATGAAAACAATTTTGTGAGCATATGCACGGTATGCCATGTGAAAGATCCTATTTTCCCCCACATTATATTAAAATTTTATCAAAATCGTCGGTAACGTTTCGGAGAAAATCGCATTTTTGTATTGTTCACAAATATTGACATATGTGACCTGGTACCCACATAAATTGTGAATTCATGGCGAATGATGGCAGTGCATGCAATTTGTTGTACAACAACATTCAGCCAGCGTCGATCGACTTTTCGTTATGAAAACAATTTTGTGCGCATATGCACGGTATGCCACGTGAAAGATCCTATTTTTCCCCACAATATATTTAAATCTTATCAAAGTCGTCGTTAACGTTTCGGAGATAGTCGTATTTTTATATTGTTCACAAAATTCATTTGAGTGGGTTGTCAAAATCGCGCGAGGCCGTGATCGCATACAAATATATGTGACCTGGTAACCCACATAAATTGTGAATTCATGGCGAATGATGGCAGTGCATGCAATTTGTTGTACAACAACATTCAGGCAGTGTCGATCGACCTTTCGTTATGAAAACGATTTTGTGTGCATATGCACGGTATGCCATATGAAAGTCCCCATTTTTCACCATATTTTATTAAAATCTTATCAAAGTCGTCGTTAACGTTTCGGAGAAAATCGTATTTTTATATTGTTAACAAAATTCATTTGAGTGGGTTGTCAAATACGCGCGAAACCGTGACCCCATTCAAATCTATGTGACCTGGTAACCCACATAAATTGTGAATTCATGGCGAATGATGGCAGTGCATGCAATTTGTTGTACAACAACATTCAGCCAGCGTCGATCGACTTTTCGTTATGAAAACAATTTTGTGCGCATATGCACGGTATGCCACGTGAAAGATCCTATTTTTCCCCACAATATATTTAAATCTTATCAAAGTCGTCGTTAACGTTTCGGAGATAGTCGTATTTTTATATTGTTCACAAAATTCATTTGAGTGGGTTGTCAAAATCGCGCGAGGCCGTGATCGCATACAAATATATGTGACCTGGTAACCCACATAAATTGTGAATTCATGGCGAATGATGGCAGTGCATGCAATTTGTTGTACAACAACATTCAGGCAGTGTCGATCGACCTTTCGTTATGAAAACGATTTTGTGTGCATATGCACGGTATGCCATATGAAAGTCCCCATTTTTCACCATATTTTATTAAAATCTTATCAAAGTCGTCGTTAACGTTTCGGAGAAAATCGTATTTTTATATTGTTCACAAAATTCATTTGAGTGGGTTGTCAAATACGCGCGAAACCGTGACCCCATTCAAATATATGTGACCTGGTAACCCACATAAATTGTGAATTCATGGCGAATGATGGCAGTGCATGCAATTTGTTGTACAACAACATTCAGCCAGCGTCGATCGACTTTTCGTTATGAAAACAATTTTGTGCGCATATGCACGGTATGCCACGTGAAAGATCCTATTTTTCCCCACAATATATTTAAATTTTATCAAAATCGTCGGTAACGTTTCGGAGTTAATCGCATTTTTGTATTGTGAATTCATGACGAATGATGGCAGTGCATGCAATTTGTTGTACAACAACATTCAGCCAGCGTCGATAAACTTTTCGTTATGAAAACGATTTTGTGTGCATATGCACGGTGTGCCATATGAAAGTCCCCATTTTTCACCATATTTTATTAAAATCTTATCAAAGTCACAAAATTCATATTTGGGTTGTCAAATACGCGCGAAACCGTGACCCCATTCAAATCTATGTGACCTGGTAACCCACATAAATTGTGAATTCATGGCGAATGATGGCAGTGCATGCAAATTGTTGTACAACAACATTCAGCCAGCGTCGATCGACTTTTCGTTATGAAAACAATTTTGTGTGCATATGCACGGTATGCCATATGAAAGTCCCCATTTTTCACCCTATTTTATTAAAATCTTATCAAAGTCGTCGTTAACGTTTCGGAGAAAATCGTATTTTTATATTGTTCACAAAATTCATTTGAGTGGGTTGTCAAAATCGCGCGAGGCCGTGATCCCATACAAATATATGTGACCTGGTAACCCACATAAATTGTGAATTCATGGCGAATGATGGCAGTGCATGCAATTTGTTGTACAACAACATTCAGCCAGCGTGAATAAACTTTTCGTTATGAAATCGATTTTGTGTGCATATGCACGGTATGCCATATGAAAGTCCCCATTTTTCACCATATTTTATTAAAATCTTATCAAAGTCGTCGTAAACGTTTCGGAAACAATCGTATTTTTATATTGTTCACTAAATTCATGTGAGTGGGTTGTCAAAAACGCACAAAGCCGTGATCCCATACAAATATAAGTAGATTATTTATTTTTTGTTCCAGATTAAAACACTTCGATTCATTTCGTTTATATAATAAGAGTAGTATATAATGTATTTAATAAAATTCACAAAATTAGTTTTTTCACATTCAGTTAGTTTTCTTTTGGTCATCTTCACTAGACCATTTTCTTAATTTATTGTTTTATTTTCACAGCATTCACACACGTCTGTCCGTTCTCGAGTCTCTACTTCTACTCCTCTTCTTGCTCAACTTGGTCACTCGCGATCTGGTTCATTCACTTATCTTTTCCAGTTCGCTGTCACTATGCTATTCCTCCATGCCAATGCTATGTTAAATATTCTCCAACACTACATATATGTGACCTGGTAACCCACATAAATTGTGAATTCATGGCGAATGATGGCAGTGCATGCAAATTGTTGTACAACAACATTCAGGCAGTGTCGATCGACCTTTCGTTATGAAAACGATTTTGTGTGCATATGCACGGTATGCCATATGAAAGTCCCCATTTTTCACCATATTTTATTAAAATCTTATCAAAGTCGTCGTTAACGTTTCGGAGAAAATCGTATTTTTATATTGTTAACAAAATTCATTTGAGTGGGTTGTCAAATACGCGCGAAACCGTGACCCCATACAAATCTATGTGACCTGGTAACCCACATAAATTGTGAATTCATGGCGAATGATGGCAGTGCATGCAATTTGTTGTACAACAACATTCAGCCAGCGTCGATCGACTTTTCGTTATGAAAACGATTTTGTGTGCATATGCACGGTATGCCATGTGAAAGATCCTATTTTTCCCCACAATATATTTAAATTTTATCAAAATCGTCGGTAACGTTTCGGAGTTAATCGCATTTTTGTATTGTGAATTCATGACGAATGATGGCAGTGCATGCAATTTGTTGTACAACAACATTCAGCCAGTGTCGATCGACTTTTCGTTATGAAAACGATTTTGTGTGCATATGCACGGTATGCCATATGAAATATCTTATCAAAGTCGTCGTTAACGTTTCGGAGAAAATCGTATTTTTATATTGTTCACAAAATTCATTTGAGTGGGTTGTCAAAATACGCGCGAAGCCGTGATCCCATACAAATATATGTGACCTGGTAACCCACATAAATTGTGAATTCATGGCGAATGATGGCAGTGCATGCAATTTGTTGTACAACAACATTCAGCCAGCGTCGATCGACTTTTCGTTATGAAAACGATTTTGTGTGCATATGCACGGTATGCCATATGAAAGTCCCCATTTTTCACCCTATTTTATTAAAATCTTATCAAAGTCGTCGTTAACGTTTCGGAGAAAATCGTATTTTTATATTGTTCACAAAATTCATTTGAGTGGGTTGTCAAAATCGCGCGAGGCCGTGATCCCATACAAATATATGTGACCTGGTAACCCACATAAATTGTGAATTCATGGCGAATGATGGCAGTGCATGCAATTTGTTGTACAACAACATTCAGCCAGCGTCGATCGACTTTTCGTTATGAAAACGATTTTGTGTGCATATGCACGGTATGCCATATGAAAGTCCCCATTTTTCACCATATTTTATTAAAATCTTATCAAAGTCGTCGTTAACGTTTCGGAAAAAATCGTATTTTTATATTGTTCACAAAATTCATGTGAGTGGGTTGTCAAAAACGCGCGAAGCCGTGATCCCATACAAATATATGTGACCTGGTAACCCACATAAATTGTGAATTCATGACGAATGATGGCAACAACATTCAGCCAGTGTCGATCGACTTTTCGTTATGAAAACGATTTTGTGCGCATATGCACGGTATGCCATGTGAAAGATCCTATTTTCCCCCACATTATAATAAAATTTTATCCAAATCGTCGGTAACGTTTCGGAGAAAATCGTATTTTTATATTGTTCACAAAATTCATGTGAGTGGGTTGTCAAAAACGCGCGAAGCCGTGATCCCATACAAATATATGTGACCTGGTAACCCACATAAATTGTGAATTCATGGCGAATGATGGCAGTGCATGCAATTTGTTGTACAACAACATTCAGCCAGTGTCGATCGACTTTTCGTTATGAAAACGATTTTGTGTGCATATGCACGGTATGCCATATGAAAGTCCCCATTTTTCACCATATTTTATTAAAATCTTATCAAAGTCGTCGCTAACGTTTCGGAGATAGTCGTATTTTTATATTGTTCACAAAATTCATTTGAGTGGGTTGTCAAAATCGCGCGAGGCCGTGATCGCATACAAATATATGTGACCTGGTAACCCACATAAATTGTGAATTCATGGCGAATGATGGCAGTGCATGCAATTTGTTGTACAACAACATTCAGCCAGCGTCGATCGACTTTTCGTTATGAAAACAATTTTGTGTGCATATGCACGGTATGCCACGTGAAAGATCCCATTTTTCCCCACAATATATTTAAATTTTATCAAAATCGTCGGTAAGGTTTCGGAGTTAATCGCATTTTTGTATTGTTAATTCATGACGAATGATGGCAGTGCATGCAATTTGTTGTACAACAACATTCAGCCAGCGCCGATAAACTTTTCATTATGAAAACGATTTTGTGTGCATATGCACGGTATGCCATATGAAAGTCCCCATTTTTCACTATATTTTATTAAAATCTTATCAAAGTCGTCGTTAACGTTTCGGAGATAATCGTATTTTTATATTGTTCACAAAATTCATTTGAGTGGGTTGTCAAAAACGCGCGAGGCCGTGATCGCATACAAATATATGTGACCTGGTAACCCACATAAATTGTGAATTCATGGCGAATGATGGCAGTGCATGCAATTTGTTGTACAACAACATTCAGCCAGGGTCGATCGACTTTTCGTTATGAAAACGATTTTGTGTGCATATGCACGGTATGCCATATGAAAGTACCCATTTTTCACCATATTTTATTAAAATCTTATCAAAGTCGTCGTTAACGTTTCGAAAACAATCGTATTTTTATATTGTTCACAAAATTCATGTGAGTGGGTTGTCAAAAACGCGCGAAGCCGTGATCCCATACAAATATATGTGACCTGGTAACCCACATAAATTGTGAATTCATGGCGAATGATGGCAGTGCATGCAATTTGTTGTACAACAACATTCAGCCAGCGTCGATCGACTTTTCGTTATGAAAACGATTTTGTGTGCATATGCACGGTATGCCATATGAAAGTACCCATTTTTCACCATATTTTATTAAAATCTTATCAAAGTCGTCGTTAACGTTTCGAAAACAATCGTATTTTTATATTGTTCACAAAATTCATGTGAGTGGGTTGTCAAAAACGCGCGAAGCCGTGATCCCATACAAATAAATGTGACCTGGTAACCCACATAAATTGTGAATTCATGGCGAATGATGACAGTGCATGCAATTTGTTGTACAACAACATTCAGCCAGCGTCGATAAACTTTTCATTATGAAAACGAATTTGTGTGCATATGCACGTTATGCCATATGAAAGTCCCCATTTTTCACCATATTTTATTTAAATTTTATCAAACTCGTCGGTAACGTTTCGGAGAAAATCGCATTTTTGTATTGTTCACAAAATTTATTTGAGTGGGTTGTCAAATACGCGCGAAGCCGTGATCCCAAAGAAATATATGTGGCCTGGTAACCCACATAAATTGTGAATTCATGACGAATGATGGCAACAACATTCAGCCAGCGCCGATCGACTTTTCGTTATGAAATCGATTTTGTGTGCATATGCACGGTATGCCATATGAAAGGCCCTATTTTTCACCATATTTTATTAAAATCTTATCAAAGTCGTCGCTAACGTTTCGGAAAAAATCGTATTTTTATATTGTTCACAAAAATCATGTGAGTGGGTTGTCAAAAACCCGTGAAGCCGTTATCCCATACAAATATATTTGACCTGGTAACCCACATAAATTGTGAATTCATGGCGAATGATGGCAGTGCAAGCAATTTGTTGTACAACAACATTCAGCCAGCGAATGATGGCAATGCATGCAATTTGTTGTACAACAACATTCAGGCAGTGTCGATCGACCTTTCGTTATGAAAACGATTTTGTGTGCATATGCACGGTATGCCATATCAAAGTCGTCGCTAACGTTTCGGAGATAGTCGTATTTTTATATTGTTCACAAAATTCATTTGAGTGGGTTGTCAAAATCGCGCGAGGCCGTGATCGCATACAAATATATATGATCTAAAACAACAATAATAATCGAGGAAAGAAGACCCCCAACATAAAGAAGGAAGCCCCTAAGCAAGACCCAACAAGAACAACCCCTGCTTTGAAAAGGAATATTATCCAAGTGAGTTCCATCGTTACATTTATTTATTATTGAATAATTGTTAAGTTAAATTAAATTTAAAAAACAACTGGAGGATCGTATAAGTAGGTTTCAAAACTTAAAAATGGCTCAGAATCAGACCTTGACAGCAGATTTAATCGCTGAACTAATAGCGAGTAAAACTAAAGCCTTATCTGAGGAAATTGCAGCATTGAAATTACAAATTAATTCCAGCACAAGTACAGTTCAAGAATACCAACCGACACAAATAGATGACTCAATCAGATGGGACGAGTCGTTTGACGTAATTAAGTCTATACACGAATTCACAGGTAGTTACGCAAACTATGTTAGCTGGCGTGAAGCAGCATGCTGCGCAATGAGAATGTACAAGGATGGTAGTAGGAATTACGTAGGTGCCCTGACAATATTAAGAAATAAAATAACCGGGAAAGCTAATGATACGTTGACGAATCATGGTACTGTATTGAACTTTGATGCTATTTTGGCTAGATTAGATTTCGCCTATAGCGACAAACGTCCGATTTATATAATAGAGCAGGAACTAAGCGTTCTTAGACAGGGCCACATGACTGTTCTGGAGTACTATAACTTGGTTGACAAGAAACTTACCTTGTTAATACAGAAATGAATAAGAGAAACAGGGATAACGCGTTGCGTTTCTTTATCACAGGTCTGAATGGTTCTTTGTCAGAAATTCTATTTTCCTTAAAACCGGAGAACTTGCCCAATGCAGAGCAAAGGCTCTAGAGCTTGAAGCGAACAATCAAAGAGCATATTTCGCTTATAATCACTTTGTCCGTACTCAACAGAACAATAACCATAATAACAAAAATCAGCAAAAGAGGCCTGACAACCCAAATAACTATAACAACAATATTAATTTACGACTCAATCGGGTTAACCAAAATATGAACAACAATCAGCAAGCAACTAGAAGCGTTTTTGCACCAGGTCCACCGGTCCCGATGGATATCGACAAGTCCATCCAAATCCAAAATAGACCACAATATAATAGAAACCAGCATAACCCCCAACCCTTGAAGCGCTTGTATCCCTCGCCTTCGAGCCAACAGCGACCACAAAAGACAATGCGGATTAACAACCTG